>JBCNJP010000038.1:0-143735 GCA_039602395.1 Deinandra increscens subsp. villosa | reverse complement strand
GAACCCAATTAGTAGTCAACCCACAAAGGCAGCTTTAAGTGCAATCACCGGTCACTAAGTAATCGGATGGACAACGATTGTCTCTTGTGAAACAGTCACAACTCCCGTTTATGAGGCTTACGCGAAATATGTTTAGCGTCATCCATGCCAATTTTGTCTACGAATGACCAGATGTACGGTGTTGAAATACTCCAATACACAAGGTACTCGTAAAGAAAATGATAGATTTCCTCAGTGGTCAGTGTGCATGCACGGTGTTGAAATACTCCAATGCACACACTTTGGAAGATACCCTGAACACCAAGTGCGGTGTTGAAATACTCCAACACTAATGCATCGGTAAATATGTTCCAAGTTAGACTTGACTAGGATGGTATAATCTATCCGTTTTGCGGCTTACCAGATAGGATTAATTAGTCAGTTTTTAATTAATTAAAAGTTTGACTAAGCTTATACGAGAACCCTATCTAACTCGGGACAGTCAATTCAATAACCTCCTTATCAAAGACTACGCGTCGTGAGACAATAACCAATTTTCAAAAGTTCGATATTTAAAGATCGAAAAATTCGAGTTCATAGTCGAATAAAATTGGTTATGAAAATATCGAGTCTTAGTAAATATTAGGAATCGAACCAATTGATTGTAAAACAGTTTTAACCGTTTAAAACTTAGTTTGGAGTTTTAGTTGGCACGTTAAAAGATTTGAGACAAGCAACCAAAACGCACATGCAAACAACATACATATTCGGCTTGAGAGGTTTCGACATTATCAAAGCCTAATGACAATGTCGAAGAAGGTTTGGGACAAAAATGAAATCAACCACAAGGATGAGTATGGAAAGGTCATCCGGTTGATCCTAACGCTCCCACTAGCTTCATAAGCTCTCCTTGATGGATTGGAATACGTCGGTCTTCCGGTCATGGATACATGCCATGATAGGAAGTGTCCTTCGACAAAAACACATGCTACGATGGGGTAGTTGTATCTTTGCTCGTTACGTTCGACACGGGCGAAGGCAAGCAATGGTCAAGAAAAGAAATAAATCCTAATCTATTTCGATATAACTTTTGAACCCATAAAACAAGTGGGCCAAACCAAAATCAAAAAATAAAAGTGGGTAAAAATGGGCCAAACCAAAACACGACAACCAATCAGGACCATAATATGGGCCTAGCCGAATATGCGCGCTAAACAATCAATTAACGAATTGAAAACGTTTGGTGGAATAAAATTGACCAAAGATTTCTAAAATCAATTCATTTTACTTTCGCGACTTTCGGGTAAAAACCCCAGTTCGCGAAATTTACCGGTTTAAAACCGACCGGTTAGGGCTTGCGTGTGGTGATCAAGGCTCTGATACCACTATTGGGTTTCGGACAGTGGTATACAGGTGCCCGGTGACGTTAAAAAAAAAAACTTTTAGGTTAATTAAAACATTACCGACTAGGTTTAGTAAATAAAGAGTTAAAACGGATTAAACCGGTAACCGTTTACGCAACGGAATAAATAAATTTACTAATTTTATACGCGTAAACCGTTGGTGTCGAAATCGTGTCAACAGGATCATGATCACTAAAATAATAACCACGCAGACACCTTTTCACGTTAAACCGGTTAACGCGAGAAACATTAACGATTACATTAATCGTAATTAAACATCTAAGCTAAAACGGAGTTTAGATATACCTTCGCGGAGTTCTAACAAACGCTAGAGACACCGAGGGTCAACAAGATGACGCTAGGGTTTCACGGAAAAACAATCCGAACCAGCGGATTAAATCGTTTGCAAATCGCGAATACCGTCTCAAACGTATTCGTTGAGAATAGCAACGATACGGTTTGTGGTGGCGACAAGCGAGCACCAATCGAATCGAGACGGTGATAGCGGCTAGGGTTTAGTCGGGCGATTACCACGATTATTACGACGAGGGATCGCACTCATAAAATCATGACGGCGACGATTTACCGGTGAGTGCTGAATAAAAAAACACGTCGTGGGGAAACGGAGCTACGCTAGATCGCGACGGCGACCTAGCGTTTAGGTGGCGACGGCCCCCATCATGGGGTAGGCGTCGCCTATGGTGAATGATAAGAAGATGGTGATTATACCTTGATTATCACGTGAAAGATCGTCCGGTAGTTCCTCGTTAGTCACCGTTTTCTAGGGTTCCACCAAAGGAAGCGTGACGACAAACGAATACGATGATGATGATTGCGTGAAAAGGGAGAGGAGGAGGAGGAGGAGGGCGTCGACTCTTAGAGAGAGGCGCAAGGGAAATGAGCAACCAAAACCCTAATCCCTAGCTCTCCTTATATAGGCAACACAGTTGCACTTGGGCCCCTCCTTGATTTTCTTTAATTGCAATCAACCATCAATAGTTTATGAATTATTAATAAGATAACTTTATAAATAATCTCACAAGTCGTAAACTACGAGAAATACAAATAACTATTTATTTGTTTCACCGTAAAACATTTAATCGATAAATCGAAATGTTTTTCTCCGTTTATTATCGCAAGGATAATTATTCGTAATTAATAAATGTTTATTAATCATGAATAAACATTTAATTAATTATATATTTCCGTAAATTACCGGTTAGCCGAGTAAGCGGATTTTTATCTCGTTGCCCCCAGTGTAACTCTTTACGGGTCTAACTGGGTCGGGTTCTTGGTGTTGTCAGGTTTGGACATCCATTATCCAACACTTAGGTAGTGTTTGTTTTTTGTAAGAAGATCTTCCTGACCACTTTTGTCTTCGCCACGCAGACCACGGGAAGACATTGGGCTCTGAAGACTGTTTGTTTTCTCGCAGACGTTTCATTAAAAAATGTCTGCGAGAGGTCTTCCTCGCGAAGATGTGGACTTAGGTCTTCTCAATTTAATTTTCCTCTTCCTGAAAAACATCCAGACCCTCGCCTCCTCTCTTTTCTCCTAAACACAAGAAACCCTAGCCTGAAAAACATCAAATCATGTTACAACAAGTACCTGACGGCGTCCAACCAGCCGTTCCTGCTCGGGATGACCGGCCGGAAGGTCCTCCAGACAGCGCCGGCCCGACTCGACTCGTCGGTGGAGTGGGAGCCGGTTCGGGAAGGGAGTCAGGTGAAGCTGAGGACGCGGTACGGGCAGTTTTTGAGGGCGAACGGCGGGCTTCCGCCGTGGAGGAATTCCGTTACGCATGACGTGCCGCATCGGACGGCGACTCAAGAGTGAGTTTTGTGGGATGTGGATGTGGTGGATATTGTGGTGCAGTCGCCGGCGTCGAGGCCTCCGCCGCCGTTGGTTTATCATTCGGATTCTTTTACGTCGACGGACTCCAGTTCGCCGACGGTCAGTTCGGCAAATCTCCCAACTTTTGCCGTTCAAGAGGTATGAATTTTCAATTTTTTTTAAGAGAAATAAATAGCAATTATCGAGCTGTTTGACTTTAGGCTAGAAAAAGTTGAAAATTTTACAAAAATAGGCATTATATTTTGACGATATAGTTCACCAAAACTAGACGTTAAATAAATTGTTATTGTTGTTTTATGAACATTAGTTAAGTATTGTATAATTATTAGTTGAATTATAATGTTGAAAGACTTTTTTAAGTTAAAAAAAAACAGTTTATTTAAAATACAGTTTATTTTAGCAGTCTGCAGACGTTAAAAAAACAAACAGTCTTCTTCTTGCAGACTGCAGAGGTTTGGTCCACCTCTTCTTCTGCAGATGTCTGCAGATGTGGTCCGCAGACTGAAGACCTTTTACCTCTTCAAAAACAAACAGCACCTTAGATAATCATATGATTAAGTTACAATATCTTTTAATCAAACCGAAATGTATTAAGAATAAAAATTAATTATGATTCAAACAATAAAAATGCAGTCATCTTTCAAGTTTAAATTAAACTAAAAGACTTCCTCCATTGAAGAAGCTAAACTCACGAGATGTAAATTTTAGAATATATAAAATTTAAATTAAACTGAAACTTTTCTATAAAAGGTACAAAATATAGCAGGTAATAAAGGTAAGGCTAATTCTCTCTCTATTTAGTTTATCTTTTATAGTCATCTTCTTCCTTTTGCTAAGTACTCTTCCTCCATTGAAGAAGCTTTCTTTTACAGAGAAATAAAATTACTAATCTCACTAGATTTCTTCTTATTTCTCTTCACTCGTCAATCTTATGGGGGCATTCAAAGTTTTTATCAAGCGGCCTTTCTAAAAAAACAATAAATTTACTACTATGGTTAAAAATTTGAGCAGGTGCTTCGCCCCCCGCTCAAGAACACATGAATATCCGCCCCTGCCCTCCCCGCTCAAGAACACATGAATATCCGCCCCTGCCCTCCCTCTCTAATTCATAAATATCTATCTCTATCTCTCCTCAATTTCAATCTTTACCGGAATAAACTCTCTCTCTCTTAACCTCCCCAGGCAAGAAACAACCCTGTTTTGAAAGAAGCATATCTCATTTTCACAAACCATAAGAAAAGTGTTAATTACTATTTAAATTACTATTTGCGTCTCTAACGTTTAATCACTTTTACCATCTGAGTCCAGATTTCAAATTTTTAACAAACCTTGTCCTAATGTTTGCATTTTGTTTCCATTTGAGTCCTTAGGACTAACGGTGTTAAAATTTTCTGTTAACTCTAAAGCATATTAGTCATTTAATACAAAACGACTAGTTATGTAAATTTATATAATTAACTCAATTAATTAATAGTGAGCATTAATTGTGTAATTTACTTGAACTATACCATCTGATTATATATACATATGTACATCATCATTCAAGAAGAAAAAGAAAGGAGAAAGAGGGAAAGAAGTAGGGAGACGACCGACGACCTGTCATCGTCCTCCAATCGACCACCCGACAACCTTCACCATCCGGTGACCTGGTCTCGACCTCCGCGATCTTCCAGCTCTGACAAACTCATCTCCATCTCTCTCTTGGATTTCCGATTGTGAACAACAAAGAGGGGCGGCACAACCGCGATTCACCCCAGCGGCGACGATCTCAGCCGACTCCCGACGACCCCTCTCCCCTTTCTCTCTGGTTCGCCATGGCGAACCCTGGGTTCCTCTATCCTGCTCCAAGTAAACCAGTGGCGGCCAAAGGTTCTCCATACCTCCAGCGGCGACGACCATGACTGTGATATGTCGGTTCTTCGTATTTTAACCGAAAAATGAAAATCAAAATAAGGGGATTGGAGAGAACCAATGAGTTCATCAAGGTTTTCAAACGCACCATAGCTTAACGTGTAAAAGCGTTTTCAGGTCGATTCTATGGTAGATAGAGATTGAGATGGAAGTTTTGTATTACTAAAGTGTGTCGAATGATTACAACCGAAGTAGTATACATCGTTGAAAGCTCCGGGGGAGGTTGGACAACACATCTCCTCACATACATAGATCCACTAAGACTAGACACCAAAACTTAACAAAAACACAAAGTGAAAAACTATTTATATGTTTAGTATACCCACGAAGTGGAGACTCCACGAATTGTCAGTTCGTGCCTTGCGAAGTCCCACTTCGTGGCTCACTTCGTGTCCAGTTCGCGACCCTGTAAACTTCAGTTTTTTTGGACAATTCGAACAGTAACGGCCACACAAGGTTCATGTTCTAACATATTGATTTCGCTTAACTTGTTTTGTATTTGGGGTTTTATCACAGTTCCACAAAGATCCAATAATCACCATCCCACCCTCTGTCTCCCCCCCCCCCCCTTCGACTGAAATTGTAATCACAATCATGCTTGCCTCTCTTCGGTTATTTTTTAGCTAGGTGTGGTGTTTGGCTATGCAAGGTTCTAAGAAGGGTTTAATTGGGGGATTGAAGTCAGCGATGGTGATGGGTTGTTGCCTTTCACATTGAGAAGTGGGTATAGGTTTACTCTGGGGATTTACGTTTTTTTTTTAATTTTTATTTATTAAAAAAAGTTATACAAATAGTCCTTTAAAATATTAAAGTTGTTGATCTATTTTTGAGATATTCCATTATTAGTCCCTCAAATGCAATTGACTGAAATACCCCTTCTATTTAATAGATAAAAATAACCCCGTTAGACTTAGGGACTTACTTGGCAATAAAATGCAAACGTCAGACGAGGTATGTTAAAAATCTAAAATTTGGACTCGGGTGTTAAAGGTGGTCCAACGTCAGGGACGTAATAGTAATTAACTCAAAAGAAAAAAAAAGAAAGCGAACGATAGTTGCCCTCCATAAAAAAAAAACCTTTAATTTGTTTAAATGGCCAATGGAATTTTATTAACAAACAAACGACAAGACTACTAAGGCGGGAGCCAAGTTGATTAAACAAACAACCAAAGGAACAACAAAAAACAAAGAAAACTACAAGTCGTCCATATTAAACTACACCATTGATCCCAAATGATAGCAAGCTTTGACCTGCTTCAAAGCCTCTTGTATTTAGATAATTACTTATTAAAAGTTTAAACAAAATAAACCTTAATATGAAAATTTAGTATTTGGATAATTATAAACCTTAATATAAAATTTTTGTATTTAGATAATTACTTACTAAAAGTTAAAACAAAATAAATATTAATATGAAGATTTAGTTGTCACACCCCAACCGACGGTGGAATACGTCGAGGCGCGATGATTGTCCAGATGCACAAAACACTACTTAAATATTGCGATATTCTTAATCAATCCATTTCAGAGAAGTCAATCATTACATAATAATTCAAATACAAAGGATTAAAGAATACAAATTAATTTGATTAATATAGGTCTCGCTAAGTCCACATGCGATCCTATGGTATTATCATCAAGAAGTCATCAACTAACAACAGATCCTGCAACATGTATAAAATAAAGGTCAACTACGAATAGTTGGTGAGTAAACATAGGTTTAATGTACTACATAGAATAAAACATACGAGCCAATGTGTTAAGTGTGATCGAGTATGATAACCACAATAAAATAGAGAAAATAAGGGGTGCATGAGCTAACCCTGACCTCAAGGTTTCCAATTATAAGGCACCACACGTGAGGCATGCCAAGTGGGCTTGCCAAGCTAATAGAGCTATCACCGTACCCCAGCTTTTTACATCTAATGTCACGCGAGTATGATATCGAGCTTTATCACATCCAATCATAAATAAACACACAAGTTCACATACAAGAATACACATAATCACATAGAATTCACATGTAGTTTTAGAGTAAAGAATATCAAGTAAGGGTTTTGAATACGATACATGTTGCATCCCAAATCGTTTAAATAAAGAGGGGCTATGACTACTCACCTAGCAAAGAAGACACGAATAGATAAACACACCACGTGACGAAAAGATAAGACCCGAAAGCGACCTCGACAACTAAACAATATGGAGGAAAAAAATAGATAAATAAAAAGCTAATTTAGTAAATAAATAAATTTTCACGACATAATAGACTCGATGACTAGTTGGTGATTTAATTATGGTGATAACGTACAATTATGGTCATGAGATAGGTCAATTCTAAAACTAAGTCAAACAACGACAAATATATATTTATTCCACTATTTATCTTTACGACGTTACAAATCTTTATTATTTTCTATAAAATCACATAAGCCACAATTATCATCCCTAAATTAATTCTAGGCTAATCTAGACATAAACATATCATATAAAAATTATCAAGTCATAAATCATACCAATATATAAACATTTATGAAAAACTAATTATTTTTAACATAAACCCTTATTTAATTATTTCTAGGCAATATAATCACCCAAGATTAAGTCTATTTGCATGGAAACCAACCATAACATTTTATTTATGGCTATGGCTAATCATGTAGAATTATTCTAAATCTATCATTTATCAACATCAAATAATCATTTTTCTATAAATCTAAACATGCTGGCACCATATATATATTTTCTTCCCATAAAAATCCATCAATATGACATATTTCATCAACAAAACCCTAGATCTATCAAAATAACATGCTCTCATGGTGAGTCATGCATAAAAATATAACCTTTAACAATCTTGACCAAGATCCACCAAGATTCAACAAGTCCCAACAAAGATTCATACACAAATCCTCGTAAAAATTAGTAAAAGTTCACAAAAACTAATAAAAATCTAATTTGTTTTTTACCATTTAGACACAAGATCTAACAACTAAAAGCATGAAGGAACAAGATCTAATTATAAAAATCAGATTTTTATCATGAGAGAACATGGAGATGAGAAAGTAGAAGCCAGATTTAAGTATACGTACCAATAACGATGTAAACCGACACTTTTATGGGCTTAAAACCTTTCAAAACGAGCTTTTGATCTTCAAAAACGATGAGGAATAATGGAGTTATAGTTTTTTTACGTTTAGGGACTTTAGGGTTTGAGAAAATGTGAGAAATAAAACAGGTTAACATGTTTAAATAGGCCAAAAATCGAGCAGACCCTATTCTGGACTCGACTGGCAACGGGTGGCATATTGCGACACCCGACATACAGAAACCTCGCGGTACGCGGCGCAGGGTTTGAGCGGAAAGTGTTGACCAACTTGACTTTTGTTGACTAGAGGGTAAAAATGGGATTTTGACCAAGAAAATTCGGGGTTTTCCTCCCGATTTCTTGACCAATGGATTCATTTGGCCATTTCCACTAAAAAAAACACCAATGTCATATATAAACATTTGCAATTGATAATTAAATTAATAAATGCTCTTTATGGTCGTTTTCACTGTTTTCGCTATAACTCTTCGTTTTTAATCGAATTCGAGTTCCGTTTTCGCCGTTTTTTATCATTTAAAATTCTCAACCATATGAAACAAATTTAAGCACATAAAATTGATTTTAGCATATTAAACATGGAATTATGGGCAACAAAGATGCGTTTTCAGGTCGATTTGCGTGCGTATCACCATTAGGTCAATCACCAACGTTTTGAGACTCAACTTGTGCGTGATGACTTGAGATATGATTTAGGACCAATAAACTCATAAATAATTCAATTTTGACATACGATGCGCAAAATACAAGATTCCCGGTAAACGATATATCGCGTACCGTAATTGCGTAAAAACCCTAAATTGCATTATTTCCAATTCGAGACATTCAATTTAGGTCCAAATGATTCTAATTAAACATTTAATCATTTAAAAACATTATTTTGGTTATAATACCCGTAATTTACCCTGTAATTAATAATTTACAAATTGGTAATCGCGAAATCCCACAATGGGTCGGGTTTCAGGATCGGATAATTTGCAAATGTTACAGTCTCCCCTACTTTAGGGAATTTAGTCCCGAAATTAGAAGAGACTTAAATATTTTAGAGAAAATAGTAATTAAAAGGGTTTTACCAATATCCAACACGCTTTGACATTTGAAACTAATGTAGAGACGACATAAGAGATTTCACCGAGGATAGGAATATTTTCTCAATTTCTGAATCAATTATATCGGCACCATATCTTTACCCGACCGCAAGGGCTAGGTTTAGAATGGCGACTAAGGGGAATGGATTGTGATATAACCACTGGTTAGAGACATACCCTAAAGGAATTACCGATGCTTATATATAGCGTGTACCACAGCTAACCCACCACATCTTTAGTAAATTTAGTAAGTATTGTTTGTCTTCGGAGAACATCATATTCTACACGATAATTATCAGGCGACCGAGCTTGATGTAACAACATAGGGCGACCAACAGAAACTTAGTAATAGATCTGAGGATTACACTACGACCAAACAAGAGTCAACCAAAAGACTAACCAAAGATAATGGACCATAGTCTCCCATACTTTAAGGGCTAGACTGGGGGTTTAGGAGACTCAGGTGAGTAATGGATGCAACATGGATTTCTTCTAAATATCCTAACTCAATCACATAGATTCACATTGATCACCATAGAATAAACCAATCCAATACTGATAATATTGATAAACAAAAATTTGGAGCTTTTGATCTCTTATCTAAACAAAGCATCAAGTTCTGGTGAACTAGATGGGTAGCGACCCACATCCGGTTTACCTTACAAGACACGATACCTAGATAGAATCCGAATGGGTCCTCGCTAAGACCTAAGACCTATACCTCACCACTAATATCAATCAAATGCTAAGCTAGCATCACACACTCTCATCGGTAGCAACGCGTATGAGTCTCTGATCTTGCAAGAGTAGAGTAATTATCAACACTCGAGCTAACGATATGCAACCAAAAACTCAAGTGATGATCACCAAAAGGCTTAAAAAATGATATCAAAAGAAATCCAGTACCATGAACTAAACGGAAATCCATGCATTGGATGCCATGAGCCGATTAGCACGCACTCGGGTGTCACGACTAATGTGATCCGAATGGTACATTTTAGAAAAACATGACTCTGTTGTCTTGGAATAAACTGCATGATTCGTGGTGTATGAATTCGATGACATGATGTAAGGGAATAACTTGTGGCTTGTGTATTAAATAGTTCATTGGCGGACTATTTTGAAGGCCTATGTGATAGAATAGGTGAAAATTAGTTGGGTTATGGGTATATTGGGTCATTGGCCCAATTTGACATGTTTGGGCTCATTTAGAAAGAGTTTAGATGGAGTTTAGTGGGCCTGAAATGTCAAATACGGGAATTAGAGTTAATTAGGGTTTAGGAAATTAGCTTAGAAAACAAGCTAATCATCTCCTATAAATAGAACCTATTATTGTCTAGAATAGGTTGCTGATGTTGCTTCCCTTTTGGTGTTCTTGTGTGTCTATTTGCGATTGAAGGTGTTACGAGATTAAAGAGAATTTCAGCTTTCAAGGTGTTTAGCAATCAAAGTCTTCAAGTGATTCAAATCGGTTTGTGTGTTATTTATTATTTTTCTATTTGCTTTACATCGATTATATTGATTATTCTTGAACCATCACTAATCACCGGATTCCGCACGGTGATTAGTCGACTTGATATCGCGTGAGGAGAGATTTCGATCCTTACACATGAGTTGAATTGAACAACATGTATCGATAACGTGAACCAAACAACATATCTCGAAATACATTTACCCAATGCACACATAATAATAAGAAGGACAATATTAAGGATCAAATGATTCAGAGTCTAAACGAGACAACACATATCCGGGTACATAGGTGCATAAAAGACTTAGAACAATGAGGTTTCAAACGACATTACAATAAAGGAAATTACTACATAGAAAGTCAATTATTTCAAACGATTACAAGCATCTCATAAGATGCATCAAACAACATCCCGGCGGGAAGATACAGCATGGGGTCCACGGACATCATTGCCATTGATGGTAGCGTTATCGGTAGCTAACACCGGATACGCCAGAGGAATATGATCAGGGGCACCAAAGTAATAGCAATCATAGGTGGAGACAAAGACAGTATGGAAAACAACAAAGGCTTGAACAGGCATGGGCACCATAGGTTGAAACATTTGAGGCTGAGCTCGAGCTGGCTGGTGATTGGTGCTCCCGAGACGGATGGGTTGGCGGCAGATGCCCGCATAATGACTAAGAAGGCCACAATTTGAGAATTGACAACATGGAAGGTGGGTAGGGTGATGATTGTTGCACCAATTACATAAAGGGTGAAGTCCCAAGTAGGGCTTCTTAGCTTGCGGCATAATGGGAACACCTTGAGTGACAGGAGATAAGGGGATAGCAGCATCAATTGGAGCATCAGGGGTTGTGGCCCTAGCAATAGGTTTAGCCCTTCTCTTCTTCTTGCTGACTTTGGTAGAGGAGGACCCAACACCCGAGTTACTTTGTGTTAGATCAGTAGGGTTCCCATAGTCCTTGCACTTAGAAGAATCGCATGCCTTACGGCGTTTGGAAGAACATGTGGGTTCTGCAGCGGTGGCATTGGCTTTGAGAGCTTGCTGGATGAAACCAGGCAGAACAACCGTCACTTGACGTATGACTTCTCGAGCCACTTGACGGTTGTGGCGACGAATGCAATGATCCATGCTAATAACCTAGATCCCTATAACGTATGTAGGTATCTAATGCATGAGGTACTCATGCAGGACACCTAAGGCATAAGTCTAGGTCAAGCCGGTTCTAATAACCTAGATCCCTATAGGCGTGGCTCTGATACCAATCTGTCACACCCCAACCGATGACATAATACATCGGGGAGCGATAATTATCCAGATGCATGCAACACTACTTAAATGTTGCGATATTCTTAATCAACCCATTTCAGAGAAGTCAATCATTACATAATAATTCAAATACAAAGGATTAAAGAATACAAATTAATTTGATTAATTTAGTTTCCCGCCAAGTACACATGCGATCCTATGGTGTCATCATCAAGAAGTCATCAACTAACAGCAAATCCTGCAACATGTATAAAATAAAGTTCAACTACGAATAGTTGGTGAGTAAACATAGGTCTAATATACTATATAGAATAAAACATGTGAGTCAATGTGTTAAATGCGATCGAGTATGGTAACCATAATGATATAGAGCAAATAGGGGGTACATGAGCCAACCTTGACCTCAAGGTTTCCAATCACAAGGCGCCACACGCGAGGCAGGCCAAGTGGGTCTGTCAAGCCAATAGATCTATCACCGTAACCCCATATTTTTACAGCTAATGTCACGAGAGTATGATATCAAGCTTTATCACATCCAATCATAAATAAACACACAAGTTCATATACAAGAATACACATAATTACATAGAATTCGCATGTAGTTTTAGAGTAAAGAATATCGAGTAAGACTTTTGAATACGATACATGTTGCACCCCAAATCGTTTAAATAAAGAGGGGCTCTGAATACTCACCTGGAAAAGAAGACACGAATAGACAAATACACCACGTGACGAAACGATAAGACCCGAAAGCAAACTTGACGACTAAACAATATGGAGGACTAAATAGATAAATAAATAGCTAATTAAATAAATAAATGCATAAATAAATAAAGTTTCACGACACAATTGACTCTACGAATCGTTGGTGATTTATTTGTGGTGATAACGTACAATTATGGTCATGAGATAGGTAAATTCTAAAACTAAGTCAAACAACTAGTAAATAAATATTTATTCCGCTATTTATCTTTACGAAGTCACAAATCTTTATTATTTTCTATAAAATCACATAAGCCACAATTATCATCCCTAAATTAATTTTAGGCGAATCTAGACATAAACATATCATATAAAAATTATCAAGTCATAAATCATTCCAATATATAAACATTTATGCAGAACTAATTATTTTCAACATAAACCCTTATTTAATTGTTTCTAGGCAATATAATCACTCAAGATCAAGTCTTTTTGCATGGAAACCAACCATAACATTTTATTTATGTCTAATCATGTAGAATTATTCTAAATCTATCATTTATCAACATCAAATCATTATTTTTCTATGAATCTAAACATGCTTGCACGGTATATATATATTTTTCCCCATAAAAATCCATCAATATGACATTTTTCATCAACAAAACCCTACTTCTATCAAAATAACATGTTCTCATGGTGAGTCATGCATAAAAATATAACCTTTAACAATTGACCAAGATCCACCAAGATTCAACAAGTCCCAACAAAGATTCATACACAGATCCTCATGAAAATTAGTAAAAGTTCACGAAAACTAATAAAAATCCAATTTTTAACCATTTAGACACAAGATCTAATAACTAAAAGCGTAAAGGAGCAAGATCTAATTTTAAAAATCAGATTTTTATCATGAGAGAACATGGAGATGCGAAAATAGAAGCTAGATTTGAGTATACGTACCAATAATGATGTAAACGACACTTTTATGAGCTTAAAACCTTCCAAATCGAGCTTTAGATTTTTGAAAAATGATGTGGCTGCCAGTTTTTACGTTTAGGGACTTTAGGGATTGAGAAAATGTGAGAAAAAACACACGAGTTAACATGTTTAAATAGGCAAAAAATCGAGCAGACCCGATTCTGGACCCGACTGGCAATAGGTCACGTATCGTGACACCCGGAACACAAAAACCTCGCGATACGTGGCGCAGAGTTTGACCGGAAAGTGTTGAACAGTTTGAATTTTGTTGACTAGAGGGTAAAAATGGGATCTTAACCAAGTTTTGGTCCCGATTTTTCACCATTGGATTCATTTGGCCATTTCTACTAGGAACAAGTACCATTGTGATATATAAACATTTTCAATTAATAATTAAATTAAATTAATGCATTTTATGGTCGGATTGGTTGTTTTCACTCTTTTCGCTATAACTTCTTCGTTTTTAATTGAATCCGAGTCCCGTTTTCACTATTTTTCAGGTCGATTTGCGTACGTATCACCATTAGGTCAATCACCAACGTTTTGAGACTCAACTTGTGTGTGATGACTTGAGATATGATTTAGGACCAATAAACTCATAAATAATTCAATTTTGACATACGATGCGCAAAATAGAAGATTCCCGGTAAACGACGAATCGCGTACCGTAATCGCGTAAAAACCCTAAATTTGCATTATTTCCAACTTAAGACATTCAATTTAGGTCCAAATGATTGTAATTAAACATTTCATCATTTAAAAACATTATTTTGGTTATAATACCCGAAATTGACCCGGTATATAATAATTTATAGAATTGGTAATCGAGAAATCCCAAAATGGGTCGGGTTTCAAGATCGGATAATTTGCAAATGTTACATTAGTATCTGGATAATTACTTATTAAAAGTTTGACTTAATGCAAAATTTTATGGTGATGACAAGTGTCATTTTTTTTATAGTTGAAGTATGACCAACTTTAAGTTTGTTATATAGTAAATATTGTGGTGATGACAAGTGTTCTTTTTTTTTTCTAATTGAAGTATGGCTAACTTTTTATTTATTATATAGAAAAGATAAATAGTTAGATTGTGTATAATTTTTTGAGAGGTGGTTTATTAAATTTTATAACTGTTTATTTTTTTAAAATAGCGCAGAAGTGGGCTCGAATGCATAAAAATTAAGCATCCTTTAGTTAGTATCAATTTCTTTTTTCACCAAAATTCTTTCTTTATCATACGTTTTTCCTTAAAAAAGTTAAGAATCGACTTTGAAAACATATGCGTACGTGTTCTGGTTATGAATCGATGTTGAACGATTGCTCTAACATGATAACAAAAGCAAGAATGTAAAGATTTCCTGGGAGACTGGTGACCGCCGTGATGCTGAAGGATTCGATGAAGGTACTGATCGAGTTTCCATTTATGGTGTACGGTAAGGATGACTAAGGTGGAGACCCACGAATTCTAGAGAGGGTGTTAATTATCTCCCTAGCTAATACCTCTATATATATACACTCAAGGGAAAACCCTAATTAGTTCTAGTAAGGAAAATTACGTCCATCGAGTAAATGGCAATTAGAAAACTTAGGGATATATTAGGTCAATGATCATGTAAGATAAATGATAACATGAGTCATACTCAAAACAAGTCTAACATACGATTGATTTAATATATAAAGATTGTGTTAGCTTTTGTATATTCAGCATCCTGAAATGCTTCAAACATGCATGTCAACCCTACATAATCGACACCCTTGTTTTTAACCCAATATGCAACTAACTAAATAGTAAAAACATAACAATGGAGATTTTTGTTTAATTCTCACTTAACTACATTGATATTCAGGAAAGAGACAGAATTTATTGAGGAGATCGTAACAAACATCCACCATAGGTTAGGTGGACATGAACTCCATGGTACTCTACCACTACTTTTTGGGATGGAAGATTCCATTGAATTCATTTCTTCATGGTTGAAAGATGGGTCTTCACATAACGCAGACATTCTCACCATCTTTGGTATGGGAGGGATCGGAAAGACATCTTTGGCCAGGCATGTCCATGGGTTACAATACCGTTCGTTCCATAAGAGCAGCTTTGTTGAAGGTGTTGGCGAGAAGTGTGTAGCACAAGTTAATGGACTACTTGATCTACAAAAACAACTGTTAGGCGACATATCAAAAACAAGTCAGATTCAAGCACATCATACTTCAGCATACAAATCTATGATCGAGAATGTACTAAACCGTAAGAAGGTGTTTATCGTTCTTGATAATATTGATAGTGTCGACCAGTTGTATGCGTTACTTGGAAAGCAAGGTTTTTATCCTGGAAGCAAAATTATAATAACCACCAAATACGCATCACTATGCACCAATCAATCCGAAAATTAAACCCAAACATACAAAGCTCTTACTTGAAGGCTTAAATACAGAAGCATCATTACAACTTTTAAGTTATCATGCATTCATGAGCCACCGTCCCAATGAAGGTTATGAAGAAGTTGCAAAACAAGTTATGGATTATTGTGAAGGACATCCATTGGCTCTTAAAGTTTTGGCTGAGTCTTTATATAACAAAATTGTAGCTGAATGGGAGGATTGTGTAATAGGGCTGAAGGAAGAACCTAATTCACGCATTATGAAGGCCTTGCAGATGAGTTTTGACTCAGTACAATCCAACAATGACAAGGAACTATTTAAGCATATTGCTTGTTTTTTCGTTCAGAAAGATAAAGTTTTTACTGAAACGGTGTTGAACTCATGTGGTATCCGGACTACAGGGATAAGAAATCTCATTGATAGATGCCTTCTTATAGTTGGCCGAGATAACATTTTAGTTATGCATCAACTGATTCAGGAGATGGGAAGAGATGTAGTACGCCAGGAATCACGTGACAAGCCTGAGGAGCGTAGTCGATTATGGTGTCATGAGGAGTCATTCAACGTGTTGGAAGATAACAAGGTATATAAGTCATGTATACTTGAAGTAATAGTGAAAATTTCAAGTCTTTTCATTATCAAGATATAAAGTTACTTCTGGTTTTTATTCTTTTATTCTTCGTTTTCTTCTCAGGGCACGAGATATATCAAGGGCCTAGCCCTGGACATGAAAATGCTTGATATGGATGTGATATGTGGATCAGTTGAGTTAGATACGTCTGCATTAAGTAAGATGCATAATCTAATGCTACTACAACTCAATTTTGTGCAACTTAATGGTTCTTACAAGAATTTTCCTAAGAAATTAAGATGGTTGTGTATGCATGGGTTCCCTTTAAAGTCTATACCTTTAGACTTACCAATGGAGAACCTGGTTGCTCTTGACTTGTCCTATAGCAATATTAAATCTTTTGATATATCTTTTAGTAATCCACAACCTCTTGCGAAGAGACAAAAAGTAAGAAATTTGAAGCATCTACGTCAATAAACTTCCAGGATATGTTATTACAGTTACTAAACGTTTTATTACCTCGATCTGTATTTCAACAGGTAATAGGCTCTTGCCCAAAAACTAAAAGTTTGCTTGGATCATTAAAGTTTCTTACTTTGAGTTTCTCTAAAAAACTTTGTAAAATTGGTGGCTTTTCCGAACTCCCTGCACTTCAAAGGTTGATTGTTATAAAATGCATATCCTTGATTATTATCTGTGAATCGATTAATCAATCCACTGAACTTGTCTACATTGATCTAAGCTACTGCCAAAAGCTTAAAAGGCTTCCAAAAACTATAGGTAGACTAGAGAAGGTGAAAACATTATTGCTAGATGGTTGTGATCTTCCTGAACTTCCAATAAAGAGAAGGGATATGGATTTGTCAGAAGTATTGGAGGCTAAAGTCGTTAGCATAAACTCGCAAAAATCCTCATGTGCCACTATGGAGGTTATCCTGAATGATTCGAAGTTCTTTGCAATATCTTTACCAATCTCATTAGTTAGGTTGTCTCTTGCAAATAATAATATGTCCGATGAAGCATTTCCCGGGGACTTCAGTTGTCTATATATGTTAAAGAATTTATGTTTAGATGGTAATCCTATTGTCTCTATGCCCAGTTGTGTGAGAACCCTTCCTAGGATTGAGACACTTGGTATGAGCAACTGTCTAAAGTTGACGTCAGTCAAGCATCCTCCACGTACTTTAAGACAACTAAATCTCTACAATAATTGCTGGAAACCTGATTATCAAAGTTTGCTACGGAATATTTCATTTGTTCCAGAAATGGCCGCACTCGAGTTGATAGCAGACAGGAATTTATTAGCACCTTCTTCATTTGAAATTGAAGGCATGATCAAAATCCAACCTTTGGTAGGTGTTGACAATAAGTTATTGAGTAATTTGGGCTGGGAAAGTTTGGAGTTCTATAAATTGAGGTGCATGGTAACTAATAGTAGTTATGGAGGACCACAGGAATCTCAAATCCAGGTTTCCTCTAGCTAACTATCTTTATTTTGTGTGAATATGTATATACTATTTAAAATAAGGTTTTCACATATTTAGCATGTTTGGCAGATGTATTATGAATTTGGAATATTCAGCACAATTTATACACCGGGGATATGGATAGACGTGCTGAGGATATGGGATATAATGAGCAGGAAGCCATCAATGTCATTTACCATCCCATCAGGTCCCAACAAGGTTAGAGGACTAAACTTGTTATATGTGGTGCGAAGGTCGTCGTTTGAATTGCCAATGATCAAAATTAGAAATATTACAAAGAACTTGACATGGATATACAAGCATTGTATTGAATCATTCTCTAAACGTGGAGCGATGTATTTATCTTTTTTAAGCCATTGGATGTTTAGGATGAATGAGATGGAAGTTGGGGATGAGATTACTATAAATCTAGATAAGTGTAGTGAAGCTCTTCTACTCAGGTTTCAGATGAGTTTTGTATATGATGATGCAAGCGTGGATGTTGGCGGTGACGAAATCACGTGTACTCAAGAAAAGGTTGAGAAAGAAGATCCATTAGGTTATTACAAGTCGTGGAACCATATCATTGGTGGCGATCTCTCCGCTTTTCAATTAACATCCGGAGAATACTTCCTTAACTCTATGGATTTTTTGAGGAGTTTATGTTTCAATGCCCATTATAAAGGTAGATGCCATTTCTAGCTAATTATATAAATGTACGTGTATGATACTAACTAATAATGTATAGTTTTTTGTCATCTATTTATCCACCAGAAAGGTCAGTTTCGTTTAATGCTTTCTCACCGGCAAAGAAGTCCAGACAAACTTGGTCACGCACAAGAGGTATACTTGGAACGATCTAATCCTATTCAAACGGATATTGGGGTGGCTGGTTGATTTCGTGGGGAGGCTTTGATGAAGATCATAATCCTATTTAGTTAATAGTTTATATTATTTATTTTCTAAATTGATATGTTCAGATAATTAATGTTTACGTAAGTAAGTCGGTGTAAAAATTTGAATGTAGGTCGGTTTGATATCATGTCAAAATAGGTTTGCTGCACTTTAAATAGAGGTGCATGCCTTGCATATTAATGTACCAGAGGATTCAACTTTCAAGATAAATAAACGAGCTTTTTCCTTCATTATATTTACGCGACGAGAGTTCACAATTTACGAAAGTTTATGCATTAATTGTTCGCCAATAATTGGTATCATTGTGTGTTTTTTCTTGAACGATCAACGAATGCCCCGGAAAACTCGGGGATTATTTACATCAGTTGAGCTCATTCCAGGGAAAATCCATCTCCGTGAGCGGTCGGGTGATAAAACCCGGGAGCTTAGGGATCAAACTTGTGACCCTTCAGCCCAAAGTCTCCCCTTATCGCCAATGCCCTTTCCAATGTGTTGCCCGTAAGAATCAAACCTATGTCTCAAGTAGAGAACACAAGCTTCCTACCACTACACCACAATAGAAGTTGCGGTATCATTGTGTCTTATGTTTCAGTTCATTGTATAATATGTATTTATCATTGTGTGTAATACCTGTTCTTGTGTCTTATTTTTAGATCGTTAGGTGTTATATTTCAGGTTATTGTATAATATGTATTTATCATTGTGTTTTATGTTTTAACTCAATGACACAATGACGCAATAACGCACGTAGGAAATCGAAAGAGTAATTTTTAGTTTTATATATAGCAACATCGTACGCGTTTTAAAGATTGAAAAAGTTTGTTTTTATGGTGTAAATTTTCTTTTAAAAAAAAGGGTTAATTACGATTTGCGTCCCTCAGATTTGGTGGCTTTTGCTACTTGAGTCGAAAAGTTTCAAAATTTTCATCTCGCACTCTGACGTTTGAAATCTTTAACCATTTGAGTCCCTTTGACTAACGAGGTTAAATTTTATGTTAACTCAAGGAGCATTTTAGTTATTTTACACATTTAGGACCTGTTATGTAAATTAATAAGTTTTTAAAAACATGGGGACTATTTCTCTAATTAGCTTATTTAAATATTAAAAGTTTACAAAAACCTAAAATCCTAAATGAAATACGGCGGATATGGTTTTCTCATATTCAACTCAACAAAGGTTAGCGATAATTCCGTTTATGAAATCGGGATCTCCGGCGACCTGATGTGAGTCCAATTTGTCATGCATATATGTTCTTAATTGTTTATTTTTATTAATATTATCAATTGGATTTCATTACATTTCCCGATGTTTTGTATTGTGAGGTAATTGAAGCTGAATTGATCAAATCTAAGGATTTATGGAGTTTAGAGGATAAGTTGGTCGATCATGGGAGCGGAGCGGAAAAAATCAAGAAAAAGAAAAAGTTTCAAGTTTCTGAGTTTGAGATCGGGGCGGTACGCACAGGAGTTGATAGAAGCAAGGGCGGTACACCCTAAAGCTGAGAAGGAATCCGGATTAGAAGACTCGGGCGATAGGACCAGATTTGTGTATGGAGTTGGGTGGTACGCCCAAACTAGGTCGCATAAGAATTTTTAGGGTTTTGTTATAAATACTTTCGGGTTGTGATTTTTTTATTCTTCTCCCACTTTTGCCGTCCAGAGAGGTTTTTAGATGTATTGCTAGAGCTTTCAAGCATTCGGTTGAAGTTTTTAAGCATTAGATTAGGATTTTTAATGTCAATTTCAAGACTTTTCATGTTTTCGACTTTAGCCATGTCCGGCTAACTTTCTTGTAACCACTTTTGGTGAACAACTTGTTATTCTATTCTGATTTTTATTATTTGATTACTAGTTGTTCCGGTTTTCCTTGCAACTGTCGAGCACCCACATGCCCAACTCATTAGATTAACTAATCACTTAGTCTGGTTGTAGTAAACTGTCATATTTCAGACTTTCCTTACGCCAGGAAATTAGCAGCCAACATAAGGGCTAGGTCATTAGGTTGACTAGGCAATATGGGACTATGTCTATGTAGTATTAGCAGTCAGGTGATTGAATTCAGATAGATAGCAATCCAGGATCCTAAAGTGGTTGCCTTTAGTTCACATAAGAGTTTCGTTTTAAAATCAAGCATTAGTAACTTAGTCGATTGGCAATTAGTTCATTTCCAATCAATCAATAGCTAAGAGGCAATTTAGTTTAATTCAGTAGTTAATTAATTAACCGTATTCAGCTAGTTAATAACCATATATTCTCTTGGTTCGATAACCCTTAACTTACCCTACTACAGGTTTGAGTTTAGGTACTTATAACGGTCTCCACAACCGTTATCAAATTGGCGCCGTTGCCAAGGAAAAGTGCGCTTTTTTATTGTTGAATTTTTAGTTTATTTGCAAGTTTCATCACCTTTTATAAATTCCAAAAAAAGAACCCAAAAATAGTATCTTTAATTTCTGTCATTTAAATTTCTGGAACTAAAAATCCTTCAGGGCGGTACGCCCTAGTTGAAATTACAATCAGGGCGGTACGCCTATCCCTATTTTTCATAGAATTTTTTTTTTTAAAATTTTGGCCTCCAAAGTTTGTAAATTTTCTGTTCGGTTGCATTATTTTCATCCCCTAGAGCAGTGCTACGTAATTGGTTTGCTTGTTATTGGCCAATTTTGCAGGTTTTAGGTGAAATTGCATGCATACGCGGTATTCCCGTAAATCATCACCGCTAGTTTACGATCCAGAGGTAGAAAGAAAAGCTCGGCAGAATCGAGGCAGATAGAGACAGAGAAGAGCCATGAATAATCAACAGCAACCACCCATTCCACCGCAAAATGATCAAAACTTACAACCCACAAGAACCACAATTTCAAACGCAAAACCCACTACCACAATATGATGCACCAATCTTCCACCAACGACCACTACCCAACCTTGACAACCTTCGAGAGGGGCACCTGAGGTCCCACCATTTGTCTCAACCATCCCATCATGAGGTGCAAGACCTTCGTTACCACAGAAGGCAACCGATTCCACCGCAACAACCACCTATATTTCGCCAAGCTCCACAACAACCTCCACCGCAACCAAACTATCAGCAACCCCCACCATAGTAGTTCTACTGTGCAAACCAACCACCAATTATCTAATAGAATCCGTTGTACAATCAACAAGGGTATGGGTATGGAGCAGATGGTTATGGTGTTGAAGAGGATTGGCAGAGAGATGAAGAATAATGGAATGGGGAATGGTATGAGGATAACTAAGGGGTTGGGGTGCAGAATGCAGTCCCAAAAAATTAGCCTCAAGCACCACCTCGTCCGGCGACCCCTAATGTTCAACGAAATCAACCGTCGCGAGGTGTCCCACAATTCAATCCAAATAATAACAGGGCAACCCGAGGGTGGTAGTAAATACACCGGTCCAAGGGGTAGCAAGCCACTTTAGGCTGGTCATAATGCCAAGCTCGTCAGTAGTAGTTTCACTAATCAGGGCACACGGTAGGGCATTTGAGGTTAGAGATCAATATTTGGGACATCTACCCGGATTCTTTGGGAAATGGACAAAGGAGCCCTACCTTCATCTACATTCGTTTGAGTCGATTTGTGTCACGATTGGGGCCACGAGGTTTATAGCAGAAGATGTTAAGTTGATGCTCTTCTAGTTCACATTGAAAGATCGGGCAAGACATTGGTTTGATAGTTTGCCTGCGGGGAGTATTTACACATGGGATCAATTGCAAGAAGCCTTTTTAAAAGAATATTATCCCATGAGAAAGACTAGTGAAGCTAAGGAAGCAATACCCTCATTCCAACAACATTCAAGTGAACCCTTCCATGAAGATTTTTAATAGATTGAAAGACATTTTGAGGAAGTGCCCGCATCACGGAATACAGACTTGGGACTTGATCAAGTCCTTCTATGATGGGATGTTGGAAGCAGATGTGAGGGATCTCAATTCGATTCGTAATGGTACTTTCCTCACGAATAGTGAAGTAGAAGATTGGGGGCACATGGAATGAATGAGTGCCACTTCAAAGAGGCTTGCCCAAAATGATAGAAGATCGTGGTCCACATCGGTAAAAGTGGTTGATTACGAGGCGGAAGAAAGAATATAGAAGCTCAAAAAGGAAAATTTGTTTTTAGAGAAACATGTGGCTCAGATGAAGTTGGGTGGAGCACCTGAAAAGGTCAAAGAAAGCGGGCAATTTTCGGTATGCATGGCGTGTGGAGAGTTAGGCCATCAAGCAGATTATTGTCCCACGATGGTCAAGAAGGGTGAAGATGTGAGCTACGTGCAACAAAAGCCTTATGATATGAACTCCAACACTTATCACTCCGGCCTTCGCAATCATCAACTTTTCAGGTATGGTAATGCTAGTAATCAATTGAATCCTGATTTTCAAAGTTCTAATGTGCAGGGTGGAGCTCAAACGCAATATCAAGGCCGACAAGCATGATATAATCAAGGGTGATATCAAAGGAACACATACAACCAAGGAGGAAATCAGTAACAGAGGAACAATTAGCAATAACAACCAAATCAAGAAGCTGGAATTAGTGCACAGCTCACCGCCATGATGGAAGCTCTTAAAGGGATGTATAAGAAACATGACGACACCCTTAAGGAAATGCGGGAATTCAAGAAGGAAATAGAGATTCAAAACAAGTCGGTGGATGCATTGGAAAGGCAAGCCGGTCAACTAGCTGATCGTATATCACGACGGGATCAAGGTAAGTTACCCAGTGGCACAAACATCAACCCACAACATCAAGCATCCACTTCTAAACAAACCAGACATGTGTCAATCAACAAGATCACTACTTTGTGCTTAGGTAAGTTGGTAGATAATAAGGTGGGGCACCTTCACCACAAGTTGATGGGGTGGTGGAGGAATGGGTAAGTGACAGTGAAGAAGAGCCGGAAAACGACCAACCCAAAACAGTTCAAAAATCAGTTGAAACTGAATCTAGTAGCTCTAGGAAACTAAAAAAGTAACTTTTCAAGAATCGGAAAATAGGGTGATAGAGGAATAATTAACTGAACAAATAGAAAAGTTGGTGCCATTTCCTAAAGCCTTAATTGAACCAAATCAAAATACGGTGGTAAATAAAAGGGGCCCACAATAAGAAGAAATGTGAGAAATTTTGAAAACAAGTTATAATCAATCTTCCCATTTTAGATGTCA
The DNA here is from genome assembly GCA_039602395.1 of Deinandra increscens subsp. villosa. NCBI lineage: Eukaryota > Viridiplantae > Streptophyta > Magnoliopsida > Asterales > Asteraceae > Deinandra > Deinandra increscens. The sequence continues at coordinate 119,456 of JBCNJP010000038.1, read as the reverse complement.
TAAAACAAATTCCAGCTTATGCGAAATACCTGAAAGATATGTGCACTCAAAAACGAAATTATAAAATTCCTAAACAACATAATGCAACAGCAGATGTGAGTGCCATAATTTCAGGGGTTTTGCCTAAGAAACTGAAAGATCCAGGGGCACCAATGATTTCAATACAAGTTGGTGATTTTCAGATGACACGTGCCTTATTGGATCTTGAAGCAAGTGTGAATATTCTTTCGGGGAGCTTGTACGACCAGTACGATTTTGGACCATTGAAAAAAAACCGACCCCATTGTGATTTTGGCTGACTTAACCCCTAAACTAACCTAGGGAATTTTATCGGATGTTATTTTCAAGGTTAACGAATTTTACTATCCGGTTGATTTTCTGCTTTAAGATTATGTCTCAATTGAAAAAAAAAACTGCACAACCAATGGTAATTTTGGGGCGACCTTTCTTAGCTACGAGTCATTCACAAATTGATTGTTGGTCGGGTACCATTGACATGACATTTGGGAACAGGAAAATGAAGTTAAGTGCTTTTGAGGATGTTTCTAACCCTCGGGAAGATGATAAATTCTTTCGAGCGGACGTTTTCGATGGTCTTGTGCCTCCATTTTTTGCTTAAAATAAGGAGGACGAGACCCCCGAGGAATGTGCTTTGTTTGGCAGGAATTATGCAGGTTTGGTCAAGGAGCTGGAAGTTGAAGATGAGATTCAGGAGTTGATGGCAGTGAGGGAGTAAAGACCTCCTTGGTCCATTCAAGTGGAGAGTCTACCAAAGCATATAGATTCACAACTCAAACCTTCAATTGAATCACCACCGTCTTTAGAATTAAAAGAATTGCCAAAACATATGAAACACGGTTTTGTTGGTGAAAATAATACTCTTCCTGTTAATATTTCTGAACGTTTAACTAAGGAACAAGAAGAATCTTTGATGGAAGTTTGGTGAAGCATAGGGCTGCGATTGGATGGACGATCGCGGATTTGAAGGGAATTTGCCCGTCGATTGTGAAGCACAAGATCATTACCGAAGAGGGTGCAAAACCTGCAAGAGATACGCAACGGAGTCTCAATCCGAACATACGGGAAGTTGTGAAGGAGGTATTGAAGTGGTTGGATACATGTACTATCTACCCAATTTCAGACAGCACATGGGTAAGTCCAACACAAACGGTTCCTAAAAAAGCAGGTATTCAAATAGTTAGGAACGAGAAACGTGAGGAAATTGCCACCCGACCGCTAACTGGGTGGCGAATTTGCGTAGATTACAGAAAGTTGAATTCTGCAACTTCCAAAGACCATTTTCCTCTACCTTTCATAGACCAAATCATTGAAAAATTGTCCGGTCAAAAGTTTTATTGTTTTCTAGACGGTTACTCGGCGTACAACCAGATTGCTATCCACCCCGATGAATAAAAAAAGACCACTTTTACTTATCCCTGCGGTACTTTTGATTTTAGGAGAATGTCATTTGGGTTGTGCAATGCCTCAGCCATTTTTTTTAAAGATGTATGATGACTATTTTTTCAGACATGGTTGGAGATCCACTTGAAATTTCATGGACTATTTTTTAATATTTGTTACATCTTTTGAATCATGTTTAAACCAACTAACCCAAGTCTTAAAGCGATGCATAGAAACTAGGTTGGTGTTAAGTTGGGAAAATAGTTATTTTATGGTTCAAGAGGGGATCGTGTTGGGACGCGTTGTGTCAAGTCATGGGATTGGGGTCGATAGGTCGAAAATCAAAGTAATTTCGACTCTACCTCCTCCCACGAATGTTAAGGGTATAAAGGAATTTTTGGATCATGTCGATTTCTATATGAGGTATATCAAAGATTTTAGTAAAATTACAATACCTCTTTGCAACTGCTTTTGAAAGATGAAGTCTTTGATATTAATGATGAGTGTTTAACTGCTTTTAATACTTTGAAAAATAAATCAATTAAAGCACCTGTTTTGCAAGCACCAGATTGGTCCATGCCATTTGAAATTATGTGTGATGCATCTGATTATGCAGTTGGGGCTGTTACTGGGTCAGCGGGTAGATAAGAAACCAGTAGTAATTTATTATGCAAGTAAGACTCTTGATGGGGCTCTATTGAATTATACTACTACTGAAAAAGAGTTACTTGCAGTTATGTTTGCTCTTGGTAAGTTTAGGTCATACATTTAAGGGAGCAAGGTGATAGTGTACTCGGACCACATCGCAATCCGATACTTGATGGAGAAGAAGGATGCCAAGCCGAAGTTGATTTAGTGGATCCTATTTTTGGAGGAATTCAATTTTGAAATTAGAGACAAGAAGGGGAGTGAGAATGTGGTGGCAGACCATTTGTCATGATTGCCTTACATTGAGGCTGAAGATGATGAATTCATGATTAATGAAACTTTTCCTGATGAACACTTACCCCATGTTGCAAATCTACCTTGGTATGCTAACATTGTTAACTATTTGGTTGCAGGTATAATTCTAGAACATTGGCCCAAGAGGCTAAAGTTGCACTTGAAGGCTCAAGCGAGACAATATATTTGGGATAAGCCGGATTTGTTCAAGATAGGGTCGAATCAGTTAATCCGAAGGTGTGTATTAGAATAAGAGGTACAAACAGTTTTGAGCCTAGTGCATGCATCAGCATGCGGAGGGCACTTTAGTGGTCAGAAGACGGGACACAGGGTCCTTTCATCTGGGTTGTTTTGGCTTACCATTTTCAAGGATGTTTTTGAGTTCGCGAGGATACGGCATAGACCACCAAATTGCAACACCATATCATTCGCAAACTAGCGGACGGACATGTGCAAGTTTCCAATAAGCAAATCAATTTTTTTTTATGAAAAATAGTGCGAACTGACCGCAAAGATTGGTCAACAAAGTTAAATGATGTATTGTTGGCGTATCACACAGCCTATAAAACACCTATTGGAACCACTCCATTCCGGTTGGTCTATGGAAAAGGGTTGTCACATACCTGTAGAGTTAGCTCACCATGATTATGGACTGTTAAAGAAGTTAACATGAGTTATGATGCTGTAGGGAGAGAAAGAAAACTGAAGTTAGGAGAATTGTAAGAGTTACGCGATGAGGTGTATGAATGTGCATCGGCCTACAAGAACAAGATGGGGATAGGCTGTATGCCTAAGTTGTGTTCAACAATCAGGGCGTTACGCCCTAATTTAATCAGGATATTGAAAGACGAGGTTGGGCGGTACACCCTCCTTACAAAGAGTTTTGGGTGGTACGCCCTTTTGTGCAAGATATTTTCTTTTGAAATTAGGGGGTGATACACCCTGATTAAATCCACATTTAGGGCGGTACGCTCGAGTTTAAAATATCGAATAAAATAAGAATTCTTCAAAACCACCTATCGGTCTCCATAACAATCACCACCATCATCTTCTTCCTCTCTTAACCCACAACCCATCGCCATCGCTACTCATCCGCCACATCACCATCACCACCACTATATATCACCGAAGACCGACGACCACGTGTTACCGCCGTCGTTCATCACCTCCACTACCATCACACTACTGTTCTATAGACGCACCACCATCATCGCCATCTGTGCACCACCGCTGACCACCACCAAGAACACAACCGTCGACGTTATCCATAGTCAATCCCGAGCTTCCAGGTTCCATTTCTTGTTATAATTGGTTCTTTTTTGTGAGATTAGGTTTAATTTTCCGTATTTTGGTTAGATACTGGCTAGTTTTTGTGATTTACCCGAATATATGAACTGACTTAATGTAAGAACGAGGTTGATTGAGTGTGTTGATGGGTTGGAACAATCAGTGAAAATCGATTTCGATTCTACGTAATAATCAAGTGGCGTACCGCCTAGGTTCATTCTAGGTAGGGAGGTATGCCCCAACCTGAAATTAGGTTTTCTGCAACTGATTTAGGCTGCGCACCGCCCCATTTGAGTTTGGTTTAGGGTGGTACGCCCAAGGGCTAAAAAGACAAATATTCAATTTCTTTTAAATACATTTTGTTTTGTTTAAATTGTTAGATTTTAGTTGTGTTTCTTTATTTTTTCTTAATTTTGTTATTTCTTTGAAAAATTTGAAAAAACTAAAAAAAATCAAAAACATCACAAAAACACAAAAATAATTAATTTGTTGGGTGAATTTGGAAATCAGTTGCAGATTGGGGCCCGGTTATTACTATTATTGTTATTCTTGTGCTAACTTAATTAAATCAGGATGTCTGATCGTCCCGGCCCGAGTTCCGGCAAGCGGGGGCCGAAAGAAGAGGAGGCAGGGGATTCCGGATCCAGTTGAGCCGATGCCGACACACATGAGACGTATCATTCAGTACTGGGGACCTAAGATTATTCCCGATAGGGCCATTCCACCTCTCCAAGTCGAGCGGAGGGACTTAGCGAGGCACCCTTTATTTCGATTTTCACTAGATACAGAGGAGCTTTCTCGGTGACGTCAGTTTCTACTGATATAGTTGTTACATCACCGGACGATCGACTGGAGACTGTTAGACCAGATTGGACAAAGTCAGAGGATTGAGGGTATGATTACTAAGAGGTGAGGAGGGTTCTAGCGTGTATTGAGCACTAGTACAAAGAGTTGACGGTCGAGTTCTTGGCGACCTTTAGGTTAGGAAATGTGATATTTGATGAGGAGCATGTCATGTCGTTTTCTTTAGGACAGGTATTGCATGAGATGAGCATCTCGTAGTTTACGATTTTGACTGCATTTTACACTCAGGCCAAGGTTGAGTTGCCGGCTTTTGCTGTTGCCCTGAGGTTTTTTTTTACTAAGGCTCACCCGCAGAGGGTGACTGATGCCAGATTACGGAGTTTTGGGTGACTATTGGGACTGTACCATATTCGAGAAACCTGTTGGAGTTGCAAATTAGGGATCCAGTGATTTGATACATTCGTAGGATTATCATGTGCACTCTCATCGGACCTCGGTCCGATGTGGGGAAATGAACGAAGCTTGACATGCCAGTGTTGTGGGCGATTGTTGAGGGCCATGACCTCAACGTGGCATGTGTATTATTGACATCATACGGAGACTCACGTCTGGGGTCGGAGCACATTTGAGTATGGGTCCGTACGTGACGAGGTTAGCGAGGGCACTATGGGTATTTGATAGATATTTTGAGACACATCTGCTGAGGGTGCTGAAACATCACGTTATGAGTTAGAGGATATGAGGTTGGTTGGGATGGTGACTATGGCAGATCCTCCCTAGTGGGATCCGGTGAGAGAGGTTGTGGTGATTCCTCCACCACCAGGGGCTGAGGGAGCTAGGGTGCTGCAACAGTGCAGGGTGGCGGTCCGCCAGAGAGACAGAGGATTCGACATCAGGTCGAGAGGCCTCTGAGACCGCAGCTAGTGAAACGACCTAGAACTAGGCCTGGCCCGGTTACGTTGGAGATTGTACAGGATTTAGGGTTTGATCATATTGATGTCAGGTCTGATAGGATAGAGCAGGCGGTGAGACACATGATGACACACCAAGGGATTGTGATACCTGAGTTTTACAAAGAGCCCGTGGTTGAGGATGTAGATGAGGAGGATAGAGCTGAGGGTGATGGAGGACCTGGTTCACGGGTAGTTGGTTCGGGAGATGCTAGTGGGCCTGGAGTAGGAGATGATATATAGAGGAGGCTACCTGATGCTGCCGCCACATCATCTGATCAGATAATTTTCTGATTCCCTGTACTTTTTGGTTATTTTGTTTTCATTTCATTTGGTCAAGGTGCTGGAAGTTGAAGATGAGATTCAGGAGTTGATGGTAGTGAGTGAGTAAAGACCTCCTTGGTCCATTCAAGTGGAGAGTCTACCAAAGCATATAGATTCATAACTCAAACCTTCACTTGAATCACCACCGTCTTTAGAATTCAAAGAATTTCCAAAACATGTGAAATACGGTTTTGTTGGTAAAAATAATACTTTTCCTGTTATTATTTCTGCAGGTTTAACTAAGGAACAAGAAGAAGCTTTGATGGAAGTTTGGTGAAGCATAGGGCTGCGATTGGATGGACGATCGCGAATTTGAAGGGAATTTGCCCGTCGATTGTGACGCACATGATCATTACCGAAGAGGATGTAAAACCCGCAAGAGATACGCAACGGAGACTCAGTCTGAATATACGAGAAGTTGTGAAGGAGGTATTGAAGTGGTTGGGATGCATGTTCAATTTACCCAATTTTAGACACCACATGGGTAAGTCTAACACAAACGGTTCCTAAAAAAGCAGGTATTCAAATAGTTAGGAACGAGAAACGTGAGGAAATTGCCACCCGACCGGTAACTGGGTGGCGAATTTGCATAGATTACAGAAAGTTGAATTCTACAACTTCCAAATACCATTTTCCTCTACCTTTCATAGACCAAATTATTGAAAAATTGTCTGGTCAAAAGTTTTATTGTTTTCTAGACGGCTACTCGGCGTACAACCAGATTGCTATCCACCCTGATGAACAAAAAAAGACAACTTTTACTTATCCTTGTGGTACTTTGGCTTTTAGGAGAATGTCATTTGGGTTGTGCAATGCCCCAACCATTTTTCAAAGATGTATGATGACTATTTTTTCAGACATGGTCGGAGATTCACTTGAAATTTCATGGACTATTTTTTAATATTCGGTACAAGGGAATTTCGACTCTACCTCCTCCCACGAATGTTAAGGGTATAAAGAAATTTTTGGGTCATGTCGGTTTCTATAGGAGGTTTATCAAAGATATTAGAAAAATTACAAAACCTCTTTGCAACTGCTTTTGAAAGATGAAGTCTTTGATTTTAATGATGAGTGTTTAACTGCTTTTAATACTTTGAAAAATAAATCACTTAAAGCAGCAGTTTTGCAAGCACCAGATTGGTCCATGCCATTTGAAATTATGTGTGATGCATCTGATTATGCAGTTGGGGCGGTTTCTGGGTCAGCGGGTAGATAAGAAACCGGTAGTAATTTATTATGCAAGTAAGACTCTTGATGGGGCTCAATTGAATTATACTACTACTGAAAAAGAGTTACTTGCAGTTATGTTTGCTCTTGGTAAGTTCAGGTCATACATTTAGGGGAGCAAGGTGATAGTGTACTCGGACCACAACGCAGTCTTGTACTTGATGGAGAAGAAGGATGTCAAGCTGAGGTTGATTCAGTGGATCCTATTGTTGGAGGAATTCAATTTTGAAATTAGAGACAAGAAGGGGAGTGAGAATGTGGTGGCAGACCATTTGTCCTACATTGAGGCTGAAGGTGATGAATTCATGATTAATGAAACTTTTCCTGATGAGCACTTACTCCATGTTGCAAATCTACCTTGGTATGCTAACATTGTTAACTATTTGGTTATAGGTACAATTCCAGAACATTGCCCTAAGAGGCTAAAGTTTCACTTGAAGGCTGAAGCGAGCCAATATATTTGGAATGAGCCGGATTTGTTCAAGATAGGGTCGGATCACTTAATCCGAAAGTTTGTATTAGAATCAGAGGTACAAACAGTTTTTTTAGCCTAGTGCACGCATCAGCATGCGGAGGGCACTTTAGTGGTCAGAAGACGGGACACAGGGTCCTTTCATCCGGGCTATTTTGGCCTACCATTTTCAAGGATGCTTTTGAGTTCGCGAGGAACTATTTCAGATGTCAACAGATGGGTAGCATAAGCAAGCGAAATGGGATGCCATTATAACCAATTTTAGTTGTTGATATTTTTTATGTTTGGGGCATTGATTTTATGGGCCCATTTCCTAATTCTAATATTTTCCCTTATATTTTAGTGGTTGTCAGTTATGTGTCAAAGTGGATAAGAGCCATTGCCACTAAAACCAATAACCACAGTGTCGTTTGTAAATTTGTCCAACAAAACATTTCCACAAGATATGGAGTCCCTCGTGTGATCATCAGTGATGGGGGTCTCACTTAGTATGCTAATAGTTATGCTTAATTGAAATAAATTCATGATACTATAGTGGGTTCCATCTTAGGAGTTACTAGGGATGCTAAAATTGTCAATATTAGGTTGATATGACCACTTTATGCAAAATAGTCGTATATCTTTGAAATTACCTGACACATTATTATCTTTTTTTGCGAAAGCAAATCCAAGAAATAATGGCTCCCCGTCATCCATTTTTTCACTTTTGAGCTTTGTTTTGCGTAGGTAATTAATTATATGAATAAATAGCAATAAAGGGACTAAGACTCTACGTGCTACCTCTCGGGTTACAAGCTCGTTTGATGCGTCTATCGATGAGGTTTTGAATCGATACCCAATGTACTTGAACGGGGGATAATAATTCACTGACGGTGCCTCTTGGTGCGATTCTGAGTCAAGACCTTATGTACTTGAAGGGGGATAGTAACATTATGATAATGCATCTGAGTGAGACTTATTTATTGCTTGGTGTGGTTGATTTAGTTTTGCTAATTAAATAATAATAATAATAATAATAATAATAATAATAATAATAATAATAATAATAATAATAATAATAATAATAATAATAATAATAATAATAAAAAATAAAATGAAAACATTGGAAAAAATAAAAACATATATTAGGTAGTTAGGAAATAAATAAATGAAGCTCAAAGTCCCTTTCATCCATCATTATTCATTTCCATTATTTTTGAGATATACAATTATTTGGTTTAGGGTGGTAGGTCAATCTAAATGGTTAAAACCTTTACTTTGAAAGCCTTGAGGTGAGATTAGGTAAACTTATAGCTTTCTAGATGTGAGAAACATTTGGTAGATTGATGTGGTAATGTAAATACAATAAAATGAATTAATCATTGCTATTGGGAGCCTATGAAATTGGTTGTTGCGTTTAGCTGGACCGAAATACCGATGATTGCAATCAGAGGTGTATGTGTGAATTAAATTGAAACTGAATTTGTAAGTAACTGGTTTGAGTTAGTTTTCCAACTATAATACCATTGCAGTTTTTTCGGAACGGAAAAAGTCAAGTGTGGGGATGTGATGCGAGTCCAATATGTCATGCATATATGTTCTTAATTGTTTATTTTTATTAGTATTATCAATTGGATTTCATTTCATTTTTTGATGTTTTGTATTGTGAGGTAATTGGAGCTGAATTGATCAAATCTAAGGATTTATGGAATTTAGAGGATAAGATGATCGATCATGTGAGCGGAGCGGAAAAAATCAAAAAGAAGAAAAATATAGAAGTTTCTGAGTTTGAAATAGGGGCGGTACGCCCAGGAGTTGATAGAAGCAAGGGCGCTAAGGAATCCGGATTAGAAGACTCGGGCGGTACGCCAAGATTTGTGTATGGAGTTGGGCGGTACGCCCAAACTAGGCCGGCAGAAGAATTTTTAGGGTTTTGCTATAAATACTTTCGGGTTGTGATTTTTTCATTCTTCTGCCACTTTTGCACTCCAGAGAGGGTTTTAGACGAATTTCTAGAGCTTTCAAGCATTCGGTTGAAGTTTTCAAGCATTTGATTAGAATTTTTTATGTCAATTTCAATACATTTCATGTTTTCGACTTTTGTCATGTCCGGGTAACTTTCTTGTAACCACTTTTGGTGAACGGTTTGTTATTCTATTCTGATTTTTATTATTTGATTGCTAGTTGTTCCGGTTTTCCTTACAACTGTAAAGCACCTACATGCCTAACTCATTAGATTAACTAGTCACTTAGTCTGGTTGTAGTAAACTGTCATATTTCAGGCTTTCCTTGCACCATAAATTAAGCAGCCTACATAAGGGTTAGGTCATTAGGTTGACTAGGCAATAGGGGACTATGTCTATGTAGTATTAGCAGTCAGGTGACTGAATTCAGATAGATAGCAAACCGGGATCCTAAAGTGGTTGCCTTAGTTCACATAAGAGTTTCGTTTTAAAATCAAGCATTAGTAACTTAGTCAATTGGTAATTTAGTTTAGTAAATAGTTCATTTCCAATCAATCAACAGCTAAAAGGCAATTTAGTTTAATTCAGCAATTAATTAGTTAATTGTATTCAGCTAGTTAATTACCACATATTCTCTTGGTTCGATAACCCTTAACTTACCCTACTACAGGTTAGAGTTTAGGTATTTGTAACGGCCTCGACAACCATTATCACGACCACAATCCATTTTGCCTACGCTTCAACCGCCACTGCCTCTCTCGTGAATTCGTTTAGCAACCATCGACTGTGAATACCCAGGGTTTACAACCATCGATGCCTTCTGGATTCCTGATCGCATCTATCATCTTTTTTGTTCAAACATCGATTCAACTGAATAACTTTGATCCCTAATGAGCAGCTCTAACCGTCGATTCATCAGGTACAAGCGGGTAGAAGCACAAAAGACTGCTCTTGAAGGACATAAATATCGTCTTCTTCGTTCAAACGTATACTCACTCATTCTCTAGTTGAGTGAAGCTTAAAAATTCAAGGTTTCTTTTTTTCCTCGATTGACTCTGTCATCTTGATTAATTGTCATTTCTAATAAATATCATTTGCTTTCAATTGGTATAATTTGATGTAGATTCTAATTAGTAATTAAAGGAAGAGAAGTATAAACGACCTTCTAATATCGGGTGGAACTACAGTGAGAATAGGATCCGACTCGTTGGTTAGATTCGTCCGGGAAGATTTACGTCAAGTTCATCGTCGTCGGTGTCATTCAGTCCCTACCAGACCTAAAACTATCAGAGCCGCTTGGAAAAATGGTGACCGTGGCCGCTTGGAACGATGGTGACGGTGGCCGGATTTGTAATGGCAATTTCGCCGGACACCCAGATCGTTTTGAGCCCTAAATATCTCGATTTTCAGTTATAATAAATATCCCTTAAAGTTCAATTTAATTACACAAGCAGTCCATCTCTAATTAATTTTATAAATTTACATGAATAGTATTTGATGTGTAAAATGACTTAGATGCCTCTTAAGTTAACAATTTTTTTAAACTCTGTTAGTAATGAGGACTCAAATGGTTAAAGATTGCAAACGTCGGAGTACAAAAGATTGCAAACGTCGGAGTACGATATGAAAATATCTGAACATTTTTATAAATTACAAGACTACAAGTTTTCATAGCTGGTTTAGGACTTAGGAACATCCTTCTCATCCTAAACGCCATAATTCGACTCTCTCACCCCTTCTTTTTCATCCTACTATAAACCTTTTCTTTTAGGTGGCGTTTGGTTTGTGGAATTCAATGGAATTGGAATTGTAATTGAAAAGTTTTTCTTTGAAAGTTGTGCTTAGTTAGGTTATGGACAAATTTAAATTGGAATGAATTCCTTTAATCAATGGAATTTGAGGTCATGTAACTTTTCTTCATTAAAGTGAAGGATTTCTAAGCAATGTTAAAACAGAACTAAATTTCATTGATTCAAGAAATTCATTGAACTTTAAATTCCTTCATTACCCAACAAAAAACAATTATGAAAGGAAAAAGTATAAATTTCAATTACATTGAATTTATGAACCAAACGCCACCTTATTGTTTGTTTTTGTGGGATGAGGGATCCTCTCAAGAAATTCATTGAATTTTAAATTCCTTCTTGGATCGAATAAGAGTAGTAGATCCTCCTCCATAATCACCTTATAGCCAATTTCGGTAGCTTGACTGAGACTTATAATGTTAGTCTTAAGACTCGGTATATAATAGGTGTCTTCAAGGATGATTTTCTCGCCGGTTCCACTCTCTAACATTATAGTTCCTCTTCCTTTAATCTTGACACACGAGTTGTCACCGAATTAGACCCGACCGGTGATATGGTCATTAAAGTTTGTGAAGAGTTCTAGTCGGCCCGTCATATGATTGCTTGCTCTGTTATCCAAGTACCACACATTCTCGGATTCGTCTTCATAATCGTCCGGTCTCACCCTTTTCTCCACGAGGAGGATGTTTTGCTTGACATACATGAGTTCTTGAACTTCTTGGATCATGTAAAGGGACGCGTCATCCGCTTGAGTTTCCATGAAATTTGCTTCGGGTCCTCTGGAATTTAGATCAGGGCATACCGTAGCAAAATGCCCAAACTTGTCACAACGATAGCATTGCACCTGTGCCTTGTCTTTTTTCCCTTTGTAGCATTCTGTTTTCTGTCCCACTTCTTCCCCTCTTGATCCACGGTTTTGACCAGATTCATGTGCTACTCCTTTACCTTTGTGTCCATAATTTTCACTTGATCCCTTGTTCCTTTTCTCATATTGTGAAGTCTTGAAAGTTTCTCCTTTTACGAACATGAGATTGTTGCTTCCTGACCCGGATCCTTGACCTTCTTCGTCCTTCCATTCTTCAAAAGCTCTCATCCGTCCCACCATATCATCATACGAGACCGTTTTCATGTCTAATAGTTGTTCTATCGATGCTACCATGTGAATAAAACGTTTAGGCATACCGTGAAGAAACTTCTTGACAAGTCTCTCTTCTTCAATCTTGGTCCCTAGTGTAGCCGACTTTGATGCAATACCCCGAATCTTTGATGCAAATTCAGCCACTGTATACTAGTTTCCTTCATCTTCAAGGCTTCGAACTCCGCCATGAGTGTTTGAAGCCTTGCTTCGATATGATTACCCGATCCGCCCCTTAAAGCTTTGTTGAAGGTGTTGGCGAGAAGTGTGTAGCACAAGTTAATGGACTACTTGATCTACAAAAACACTGTTAGGTGACATATCAAAAACAAGTCAGATTCAAGCACATCATACCTCGGCATACAAATCTATGATCGAGAATGTACTAAACCGTAAGAAGGTGTTTATCGTTCTTGATAATATTGAAAGTGTCGACCAGTTGTATGCGTTACTTGGAAAGCAAGGTTTTTATCCTAGAAGCAAAATTATAATAACCACCAAATACGCATCATTAATAGAGAGATATGCACCAATCAATCCGAAAATTAAACCCAAACATACAAAGCTCTTACTTGAAGGCTTAAATACAGAAGCATCATTACAACTTTTAAGTTATCATGCATTCATGAGCCACCGTCCCAATGAAGGTTATGAAGAAGTTGCAAAACAAGTTATGGATTATTGTGAAAGACATCCATTGGCTCTTAAAGTTTTGGCTGAGTCTTTATATAACAAAATTGTAGCTGAATGGGAGGATTGTGTAATAGGGCTGAAGGAAGAACCTAATTCACGCATCATGAAGGTCTTGCAGATGAGTTTTGACTCAGTGCAATCTAACAATGACAAGGAACTATTTAAGCATATTGCTTGTTTTTTCGTTCAGAAAGATAAAGTTTTTGCTGAAACGGTGTTGAACTCATGTGGTATCCGGACTACAGGGATACGAGATCTCATTGATAGATGCCTTCTTATAGTAGGCCGAGATAACATTTTACTTATGCATCAACTGATTCAGGAGATGGGAAGAGATGTAGTACGCCAGGAATCACGTGACAAGCCTGAGGAGCGTAGTCAATTATGGTGTCATGAGGAGTCATTCAACGTGTTGGAAGATAACAAGGTATATAAGTCATGTATACTTGAAGTAATAGTGACAATTGCAAGTCTTTTCATTATCTAGATATAAAGTTACTTCTGGTTTTTATTCTTTTATTCTTCGTTTTCTTCTCAGGGTACGAGATATATCAAGGGCGTAGCCCTGGACATGAAAATGCTTGATATGGATGTGATATGTGGATCAGTTGAGTTGCGTCTGCATTAAGTAAGATGCATAATCTAACGCTACTACAACTCAATTTTGTGCAACTTAATGGTTCTTACAAGAATTTTCCTAAGAAATTATGATGGTTGTGTATGCATGGGTTCCCTTTAAAGTCTATACCTTTAGACTTAATTACCAATGGAGAACATGGTTGCTCTTGACTTGTTCTATAGCAATATTAAATCTTTTGATATATCTTTTAGCAATCCACAACCTCTTGCGAAGAGACAAAAAGTAAGAAATTTGAAGCATCTACGTCAATAAACTTCCAGGATATGTTATTACAGTTACTAAACGTTTTATTACCTCTGTATTTCAACAGGTAATAGGCTCTTGCCCAAAAACTAAAAGTTTGCTTGGATCATTAAAGTTTCTTACTTTGAGTTTCTCTAAAAAACTTTGTAAAATTGGTGGCTTTTCCGAACTCCCTGCAAATCAAAGGTTGATTGTTATAAAATGCATATCCTTGATTATTATCTGTGAATCGATTAATCAATCCACTGAACTTGTCTACATTGATCTAAGCTACTGCCAAAAGCTTAAAAGGCTTCCAAAAACTATAGGTAGGCTAGAGAAGGTGAAAACATTATTGCTAGATGGTTGCTTAAAAACTTATCTTTTTTAAGCCATTGGATGTTTAGGATGAATGAGATGGAAGTTGGGGATGAGATTACTATAAATCTAGATAAGTGTAGTGAAGCTCTTCTACTCAGGTTTCAGATGAGTTTTGTATATGATGATGCAAGCGTGGATGTTGGCGGTGACGAAATCACGTGTACTCAAGAAAAGGTTGAGAAAGAAGATCCATTAGGTTATTACAAGTCGTGGAACCATATCATTGGTGGCGATCTCTCCGCTTTTCAATTAACATCCGGAGAATACTTCCTTAACTCTATGGATTTTTTGAGGAGTTTATGTTTCAATGCCCATTATAAAGGTAGATGCCATTTCTAGCTAATTATATAAATGTACGTGTATGATACTAACTAATAATGTATAGTTTTTTGTCATCTATTTATCCACCAGAAAGGTCAGTTTCGTTTAATGCTTTCTCACCGGCGAAGAAGTCCAGACAAACTTGGTCACGCACAAGAGGTATACTTGGAACGATCTAATCCTATTCAAAATACGGATATTGGGGTGGCTGGTTGATTTCGTGGGAAGGCTTTGATGAAGATCATAATTCTATTTAGTTAATAGTTTATATTATTTATTTTCTAAATTGATTTGTTCAGATAATTAATGTTTACGTAAGTAAGTCGGTGTAAAAATTTGAATGTAGGTCGGTTTGATATCATGTCAAAATAGGTTTGCTGCACTTTAAATAAAGGTGTGAAGAGGATAGATACTAAATCTATCCTCGTGGGCCCAAGCTCCAACTTAAACTGAGCCCAACAAGTATACTCAAGATTGAATCAGCCCACACATAGTCAAAGCTTGGAAATAAAGCAATCGCAACCATCACACATGCGAATGGCACATGCGCCCTGTACAAGCCGTTAGGGTATTCAATTCCCCACCAAGGAGTGGCCCCCACTCCAACAAACCAACATTCTTGCATGTGGTCCCTGACCAATGATAAGATGACATGTGGAACGGAGAAGCACCTCATGTGGTCCCTGACCAATGATAAGATGACATGTGGAACGGAGAAGCACCTGGAAAGACCTCCCACGCGCCGTGCCATGCACGCGCTGACGTCACCAGCCTCAAAAGAAACCCTAATCACTGGCCTATAAATAGTAAGTCAAGGGTTCATTTAAGAGGTACAATCTCAATCACCATTTTTCACCTGCATATCATTTCTCTAATCCGATCATTGATTCTCACGCCGGAGGGCCGATACGAGGGACCCTCTCCGGCTCACCTCGTAACGCCCTAACGTGTTTATTTCCAAGTGTATAGGTACATTCTTCTCACTTAACGTCAACGGCTCACTCGAAGATCTAAGAAACTAATATCCACTCAACCAAGCAAGGAGTTGGTTTTTAGTTTCTTCATTGGCGCCATCCGAGTTGAAAACCTGAGCTTTTACAGCACTTTGTCTCCGTTTTCGAGTAGCCATGTCAGATCCATCACCATCGCAAAATTTCGGAAGTACAGGCCGAGACAGGGAGTCCCTGGGACTCCTGGAATACCCGTCCATTTCCCCTGAGGATAATGATACATCTGTCAATGACTCCGCGCCAGTTTTGACTCGAGCAGCGGGTAGCGCGGATCCTGCTACTTTATCAAATCTAGATAGTTCCATTTTTTCAAACATGAACGCGGGAGGGCAACCTAGGCCTTATGCCTTTGGCGCCTGTTCAAGTCCGGCAGCTCCAAGAATGGCTCCTGCTAGGCGAAGCATATTTGCAGGACCAACTATCTCCAATACCTACCCATCGTTCCAACACTCGGCGGTACATCGTCTGCCAATCCCCTTCGCTACCCCTACTCTAAATGGAACTCCGCCAGCGGGCACAAGTACAGTTATCTCACAAAGCACCCCTGTGAGCGTCCCGCCGGCGGTCACACCTTCTACAGGTTTCAATGACCCAACTCCTGAGGTTGCGTGATGGATAGAGCACCAACGTCAGTACTTTGAGCAACTCAATGCACTCCAGAATGCGTTCCGCTCAAGCGCATGCTCGCAATTAAACTTTGGACCAATTCCTCCTCGAGTGACTCTTCCCGCATCCACATTTTCGGTACCCCCAGCGGATGGAGTAATCCCAGTAGCGCGCCCTATATACTCTGAGCCTAGGCCAACCGCCACCTACATTCCACCACCAGTTTACCAGTCTACATACATCCCGCCGCCCCCTTCACCGGCGGTGGATTACACTGTTACATATAAGCCCACATCTGTTGTGGCCCAGTCAAAGTTTATAGCGCCAATTGCACTAGCAAGCTTTCCTGCCAAGCTCAAAATGCCTTCAGTAGTATGGAAGTATGACGGTTTGTCAGACCCAAATGACCAATATAACTGCTTCATTTACGCGGGTACCTTGGAGAACCCAGGTTGGACCATCCCTGTATGGTGCCACATGTTTGTTCAGACGTTGGTTGGAACAACGCGTTTATGGTCCGACTCTCTTCCAGTGGGCCAGATATCGAGTTTTGAAGAGTTAATAGATAAGTTCTTCCAACAATTTTCTCAACAGAAACGCCACACGAAGGAAAAAGCAGAAATACTCCACATCCGCCGGAAAGACAATGAAACGGTGGAAAGCTTCATCACCAGGTTCAATATTGAAAGTCTCCAGATAGGCGGGGAAACTGAAGATTTAATGATAGCAGGTTTTATTCAGGGAGTAAGGGAAGAGCATTTGGTAAGAAAAATTCTGAGTGGCGGGCAACCGCAAACAATGGATGCTCTAATGTCAATAGCCAAACAATATGTTCGCGTAGAATAGACAATCGTTCTGAACAGAGCATATGAGCGCGGAAAGGAGCAGGTAAGATCTCAAGATTTTAGGAAAGACTTGAGTGGTAATCGACACTCCCGTAGAAATGAAAGACGTCCTAGAAGCCGCTTTACTCCCTATAAACCAAACTTTGAAACACGGAGCTCGTTCTGTGAGCCACGCCACGGAAGGGATATGTCTGCAGTAAAGCGGGAACAACCCACATCGTCTTCGTCTAATTGGTATCTCGCAAAGTCCCCAAGCGCCATTTTTAAAAGTGAAGATTTGAAATGGGAAGAGCCAAGACCTTTAAAGGAAAACAACACCCGCGACACAAAAAAATACTGTGATTATCACAAGGGTCATGGTCACGTCACTGACGAATGTTTCGTGCTAAAGAAACAGATAGCAAAGTATGTGAAAGAAGGAAAGTTGACACACTTGCAAAAGGGAGATGACAGGATGAAAGATGAGTCCCCAAAATATAAGGATGTATTCATGATGCGGAGTCGCTCCCGGCACGAAAAGAAGGTAGGTCAGCGGGTCGAATCCTGGATGCATGCCCCGCTGACATTTCCGCCTCAAATAGGCAACTACAACGAAGGAGCTATCACAATTACTCTCCGCATGGGAGCCTACAAAATACGTCGAGTTCTAGTTGATACAGGCAGCTCCGCGGACATCATCTATGAGGAATGCTTCCGCCGTTTAGCTCCAGAAGATATGGATCGCTTGGAACCTGTGTTTGAACCCCTAAGCGGGTTCTCCGGAGAAACATGTATGCCTCTCGGGCAAATTGACTTTCCAGTAACAATGGGAGACGGTTTCAGGGACAGAACAGTCATGACAACCTTCTTGGTTGTACCAGCCAAAAGTGAGTACAATGCCATAATCGGCAGACCAACCTTAGGAAATCTTGCGGCAGCAGTCTCCACGGCACACGGCCTCTTGATGCTCCCAACCCCACGGGGGGTCGCTCAAGTTTAGGCTGATAAACCAATAATGGTGGCAGAAGTAACAACCCAGCCGCACGCACCACCAATCAATGAAACGGAGAAGTGGGTTATCAACCCTCACTTTCCAGAACAAACAGTTGCGCTAGGAGCCTCCTTGTCACAAAAAATCAGATATCACTTGAAGCAGCTATTGAAAGAAAACATGGATGTCTTCGCTTTCACCCACCAGGACATGACAGGGGTTTTGCGTGGTATCGCGGAGCATCATTTAAGAGTATATAAAGACGCTAAGCCACACGTGCAAAAACAGAGACACATGGGAGAAAAGCGCAAAAAAGTCTATCACTTCAGAAGTCGAAAAACTGGAAGCTGCTGGAATTGTCCGTCAAATGAAAGAACAGACGTGGCTGGCTAATCTGGTGGTCGTTCCAAAAGTGGATGGATCTTGGCGAATGTGTGTTGATTATACCAACCTTAACAAGGCTTGCCCCAAGGACGCATATCCCTTACCAGTAATCGATGTCAAGGTGGACTCTCTGGTCCCGTTTTGTTTCAAGTGTTTCTTAGACGCTTACAAGGGGTATCACCAAGTGAAAATGGCCAGGGAAGATGAGGCAAAAACAGCGTTTTACACTAAGAAGGGTATTTATTGTTACACTAAAATGCCTTTCGGATTAAAAAAAGCGGGGGCAACATACCAGCGGACGATGGACAGGGTTTTTGACAAACAAATCGGAAAAAACGTGGAAGTATATGTGGATGACCTTGTAATAAAAAGCCTGGAAGAAAATCGCCTACTGCCAGATATCGTCGAAACGTTTTCCGCTCTTAGAAAAAATAATATCAAACTAAACCCGGGAAAGTGTTCTTTTGGCATGGAAGAAGGGAAATTCCTGGGTGTCATAGTAACAAAAGATGGATTCCGTGTCCACCCAGAAAAGGTTTCCGTGGTTATAGAAATGCGGTCCCCAGCTTCCCTGAAAGAGGTACAGGCGCTCAATGGAAGATTGGTAGCTATCAATAGATTCCTATCCAAGCATGCGGAGCGATCTCTCCCGTTCATTTCAGTACTAAATAAATGTTTATCAGAAAAGCACTTCGAATGGACTACTGAAGCAGAGCAAGCTTTCCAAGACCTCAAAGCATACCTGGTTAATTTACCTACCTTAACGGCTCCGCAAATCGATAAGACATTGAAAATGTACCTTTCGGCCTCACCCTGGGCCGTTAGCTCTGTGTTACTAGTCGAACGGAGAGAGATACAAACTCCGATCTATTACATAAGCCGTGTTTTAACAAACGTCGAGGCCAACTACTCAATACTGGAAAAGTTGGTGCTCGCACTAGTGCACGCCTCTCGCCGCCAGCGAAGGTACTTTCAAGCGCATGACATAGAGATTTTAACAAACTAACCGCTGCAACATGTGTTAAGAAAACCCGACCTCTCGGGACGCCTCTGTAAATGGGCTATCGAGTTGGGGGTGTATAACTTATCATTCAAACCTAGAACAGCCGTGAAATGTTAATTTATAACAGACTTCATCTCTGAGATACCAGACGGGACCCAACTTTCTCCGGAAGAGCTGTGCCTGCCAAAGATCAAAGAAATTCCTACAGACCAAATTTGGGAGTTGCACTCCGACGGCGCTTCCAGTATGGACGGCGTCGGAGCAGGGGTCATATTAATTAGCCCCACGGGGAAGGAGTACGCGCGTGCATACAAATTGAACTTTCGGGCCAGCAACAATGAGGCAGAATATGAGACTCTGATTGCAAGCCTTAAGTTGGCACTAAGGCATAAGGCCCAGCACGTCCGCGCGCATGTAGATTCTCTCTTGGCGACAAATCAAATCAATGCGGAATACGAAGCTAAAGACGAGGCAATGGCTAAATACCTCAGTGTTTGCAAGGCGCTAATTAAAACTTTTGAGAACTACGAGATAATCCACGTTCCGCGGAGTAAAAATAAAAAGGCAGACGCGTTGAGTAAACTGGCTTCTTGCTTCGCAGAGCCCCTACAGAACGTACATGTCGAGGAAATGAAAGACCCGACCATCCAGATCCATCGCGTGAACGTGGCACAACAATCCTCCGATAGCTGGACTGCCCCTATTGTGAAATACTTGACTGACGGGAGGCTCCCGCAAGACAAAGGGGAAGCCAGAAAGTTACGAAGCAAATGTGAAAACTACCAAATGATAAATGGTGTTCTATATAGGCGGATGTACCTCGGTCCACTACTTCGGTGCGTAGACCCTGAAGAAGCAAGTTATTTAATCAGAGAAGTACACATGGGAATTTACGGGATCCATACGGGGCCCAAGGCAGTAGTAGCCAAAGTAAAAAATGCGGGTTTCTACTGGTCGGGCATGCATGCCATGGCGATGGAAGAGCTAAGAAAATGTATCAGCTGTCAAAAGTACGCGCCCATGATCTCCCGCCCAAAGAATGATTTGATCCATGTAACCTCCGCCTGTCCATTCCAGAAATGGGCAGTAGACATCGTAGGCCCGTTCCCCGAGGCGGCAGGGTAGGTAAAATTCCTGATAGTAGCGGTGGACTATTTTACCAAATGGGTGGAAGCAAAGCCACTAGCTACGATCACTGCCGCGAATGTGAAAAAATTCTTATGGGAATTTATAGTCTGCCGCTTCGGTATCCCGTTATACCTGGTAACTGATAATGGAACCCAATTTGCGGATAAACTCCTCAAAAAATGGTGTGAAGAACTACAAATCCAGCAGATATTTACTTCGATCGCACACCCACAAGGGAACGGCCAGGTAGAGAGAATTAATAGAAGCCTCCTAAGAGAAGTATAGGCTAGATTGGACTTTGAAGGAGCCTCTTGGGTGGATGAGGTGCCGCATGTCTTGTGGGCTCACCGCACAATGAAAAAAATCAAGTAACGGTGAAACTCCTTTTAGCCTCACATATGATTCAGAGGCAATGATCCCTGCAGAGATTGGAATTCCCTCATACAGGCATCTAAACAACCACTTAATCAATAATGATGAAGAAATCCGCCACAATCTAGATTTAGTGGAAGAACGCCGCGAATTAGCAACTATCAGGGAACAAAAATACAAGGAGCAGATGAAGAAGTACTACAACAGGCACGTCCGCAAAGTGGTTTTCAGAGAGGGTGAATATGTACTAAGAAGCAATGAGGCTAGCTGAAATCTCCCGCCAGGAAAACTCAGCCCAAATTGGGAGGGGCCTTACGTAGTTAAAAAAGATTTGGGAAAGGGTGCTTATGAGCTGGCACACCTAGACGGAAAATTGGTGCCGCGGACTTGGAATTCCGCTCAATTAAGAAAATGCTACATGTAATTTGTACTGCCAAAATTATTATGCATATGAATGAAAGTTTAGTTCATTTTACTTTACTCTCTTTATTATATCACCAACCATTGGATCTAGATTACGCTTAGAACATTAAAATCTATCGATCATAAAGAAATGGAAGGATAAATACACGCATGAAAGCATATAATAAATCGAGACTTGGTAAACACACACATTTACCCCGCGATACACCCTAAATAAAGGAATGTAGATCCGGATACCCTGTCTGCAGCAGGCATTCCCTTCGGCACACTAAAACATACAAGTGCGGATCAATACGAGAGTGGTAAAAATCCACCTGTATTTTCGCGGGCGCGTCCTTGAAAAACAAGGTTCCCGCGCAGGTTACTGGTACCTTGACAATGAGTTAAGCAACCAAGAAATACGTTACGCTAATCTTACCAATAAGAACTAGCCATGCAATAGAATCGTAAAATGATGAACAAAGCTAACAACCATCACAAAAAGAGGATTAATTCCCGATCTAAAAAGGAGAATTCAGTTACATTGGTTCTCTTCTTACCCCGCGGGCAGAAGCTACAAACAAAATAAAACTGGAAATTACAAGTCCTTTTGAATTTTACTGTTTAGCACCAATACTCGACCCCGCGGGCTCTGGGTTAGAAGGACCCTCTTTAGAAGTCTCAACGATCCCCTCTTCTGTTGTCTCACTTTCCTCAGCAGGAACGAGCAACCGGCACACGCTGGAAAGGTCGTCCTCGATGGAAAGATCGCAGAGAGACTGAAAAATGGAGGGACTTTGGTCGCTTAAATTTTGACCTGCATCAGAAAATCTGCTATTCACGCCTGGATCGTTCCACGCGTGAGTAGTAATTTCACCCGCTTCAAGGCCAATGCGGTACCTAGCATGCAACCCATCATACTGCCCGAGCGTTCGGGCGGCCATCATGTACCTGAAAAGAGCATTCTGATAAGAAACACCCCCCACGGCCGCATAAGGGCGCCCAAGCCCTACCCTCTTCTAAAAGCCATTTCACATTATCCCTAAGACGGGAGATCAAGTTAGCATGGGAAGACGATTGGGCGGATTGAAGGGCTTCTTGAACCTCAGCAAGTTGAGCTTCAAGAGCCGTCTGAGTTGACACCGCCTCCACCAGTTGAGCATCTTTCTAAGCCAGGTCATTCTCCAGTTTCTTACACTGCCCATTGGAGTTGGTAAGATCATCACTCAGGGTCTGGCAGACCCGCTCATAATCTTCCAAGGCAGAACGGGCGGAAGCAAGCTGCGCTTGGAGGGTTTTAACTTCACCCTCCCGCCTACAGTAAATATGATAAGCTTTGGCATGAATCTCCTGTTCCCTTGAATGCGCCAACTTTTCCTTGTCATAGGAGGCTTGGAGGGTTGCCACTTCATTCTTCAGTCTAGCGGCTTCCGCCACCGCTTGATCCGCCCGCACTTCCTCATCCTTCCTTTTGGCCTCCGCTTTCGCAACATCATTGGCCAACTCAAGGGTTTTCTGCTTCTCCACGAGGACCTCCAACCTCCTCTCCTCGGCAAGAGCATATGTCTGCTCCACCCTTTCTTCGTCAAATTCTTGCCTATGGAAAAGCTCAGGCAAGCGCTC
Organism: Deinandra increscens subsp. villosa; assembly: GCA_039602395.1. NCBI lineage: Eukaryota > Viridiplantae > Streptophyta > Magnoliopsida > Asterales > Asteraceae > Deinandra > Deinandra increscens. The sequence goes on along the minus strand of JBCNJP010000038.1, from coordinate 96,566 downwards.
CACCACCATCATTATCCCCGTGATCGCGTCTTCGCGAATCACGTCAGTTTTGGTTTTATGGAGGAGGTCCTTACCCGCGTCAGGAAAAGCATGGCGGAGGAACTCTCGCCGCTTCTCATAGGTGTCAAGAAGGGTGTTGGGGAAAATCTCCCAGTTAGGAACATAAGGGGCGGGTGGAGCCTTGAGCCTCTCAAGGTCAGCCCTCGTGGGGTACTGCCAAAGATTGGAAGGGCCCGCAGAACTGGAGCCCGCTCCCCTAGAGGATTGATGAGGATGAACAATAACATCTTACTGGCAGGTGGAAGTGCCAGCGTCAGCGGCCTTGGCCTTATCCCCCGCCAAGCTTTTTTCTCTTCTTCCTTCCTCCTCAACTCCTCCTCCCATCTGTAATTTTCTTTTTGTTGGCGGATCTCAGCCGCCTCATTCTCTTCTATCTCTCTTTGACGGTCTTCAGCCGCCGCCCTTTCCTCCATCTCCTTTTGACGGATCTCAGCCGTCAAACCCTCACCCCCTACCTGCGGATCACCAACAGTAGTATCGGGCTCCGTTTCAACCCTCTGAGGGGACATAACCCTGTTCATCAAGCGGGCTTCCTCTGCCGCATCCTATAGAGCCCTCTCTGCAGCTTCTCTCCTCTAAGCAGTTGCATCTCTAACCTTTTGAAGCTGGGATTCGCGAGCCTCCTTGGAAGCAAGAATTTCCACGAAGGACTTACGAACCAGCCTAGAAGGATCAGAAGCTTCTTCTTCCGCGCGGTGATCCGCCGTGGCTTTAAGAGTAGCCAGGGTAAACAAGCCCTTGCCTTTGCCAAGAGGGGGAAGTGAAAGCAAAGGGGCAGGGCCAGAAGCAACATGCCCAACATCCTCTGAAAAAGAACAGCGGACAAAGAAGAAAAATTTAGAAAAGAGAAAAACAAGACTCATCAGGAAAAATTGTTGAACTTACTGGCGCGAGCATCCAGGACCATTTGGGTCACCAAGTTCTTCCGCCTTTTTGGTTGCGGAACGACTTTGGGAGTGGCAACTTATTTCCCTTTCCTCTTTTTTGAGGACTCAGATGCGGAAGCCTTGCGCGCTTCCTCCTCCTCTATTTCCCGTTCCGGGGCATCACCAATGGCCCAAGAACTCATCAGGGGGGAAGTATAACGGTGTCAGACCTGCACGCCTCCTCACCAGGAAACGACAGGCCGGCAATCCCGCACCCAGCCAAGTAGTCCTCCTGATAATCCGGAGTGGACCTGCGGGAGGAGTTCTGAAAAGGAAAAAATAACTATGAAAAAACAACACAAAATCCAAAAGGGCGCAGAAAGGAATAAAATGCCATCCTAGCATACATCAGGTTTAAGGTTTAAAATGCGGACCGGATCCCAAGTACCATCCAACTGAGGATAAACAAAGAAAAGAGTAGTTCTATCCAACATCTTTCCTTCATCCTTCCCCAACCTTTTGGGAGCATACTTTAACCCCCTCCTCAGGTGAGGGAACAAGAGCTCCATCCAAACAACAGGACCTGACATAAAAAAAAAGACACAAATAAGAACATCCGCGCAAATGTAAGAGAAAGGAAATACCTGGTTCAAGGGGGTTTGATTGGAATGAAGCCTGGTCCGACACCGCCATAAGTCACCGGAAATAATTCCCGCAAATCAGATAGATGTATCGTGCCAGCCAACATCCCAACCAAAAAACTCGAACGTCGTTGCAAAGAAAAAAAGGCAAGGATGTCACCTTTAATGGCGGAACTTTTCATCCACTCAAAATCAGGAACCACTCGTTCCTTGTCCCATTCACAACTCATACCCAACCTTACCAAGGACCCTTCGCCAAAAATTTGCCAGTCAGTAGGATTATACTTTAACCAAAGGTAGGCGGGAGATTTCAAGGTCGCGGGGGACGCAGTCAAATCAACAATGGTGTCCCCGCCAAGGCGCTTCACCATGTCTACCGGAATAACTCCGGCATTCAGAAAAAAGAATTTTTTCCACCATTGGCGGTCACCGCTAGCATCCGGGATCGTACCAAAGAGGTTATCACCGGCGCGTTTGTCAAAAGTAAACCAGTCTCCCTTCTTGACCAATCGAAAAAAGGCCTTAAAAAGTTCAATGGAGGGTGTTCTCCGGAGGCTACGAAGAACAAACTCAAAGTGAAAAACCTTGGCAAGACCAAGGGGATGAATCTGAGATAAATGTATCTGGTAAACCTCGAAAAGGTGTGCACAGAACCCAGATATAGGAATCCTAATGTGAGAGAAAGCAAAGAAATCAGAATACAAAGCTATTTTGCCCACGGGATAGTCGGTGATCAAACTGCCCTGATTTGGAAGAACGGCCCCGTAAGAATCGTTTTTTAGGCCAAAATCCTCCAAGAAGCGATCAAAGCCTTGCTCCTTCCAGTCGAGAGGATATTTAGAGATCACAGGAGTACCCATTGCAGAAAGAAACCAGAAAAAGGGGATGCAGTTCACGTAGAAACAAGAAGGAAGGAGGAGCGAAAAGAAAATTGCAGAAGGAGTTCTAGGGTTTTTTGAATGAAGGTTGGAAGGAATTTTTGAAGGAGGGAAATGGTGGTTTTTATAGCAAAAAACCAATCGTCTTCACGCAATCTGGACCGTTGAATTCAAAGAGGCAATACGAGAGGATCTTGACACGTGCCTTTGACAGTTGGCGAAGAGTAGTGGGAGATCGTGCGAACTCCCTGCGGTGACACGCGTCCCTACGCAACAGTGCCTTGCAGTATGATATCACGCTACCGCCGAAAAACTGCGCTGATAAGTGATGTTCGGTAACTCGCATTTGATAAGGCTGTCCCCTGGCCAACAAAGTCCACTTATCTTATCCCAAAATTGGCTTATCAGATGCCAGTCCCTAAAAATAAATACAAGGCTTTTACCACAAAAGCTGGCGCGCACCCGCTAAGAAAAAAGCCTAGGGTATTTAAAAAGGGACTCCCGCATCCTTCATCTCCCGCGGAAGTAGCAAAAATGACAAAGATTGTCTCCGCGTCTTCCGCCAAAAAACTGCGAAAATTTCACAATACTAACAAAACGTCCGTATAGACTATAAATCATTCCGCAAATGACTTCCCTAAAAAATACAGCTAGGCGGCCTATAAACAAAGGCACTTTACTACATTACCTTTTAGTCCCGCGCTAATCCTTATGCACAGGACTAGGGAAGACTTGAAGAGGATAGATACTAAATCTATCCTCGTGGGTCCAAGCTCCAACTTAAATTGAGCCCAACAAGTATATTCAAGATTGAATCAGCCCACACATAGTCAAAGCTTGGAAATAAAGCAATCGCAACCATCACACATGCGAATGGCACATGAGCCCTGTACAAGCCGTTAGGGTATTCAATTCCCCACCAAGGAGTGGCCCCCACTCCAACAAACCAACATTCTTGCATGTGGTCCCTGACCAATGATAAGATGACATGTGGAACGGAGAAGCACCTGGAAAGACCTCCCACGCGCCGTGCCATGCACGCGCTGACGTCACCAGCCTCAAAAGAAACCCTAATCACTGGCCTATAAATAGTAAGTCAAGGGTTCATTTAAGAGGTACAATCTCAATCGCCGTTTTTCACCTGCATATCATTTCTCTAATCCGATCACTGATTCTCACGCCGGAGGGCCGATACGAGGGACCCTCTCCGGCTCACCTCGTAACGCCCTAACGTGTTTATTTCCAAGTGTGTAGGTACATTCTTCTCAGTTAACGTCAACGGCTCACTCGAAGATCTAAGAAACTAATATCCACTCAACCAAGAAAGGAGTTGGTTTTTAGTTTCTTCAAGGTGCATGCCTTGTATATTAATGTACTAGAGGATTCAACTTTCAAGATAAATAAAAGAGCTTTTTCCTTCATTATATTTAGGCTGTGTTTGGTGCGCCATAAGCTAGCTTATAAGCTAGCTTATCAGCTAGCTTTTTGACGTTACCAAATGGGGCTTCTTTAATAAGCTAGCTTTTTTTAAAAGCCCCGTTTGGTAACGTCAAAAAGCTAGCTTTTAAGCTAGCTTATAAGCTAGCTTTTGAAAAGCTAGTTGGAGTAGCTTTTCAACTAGCTTTTATAATATTTCCAATTTTACCCTTCCCTAACTTATAAATAAATATATTTATTTACATTTATGACATGTACTTTTATGTCATTTTATATTTTTAAGCTAGTTTATCAGCTAGTTTTTACCAAACGTTATTTTTTATCAGCTATCTTATAATTTATCATCTAGCAGCTAGCTTATCAGCTAGCAGCTAGCTTGTCAGCTAGCTTATCAGCTAACAGCTAGCTTATCAGCTAGCAGCTAGCTTTTCAGCTAGTGCGCCAAACACAGCCTTACACGACGAGAGTTCACAATTTACGAAAGTTTATGCATTAATTGTTCGCCAATAATGGTATCATTGTGTGTCTTTTTTGAACGATCAACGAGTGTCCTGGAAAACTCGGGGACTATTTACATCAGTTGAGCTCATTCCAGGGAAAATCCACCTCCGCGAGCGGCCGGGTGATAAAACTCGGGAGCTTAGGGATCAAACTTGTGACCCTTCAGCCCAAAGTCTCCCCTCATCGCCAATGCCCCTTCCAATGTGTTGCCCGTAAGAATCAAACCTATGTCTCAAGTAGAGAACACAAGCTTCCTACCACTACACCACAATGGAAGTTGCGGTATCATTGTGTCTTATGTTTCAGTTCATTGTATAATATGTATTTATCATTGTGTGTAATACCTGTTCTTGTGTCTTATTTTTAGATCATTAGGTGTTAAGTTTCAGGTCATTGTATAATATGTATTTATCATTGTGTTTTATGTTTTAACTCAATGACACAATGACGCAATAACGCAATAACGCACTAGGAAATCGAAAGAGTAATATTTAGTTTTATATATAGCAACATCGTACGCGTTTTAAAGATAAAAAAAGTTTGTTTTTATGGTGTAAATTTTCTTTTAAAAAAAGAGTTAATTACGATTTGCGTCCCTGAGATTTGGTGGCTTTTTCTACTTGAGTCCAAAAGTTTCAAAATTTTCATCTCGCACTCTGACGTTTGAAATCTTTAACCATTTGAGTCCCTTTGACTAACGGGGTTATATTTTATGTTAACTCAAGGAGCATTTTAGTTATTTTATACATTTAGGACATGTTATGTAAATTAATAAGTTTTTAAAAACATGGGCACTATTTCTCTAATTAGCTTATTTAAATATTAAAAGTTTACAAAAACCTAAAATCCTAAATGAAATACGGCGGAGATGGTTTTCTCATATTCAACTCAACAAAGGTTAGCGATAATTCCGTTTATGAAATCGGGATCTCTGGCGACCTGATGTGAGTCCAATTTGTCATGCATATATGTTCTTAGTTGTTTATTTTTATTAATATTATCAGTTGGATTTCATTACATTTCCCGATGATTTGTATTGTGAGGTAATTGAAGCTGAATTGATCAAATCTAAGGATTTATGGAGTTTAGAGGATAAGTTGGTCGATCATGGGAGCGGAGCGGAAAAATCAAGAAAAAGAAAAAGATTCAAGTTTCTGAGTTTGAGATTGGGGCGGTACGCCCAGGATTTGATAGAAGCAAGGGCGGTACACCCTAAAGCTGAGAAGGAATCCGGATTAGAAGACTCGGGCGATACGACCAGATTTGTGTATTGAGTTGGGTGGTACGCCCAAACTAGGTCGCATAAGAATTTTTATGGTTTTGTTATAAATACTTTCGGGTTGTGAATTTTTTTTCTTCTCCCACTTTTTCCGTCCAGAGAGGTTTTTAGATGTATTGCTAGAGCTTTCAAGCATTCGGTTGAAGTTTTTAAGCAGTTGATTAGGATTTTTGATGTCAATTTCAAGACTTTTCATGTTTTCGACTTTAGCCATGTCCGGCTAACTTTCTTGTAACAACTTTTGGTGAACAACTTGTTATTCTATTCTGATTTTTATTATTTGATTACTAGTTGTTCCGGTTTTCCTTGCAACTGTCAAGCACCCACATGCCCAACTCATTAGATTAACTAATCACTTAGTCTGGTTGTAGTAAACTGTCATATTTTAGACTTTCCTTGTGCCAGGAAATTAGCAGCCAACATAAGGGCTAGGTCATTAGGTTGACTAGGCAATATGGGACTATGTCTATGTAGTATTAGCAGTCAGGTGATTGAATTCAGATAGATAGCAATCCAGGATCCTAAAGTGGTTGCCTTTAGTTCACATAAGGGTTTCGTTTTAAAATCAAGCATTAGTAACTTAGTCGATTGGTAATTAGTTCATTTCCAATCAATCAAGAGCTAAGAGGCAATTTAGTTTAACTCAGTAGTTAATTAATTAACCGTATTCAGCTAGTTAATAACCATATATTCTCTTGGATCGATAACCCTTAACTTACCCTACTACTTGTTTGAGTTTAGGTACTTGTAACGTCCTCGACAACCGTTATCAAATTGGTGCCGTTGCTAAGAAAAAGTGCGCTTTTTTATTGTTGAATTTTTAGTTTATTTGCAAGTTTCATCACCTTTTAAAAATTCCAAAAAAAAGAACCCAAAAATAGCATCTTTAATTTCTGTCATTTAAATTTCTGGAACTAAAAATCCTTTAGGGCAGGATGCCCTAGTTGAAATTACAATCAGGGCGGTACGCCTATCCCTATTTTTCGTAGAATTTTTTTTTTAATTTTGGCCTCCAAAGTTTGCAAATTTTCTGTTCCGTTGCATTATTTTCATTCCCTAGAGCAGTGCTACGTAATTGGTTTGCTTGTTTGTGGCCAATTTTGCAGGTTTTAGGTGAAATTGCATGCATACGCGGTATTCCCGTAAATCATCACCGCTAGTTTACGATCCAGAGGTTGAAAGAAAAGCTCGGCAGAATCTTGGCAGACAGAGACAGAGAAGAGCCATAAATAATCAATAGCATCCACCCATTCCACCGCAAAATGATCTAAACTTACAAAACCCACAAGAACCACAATTTCAAACGCAAAACCCACTACCACAATATGATGCACCAATCTTCCACCAACGACCACTACCCAACCTTGACAACCTTCGAGAGGGGCACCTGAGGTCCCACCATTCGTCTCAACCATCCCATCATGAGGTGCAAGACCTTCGTTACCACAGAAGGCAACCGATTCCACCGCAATGACAACCTATATTTCGCCAAGCTCCACAACAACCTCCACCACAACCAAACTATCAGCAACCCCCACCATAGCAGTTCTACTGTGCAAACCAACCACCAATTATATAACAGAATCCGTTGTACAATCAACAAGGGTATGGGTATGGAGCAGATGGTTATGGTGTTGAAGAGGATTGGCAGAGAGATGAAGAACAATGGAATGGGGAATGGTATGAGGATAACCAAGGGGTTGGGGTGCAGAATGCAGTCCCAAAAAATTAGCCACAAGCACCACCTCGTATGGCGACCCCTAATGTTCAATGAAATCAACCGTCGCGTGGTGTCCCACAATTCAATCCAAATAATAACAGGGCAACCCGAGGGTGGTAGTAAATACACCGGTCCAAAATGGTAGCAAGCCACTTTAGGCTGGTCATAATGCCAAGCTCGTCAGCAGTAGTTTCACTAATCAGGGCACACAGTAGGGCATTTGAGGTTAGACATCAATATTTGGGACATCTACCCGAATTCTTTGGGAAATGGACAAAGGAGCCCTACCTTTATCTACATTCGTTTAAGTCGATTTGTGTCACGATTGGGGCCACGAGGTTTATAGCAGAAGATGTTAAGTTGATGCTCTTCTAGTTCACATTGAAAGATCGGGCAAGACATTGGTTTGATAGTTTGCCTGTGGGGAGTATTTACACATGGGATCAATTGCAAGAAGCCTTCTTAAAAGAATATTATCCCATGAGAAAGACTAGTGAAGCTAAGGAAGCAATACGCTCATTCCAACAACATTCAAGTGAACCCTTCCATGAAGATTTTTAATAAATTGAAAGACATTTTGAGGAAGTGCCCGCATCAGGGAATACAGACTTGGGATTGATCAAGTCCTTCTATGATGGGATGTTGGAAGCAGATGTGAGGGATCTCAATTCGATTCATAATGGTACTTTCCTGACGAATAGTGAAGTAGAAGATTGGGGGCACATGGAATGAATGAGTGCCACTTCAAAGAGGCTTGCCCAAAATGATAGAAGATCGTGGTCCACATCGGTAAAAGCGGTTGATTACGAGGCGAAAGAAAGAATATAGAAGCTCAAAAAGGAAATTTTGTTTTTAGGGAAACAGGTGGCTTAGATGAAGTTGGGTGGAGCACCTGAAAAGGTCAAAGAAAGCGGGCAATTTTCGGTATGCATAGCGTGTGGAGAGTTAGGCCATCAAGCAGATTATTGTCCCACGATGGTCAAGAAGGTTGAAGATGTGAGCTACGTGCAACAAAAGCCTTATGATATGAACTCCAACACTTATCACTCCGGCCTTCGCAATCATCAACTTTTCAGGTATGGTAATGCTAGTAATCAATTGTATCCTGATTTACAAAGTTCTAATGTGCATGGTGGAGCTCAAACGCAATATCAAGGCCGACAAGCATGATATAATAAAGGGTGATATCAAAGGAACACATACAACCAAGGAGGAAATCAGTAACAGAGGAAAAATTAGCAACAACAACGAAATCAAAAAGCTGGAATTAGTGCACAGCTCACCACCATGATGGAGGCTCTTAAAGGGATGTATAAGAAACATGACGACACCCTTAACGAAATGCGGGAATTCAAGAAGGAAATAGAGATTCGGAACAAGTAGGTGGACGCATTGGAAAGGCAAGCCGGTCAACTAGCTGATCGTATATCACGACGGGATCAAGGTAAGTTACCTAGTGGCACAAACATCAACCCACAACATCAAGCATCCACTTCTAAACAAACCAGACATGTGTCAATCAACAAGATCACCACTTTGTGCTTAGGTAAGTTGGTAGATAATAAGGTGGGGGCACCTTCACCACAAGTTGATGGGGTGGTGGAGGAATAGGTAAGTGATAGTGAAGAAGAGTCGAAAAACGACCAACCCAAAACAGTTCAAAAATTAGTTGAAACCGAATCTAGTAGCTCTAGGAAACTAAAAAAGTAACTTTTCAAGAATCGAAAAATAGGGTGATAGAGGAATAATTAACTGAACAAATAGAAAAGTTGGTGCCATTTACTAAAGCCTAAATTGAACCAAATCAAAATAGGGTGGTAAATAAAAGGGGCCCACAATAAGAAGAAATGTGAAAAATTTTGAAAACAAGTTAAAATCAATCTTCCCATTTTAGATGTCATAAAACAAATTCCAGCTTATGCGAAATACCTGAAAGATATGTGCACTCAAAAATGAAATTATAAATTTCCTAAACAACATAATGCAACAGCAGATGTGAGTGCCATAATTTTAGGGGTTTTGCCTAAGAAACTGAAAGATCCAGGGGCACCAATGATTTCAATACAAGTTGGCGATTTTCAGATGACACGTGCCTTATTGGATCTTGAAGCAAGTGTGAGTATTCTTCCGGGGAGCTTGTACGACCAGTACGATTTTGGACCATTGAAAAAAAACCGATCCCATTGTGATTTTGGCTGACTTAACCCCTAAACTAACCTAGGGATTTTTATCGGATGTTATTGTCAAGGTCAACGAATTTTACTATCCGGTTGATTTTCTGGTTTTAGATTATGTCTCAATTGAAAAATAAAACTGCACAATTAATGGTAATTTTGGGTCGACCTTTCTTAGCTACGAGTCATTCACAAATCGATTGTTGGTCGGGTACCATTGACATGACATTTGGGAACCGGAAAATGAAGTTAAGTGCTTTTGTGGATGTTTCTAACCCTCGGGATGATGATAAATTCTTTCGAGCGGGCGTTTTCGATGGTCTTGTGCCTCCAATTTTTGCTTAAAATAAGGAGGACGAGACCCCTGAGGAATGTGCTTTGTTTGGCAAGAATTATGCAGGTTTGGTCAAGGAGCTGGAAGTTGAAGATGAGATTCAGGAGTTGATGGCAGTGAGGGTGTAAAGACCTCCTTGGTCCATTCAAGTGGAGAGTCTACCAAAGCATATAGATTCACAACTCAAACCTTCACTTGAATCACCACCGTCTTTAGAATTAAAAGAATTGCCAAAACATTTGAAATACGGTTTTGTTGGTGAAAATAATACTCTTCTTGTTATTATTTCCGCAGGTTTAACTAAGGAACAAGAAGAAGCTTTGATGGAAGTTTGGTGAAGCATAGGGCTGCGATTGGATGGACGATCGTGAATTTGAAGGGAATTAGCCCGTCGATTGTGACGCACAAGATCATTACCGAAGAGGGTGCAAAACCCGCAAGAGATACGCAATGGAGTCTCAATCCGAACATACAGGAAGTTGTGAAGGAGGTATTGAAGCGGTTGGATGCATGTACTATTTACCCAATTTCAGACAGCACATGGGTAAGTCCAACACAAACGGTTCCTAAAAAGCAGGTATTCAAATAGTTAGGAACGAGAAATGTGAGGAAATTGCCACCCAACCGGTAACTGGGTGGCATATTTGCGTAGATTACAGAAAGTTGAATTCTGCAACTTCCAAAGACCATTTTCCTCTATCTTTCATAGACCAAATCATTGAAAAATTGTCCGGTCAAAAATTTTATTGTTTTCTAGATGGTTACTCGGCGTATAACCAGATTGCTATCCACCCTGATGAATAAAAAAAGACCACATTTACTTATCCCTGTGGTACTTTTGATTTTAGGAGAATATCATTTGGGTTGTGCAATGCCTTAGCCATTTTTCAAAGATGTATGATGACTATTTTTTCAGACATGGTTAGAGATTCACTTGAAATTTCATGGAATATTTTTCAATGTTTGGTACATCTTTTGAATCATGTTTAAACCAACTAACCCAAGTCTTAAAGCGATGCATAGAAACTAGTTTGGTGTTAAGTTGGGAAAATAGTTATTTTATGGTTCAAGAGGGGATCGTGTTGGGACACGTTGTGTCAAGTCATGGGATTGGGGTCATTAGGTCGAAAATCAAAGTAATTTCGACTCTACCTCCTCCCACGAATGTTAAGGGTATAAGGGAAATTTTGGATCATGTCAATTTCTATATGAGGTATATCAAAGATTTTAGTAAAATTACAATACCTCTTTGCAACTGCTTTTGAAAGATAGAGTCTTTGATATTAATGATGAGTGTTTAACTGCTTTTAATACTTTGAAAAATAAATCAATTAAAGCACCGGTTTTGCAAGCACCAGATTGGTCCATGCCATTTGAAATTATGTGTGATGCATCTGATTATGCAGTTGCGGCGTTTACTGGGTCAGCGGGTAGATAAGAAACCAGTAGTAATTTATTATGCAAGTAAGAATCTTGATGGGGCTCAATTGAATTATACTACTACTGAAAAAGAGTTACTTGCAGTTATGTTTGCTCTTGCTAAGTTTAGGTCATACATTTAAGGGAGCAAGGTGATAGTGTACTCGGACCACAGCGCAGTCTGATACTTGATGGAGAAGAAGGATGCCAAGCCGAGGTTAATTCAGTGGATCCTATTTTTGGAGAAATTCAATTTTGAAATTAGAGACAAGAAGGGGAGTGAGAATGTGGTGGCAGACCATTTTTCCTGATTGCCCTACATTGAGGCTGAAGATGATGAATTCATGATTAATGAAACTTTTCCTGATGAGCACTTACTCCATGTTGCAAATTGTTGCGTCCCAGAATCCCGGGGGGTGGTATTCCGGTAGCGACAAGTGTGTGTGTGTGGAGGGAAGAGAGCCTCCAGCTCAGATCCGTATGAACTTATTCCGTTCCGTTTCCATCATTGCCATTGTTGGGTCTCCTCTGTGCATATGTGTGTGTATGCAGGAGAAGGTCTTGGGGAGTGTAGAGAGAGAGATGGAGTTTTCTCACCCATCATCCAACTTGATTTGAAGAGTGGAGGATGTCTCCTATTTATAGGGAATATCCTCCTTAGCTGTCCATGAGCTGTCACTGCCTAGCTGTTAGCTTAGTGGTTAAGCTTTAATCATGGCCAAGTATTCTGACGAAGGGGCAAGTACTGCGACGAAGGGGCACGTAACGACGAGGGGCGAAGGGCTCCGACGAAGGGGCACGGGTCACTTACTTAGTGACTAAGTTAACATGTTACATCGTCCTTACAGTACGAACATGTACTTCGTGTCTGCTAGATATTCGACATATATGCTTTATCCATTTTACCAAGAAGGTCTGCCCCTTATGCCTGGGTGACCCCCTTATAGGGGTCCTTGGCCCTTATCCAAGGCATAGGGCTTCGAGGAGGCCATTTGGGGGTATATCCCAACAAGTCCCCCCTAGTCCTTGCTTTCGAGGATCAAGGTGAAGAAAGCATTGGACTAAGTAAAAAGGTCCCAGCTCAAGCATTTTTTGTTCTTCTGTCTATGGAGATCTTTCTCTCAAAAAGGCTTTGCCCTTAATACTCAGTCTATAAGCATTTGCTACGAGACCTACAAGTTTGTTCCCCTTTGCGAAGGTCCTTCCTGAAGGACTTAGTTGTTTATTTAATGTCAGTCCATTCCCGAAGTCCTTCGGAATCTTTCGATATTTTTTGGGCCTTCATATTTGGGCTTCGGTATCGCCCAAGTCATTAAGTGGCCCTTTATAGCTTTTGAGCATTCGAGCTTCAGCTTCTCTCATAAGCCTTTTCTGGAGGCCTTCGCCATCCATGATTGGAAGGACTTTCTTTAGCAGGGGGATATCCTATCAAGTCCCCCCTAGTCCTTTGTATTTGAGCCTCAAGGCGATAAATGCAATGCACTAGTTATAACTATCCTACATAATCCTTTTGACTTCACTCCTTCCAACGTTTTTCAGAAGGTTATTTTTGGAGCTTCCTTCCCTGATCGAGCCCACTAAGGGTGCTTGTCCCGAAGGATTCACTTTTACCTAAAATGAGGTCTTCTTAAAGAAGCTTTAAAGGTGTGGTTGCATTTATCAAAACTTATGTGTTTTGTGAATGTATTATTTTCTATGTTTTCTTTACATAGGATTTCTACCGAAGACCTTGGTCATGGCCTTTTCGGTCCTTATAGTAGTCCGATGGGTTATATTGTGATAACACCATACTTTGACCTCCTTTTGTCATAATTCATAACTTGTTTGTGTCATGCCTTTTATCGAAGACCACAAAGTTTTGATGGATTTTTTTTAGTGGGGAATGTGATGTTGGGCCCACCTGAGGCCTACTTCTTTTTGTAGCCTTAATGATGGGCTTTCGACTCGATGTGAGAGATTTCTTAATAAGTCTCATATACTTATGCAAAACCCCTTCTTTTAAAAATGTGGATGCAACCACAAGGCTCCTGACTAGGGGCCTTAAGTGAAGCCCTTTTATAATAGTATCTCCGAAAAGTAACGTCTTTTTGGTTTGAGATTCCTAGGCCCGAAGCTCTAAATCTATCATAGAAGGTCCTTCATATAGGAGCTTCATGCGCTTTTCACCTGAAGTGATGTTTTAAGTTTTTGTTCTACCTTAGCTTCATCGTGAAGGGTCACTTGCCCCTTCTTTTAAAAGCTAATGTGCTGCTATAATGTCATGCGTAGAGGAACCTTCATATGCTTCTTTTGTAAGCTCTTTCATTACGTGACCCTTCTTCGAAGGGCCTGACATACCTTCCTTCAGAAGTGTATCTTTTTAGTGGACTCTTCTAATGAAGGTCCTTCTCACCATTCTTTTAGAACTTTGGTGATTTTATTGGTCTTTCTAGAGAAAGACATCGCGTTGCCTTCTTCTTGAGAGGCGTGTCTTTACCTTTCATGCAAGGCAATGATCTTAGAACGTCCTTTCATCGAAGGGAATTCCTACGCTCGATTGAGTAAGTAATGGATATAGTATCTCATTCTCTTAGAGGGAGTCCCCCTGCTTGATCGAGCAGGTAATGGACTTAGTTTTTTCTTCTTTTGAAGATAGCCCCTCTGCTTGATCGGGCAGGTAATGGACTTATTATCTCCTTCTTACGAAGGGAGTCCCTCTGCTTGATCGAGCAGGTAATGGACTTGTTATCTCCTTCTTACGAAGGGAGTCCCTCTGCTTGATCGAGCAGGTAATGGACTTATTATTTTCTTCTTTCGAAGATAGCCCCTCTGCTTGATCGGGAAGGTAATGGACTTATTATCTCCTTCTTACGAAGGGAGTCCCTCTGCTTGATCGAGCAGGTAATGGACTTACTATTTTCTTCTTTCGAAGATAGCCCCTCTGCTTGATCGGGCAGGTAATGGACTTATTATCTCCTTCTCACGAAGGAAGTCCCTCTGCTTGATCGAGCAGGTAATGGACTTACTATTTTCTTTTTTCGAAGATAGCCACTCTGCTTGATCGGGCAGGTAATTGAGTTATTATCTCCTTCTTACGAAGGAAGTCCCTCTGCTTGATCGAGCAGGTAATGGACTTATTATTTTCTTCTTTCGAAGATAGCCCCTCTGCTTGATCGAGCAGGTAATGGACTTATTATCTCCTTCTTACGAAGGAAGTCCCTCTGCTTGATCGAGCAGGTAATGGACTTAGTTTTTTTCCTTCACACGAAGGATGTCTCTTTTTGCTGTATCAAGCAATAGACTTTATTCAGACCTTCCTACGAAGGCGTCCAAGCGACCCTTGTGAGGTCTTCCATGGACTTGTTAACCTTTTCTTTTAAGGCCGCCCACTTTGGCTTTAAGCCTTAGGACTTGGCTCTTGTGAAGCCTAATTACCATGGATTTTTCAGACCCTTCTCATGGGGCCCTCCACAGTCGAAAGCTGTGGAATGTTAAATTCTCCCTGCCATATTTGGGAGACTTTCATTTGATGTTGTGTACTTCAAAGTGCTGGCTTTCTGCCATTCACTATGTGTTGTTTCTATCTTGACAAGAAATGAAACCATCATACACTCCATTCTTTTAAGAGGTTATATGTTCTTTTCTAGGGACCCTTCAGAAATGAACCTTTTATTGTGTTAAGGGTTAATCCCATTCTTGACAATGGAGTCCTCTATTTTGGTGAGGTTTTCCCTTTTTATTGATGGGGTATTATATTATTTTCATAATATGCCCTCTTACTCAATGTTGTTTATCACACTAGTAGTGATGCTATCAATTATCAAATGTTTATAAGATAAATAACATGCCTTCCCTGAAGGATGTGTGTTCTGTCCCTTAAGGGGGGTTTCAACACTTTTTATACGAGTACTTTGTGAGTGGTATCGTCATACCATACTATACTCCCCCAGTTTAATGTTGCTAAGTTATACTAGTAGCCTTAAACTTTAATAATCAAGTAAGTTTCAATACTTGTTATACAATCAATAGTATTATTCCATACTATAGCTATTTTCCTTGGTGACGTTGCTTGTTCGTGGAGGCCCTTTTGGGGGCTCCTTCTCCCTCTTTTTGGTAGGGTCTTGTTAATAAGTTGCCCTTACGTTTTAACATTGTCATATCATGTTAGTAAGACTTTATCAAGTATCTTTTATGCAAGATAAGCAATATGTTCCCCTGAAGGAACTCGATCTATCCCTTCAGGAGGATTTTAACACTTTTTATATATAAGGGTCTTGTAAGTGGTGTCATTATACCACACTATACTCCCCCTAGTTTAATGTTGCTAAGTTATACTAGTAGCATTTAGTAACATTAAACTTAATAAGCGAACGACATATAATCTTAAATCATAAGCATATGTAAATTGTTACCGAAGTGAAGCTCTAAGGACATGAGTTGATTAAGACCGATAATTGCTACTTTCTCGTGAATGTCTTCCGATGTTGCGGTATGCTTGTCTTGATCCTTCTATGTGCCACATAATTTTGCGACACTAGTTATATTTTCATAGGACCTTCAGTTAAGAAGTCCTTATCGTTAGCATCCTTGATGATTCTTGTTGTCGTCGTTCTTGATGAATTTTGTCATTTGTAATTAATGGAGTTGCGTCGTCTTTTTCAACGACGTTTCACCATCATTTTCGACGGATTTTTACATCATATTTTTCACCGATGTTTCACCGCTATTTTTGATGGTTCTTATCGTTCATAATTAACAGAGTCGCGCCCCCTTTTTTCAATGGCGTTCATCGTCGTTCTTTTCGAGTTTGACGTTTCTAGTTAACAAAATTGCACCGTTTTTTTAGGCGTTTCGTCATTATCTTTGACGACTATTCTTGTTACTAATTAACGGGGTTGCACCGTCTTTTACAACGGTGTTCCATCGTCCTCCTCAACGGCGTTTATTGTTTCTAATTGACGGGATTGCACCGTCTTTTTCAACGGTGTTTGATCGTCATTCTTGACGGGTTTTATAGTTTCTTTTAAGCAGAATTATATCGTCTTTTTCAACGGAGTTTCATCATCGAGTAGATAGCTCAAATGTATGCTATGACTTTCCATGTAAAGTTCTATATACAAGAGACAGAACACTAAATATTTATACGAAATACCTTTATACATTTTTCCACGTCATATGTGAAGGTATTGATAATATACTATTCTTGATATCGCATATTAATTTTATCGATTGTATAAAATCAAGATGTAGAATGAAGTATTTATCTTAATTAAGAAGTAACTATGCATCATAGCTTGTAAGCTAGAATTTAGTCTGACATCTTTTTATATATGACAACTAGCTAGCTGTTGACTTTTCTAGCTTGTGGCTAGGACTAAACTGCCCAGCTTTCATTTGCAGATTACAGGGCACAAAATCGAATACATACTTTTTGTGCATCATGCACTTGTATGTTGTGTATTCATAAAAGTAACTTCTTTTTTATTTTTTATTTTTTTTTCGACCTCCAAACGAGGTTTTCCCGTGGGATATTATAGCCTCTTCTTTTTACTCAAAAGCCCATTTGATAGCTATCAACAAAAAGAGATCAACCCACGGACGAAAATCTTATATTTAGGTTTTTTTTCCACAATATGTTCAAGCAAGTACAACTTGATTGGCCTTTGATAGCTGGGCGAACATTGCTTTGTACCATATGTCAGATATATAGTCTAAATATATATTGAACAAGACTAACATTAAGTCAATTAGTTGCACCTTAAACTTTATAACTTGTACCACCGATTTTATCCTCCATTCATATGATCCTTGAAAATCTCAAGATATGGATTATCATGTATTAAATATATTTAAACAAAAAAGATGCCAATATATGTAATTTAGAGACATGGAGAAAGCGTAAGTTAGCTTTAAGTGGAGTTTTAAGTTTGAAGATAAACTTATAATATCCACGGATGTATCTAGAAGTCTCGATCTCTTTATCCTTTTCTTTTTCCTCTTTTATTTTTCTTTTAAAACCCATTCTTTCCCCTTTTTTTGTTTTTCTGTTCTAAATAGGGTATATATATATATATATATATATATATATATATATATATATATATAATTTTTTCCCCTTTTTTTTTAGTGAACTCGTGTTTTCACAGAATGGGTAAGCCCAACGGATATACGTTCTAGAGATCTATGAATTTAAAATGAAATCTATATGACTGAAATCCTTAACCGAATATGATAGAGAATATATCAAGGGATTTAGAAACTATTTAATATCTTAACCGCAGATCTAAATGGTCACTGGGAGGTCTCGGAGTATCTGCAGGTCTCCCTTAAGCCTTCTTGGAAATACATCAACTTTCCAAGATCTGCTTCATATCTTCATCTAGACTCTCAAGTCTTTCTCAACCTTCATAAGGATGCTCGAACATGGCTAGAAACGGAAGGATACCGGATCTGGCCCTTATTTTGGTTAGACCCAGTTGTGCCGGTCCTACGGATGGCGCCAATGTTGCGTCCCAGAATCCCGGGGGGTGGTATTCCGGTAGCGACAAGTGTGTGTGTGGAGGGAAGAGATCCTCCGGCTCAGATCCGTATGAACTTATTCCGTTCCGTTTCCATCATCGCCATTGTTGGGTCTCCTCTGTGCATATGTGTATGTATGTAGGAGAAGGTTTTGGGGAGTGTAGAGAGAGAGATGGAGTTTTCTCACCCATCATCCAACTTGATTTGGAGAGTGGAGGATGTCTCCTATTTATAGGGAATATCCTCCTTAGCTGTCCATGAGCTGTCACTGCCTAGCTGTTAGCTTAGTGGTTAAGCTTTAATCCTGGCCAAGTATTCTGACGAAGGGGCAAGTACTGCGACGAAGGGGCACGTAACGACGAAGGGGCACGGGTCACTTACTTAGTGACTAATTTAACATGTTACATCGTCCTTGCAGTACGAACATGTACTTCGTGTCTGCTAGATATTCGACATATATGCTTTATATCTTTTACCAAGAAGGTCTGCCCCTTATGCCTGGGCGACCCCCTTATAGGGGTCATTGGCCCTTATCCAAGGAATAGGGCTTCGAGGAGGCCATTTGGGGGTATATCCCAACACAAACCTACCTTGGTATGCTAACATTGTTAACTATTTGGTTGCAGGTATAATTCTAGAACATTGGCCCAAGAGGCTAAAGTTGCACTTGAAGGCTCAAGCGAGACAATATATTTGGGATAAGCTGGATTTGTTCAAGATAGGGTCGAATCGGTTAATCCGAAGGTGTGTATTAGAATCAGAGGTACAAACAGTTTTGAGCCTAGTGCATGCATCAGCATGCGGAGGGCACTTTAGTGGCCAGAAGATGGGACTCAGGGTCCTTTCATCTGGGTTATTTTGGCCTACCATTTTCAAGGATGCTTTTGAGTTCGTAAGGATACGACATAGACCACCAAATTGCAACACCATATCATTCGCAAACTAGCGGACGGACATGTGCAAGTTTCCAATAAGCAAATCAAAATTTTTTTATACAAAAAATAGTGCGAACCGACCGCAAAGATTGGTCAACAAAGTTAAATGATGTATTAAGGGCGTATCACACTGCCTATAAAACACCTATTGGAACCACTCCATACCGGTTGGTCTATGGAAAGGGTTGTCACATACCTGTAGAGTTAGCTCACCATGATTATGGACTGTTAAAGAAGTTAACATGAGTTATGATGCTACAGGGAGAGAAAGAAAACTGAAGTTAGGAGAATTGGAAGAGTTATGCGATGAGGCGTATGAATGTGCATCGGCCTACAAGAACAAGATGGGGATAGGCGATATGCTTAAGTTTGTTTAACAATCAGGGCGTTACGCCCTAATTTAATCAGGATATTGAAAGACGAGGTTGGGCGGTACACCCTCGTTACAAAGAGTTTTGGGCAGTACGCCCTTTTGTGCAAGATATTTTCTTTTGAAATTAGGGGGTCTGATTAAATCCACGTTTAGGGCGGTACGCTCGAGTTTAAAATCTCGAATAAAATAAGAATTCTTCAAAACCACCTATCGGTCTCCACAACAATCACCACCATCATCTTCTTCCTCTCTCAACCCACAACCCATCGCCATCGCTACTCATCCGCCACATCACCATCACCACCACTATATATCACCGAAGACCGACGACCACCTGTTACCATCGCCATCGCTACTCATTCGTCTGTGTCATTTTATTTCGTTGTGTGTGTTTCTTTTTATCACATTGAGGGCATGTTGAACTCAAGTATGGGGAGGGGGACAAGACATCTTAGTTTTAATTTTTAGGTAGTTTTGCTTTATTTTTGAAAAAAAAATAAAAAACATAAAAACCCAAAAAGATTTTCTATTTTTAGTTATTTATAGTTTGTGTTAGTTGTTAGTTTGGAAAATGTCTTGGGAATTACTTGCAAATACATGAGAAATGATAGTACAGTTGAGAGCCAATTTTCAAACAATTGAATAAAAGTTGTGATTTTTTAATAAATATAATACACATCTGATTTGTGATGCATTTCTAGACCCAGCTAATCATAGTGCTTAAATATCTTAGTATGCTAATAGTTATGGTTAATTGAAATAAATTCATGATACTATAGTGGGTTCCATCTTAGGAGTTACTAGGAATGCTAAAAGTGTCAATATTAGGTTGATATGACCACTTTATGCAAAATAGTCGTATATCTTTGAAATTACCTGACACATTATTATCTTTTTTTGCGAAAGCAAATCCAAGAAATAATGACTCCCCGTCATCCATTTTTCCACTTTTGAGCTTTGTTTTGCGTAGGTAATTAATTAAATGAATAAAAGCAATAAAGGGACTAAGACTCTACGTGCTACCTCTCGGGTTACAAGCTCGTTTGATGCGTCTATCGATGAGGTTTTGAATCGATACCCAATGTACTTGAAAGGGCGATAATGATTCACTGACGGTGCCTCTTGGTGCGATTCTGAGTCAAGACCTTATGTACTTGAAGGGGGATAGTAACATTCTGATAATGCATCTGAGTGAGACTTATTTATTGCTTGGTGTGGTTGATTTAGTTTTGCTAATTAAATAATAATAATAATAATAATAATAATAATAATAATAATAATAATAATAATAATAATAATAATAATAAATAAATAAAATGAAAACATTGGAAAAAATAAAAAAATATACTAGGTAGTTCGGAAATAAATAAATGAAGCTCAAAGTCGCTTTCATCCATCATTATTCATTTCCATTATTTTTGAGATATACGATTATTTGGTTTAGGGTGGTAGGTCAATCTAAATGGTTAAAACCTTTACTTTGAAAGCCTTGAGGTGAGATTAGGTAAACTTATAGCTTTCTAGATGTGAGAAACATTTGGTAGATTGATGTGGTAATGTAAATAAAATAAATGAATTAATCATTGCTATTGGGAGCCTATGAAATTGGTGATTGCGTTTAGCTGGACCGAAATTCCGATGATTGCAATCAGAGGTGTATGTGTGAATTAAATTGAAACTGAATTTGTAAGTAATTGGTTTGAGTTAGTTTTCCAACAATAATACCGTTGCAGTTTTTTCGGGACGGAAAAAGTCAAGTGTGGGGATGTGATGCGAGTCCAATTTGTCATGCATATATGTTCTTAATTGTTTATTTTTATTAGTATTATCAATTGGATTTCATTGCATTTTCCGATGTTTTGTATTGTGAGGTAATTGGAGCTGAATTGATCAAATCTAAGGATTTATGGAATTTAGAGGATAAGATGATCGATCATGTGAGGTAATTGGAGCTGAATTGATCAAATCTAAGGATTTATGGAATTTAGAGGATAAGATGATCGATCATGTGAGCGGAGCGGAAAAATCATAAAGAAGAAAAATATAGAAGTTTCTGAGTTTGAAATAGGGGCGGTACGCCCAAGAGTTGATAGAAGCAAGGGCGCTACCCCTAAAGCTGAGAAGGAATACGGATTAGAAGACTCGGGCGGTACGCCAAGATTTGTGTATGGAGTTGGGCGGTACGCCCAAACTAGGCCGACAGAAGAATTTTTAGCATTTTGCTATAAATACTTTCGGGTTGTGATTTTTTGATTCTTCTGCCACTTTTGCCGTCCAGAGAGGTTTTAGATGAATTTCTAGAGCTTTCAAGCATTCGGTTGAAGTTTTCAAGCATTTGATTAGAATTTTTAATGTCAATTTCAATACATTTCATGTTTTCGACTTTTGCCATGTCTGGGTAACTTTCTTGTAACCACTTTTGGTGAACGGTTTGTTATTCTATTCTGATTTTTATTATTTGATTGCTAGTTGTTTCGGTTTTCCTTACAACTGTAAAGCACCTACATGCCTAACTCATTAGATTAACTAGTCACTTAGTCAGGTTGTACTAAACTGTCATATTTCAGGCTTTCCTTGCACCATAAATTAAGCAGCCTACATAAGGGTTAGGTCATTAGGTTGACTAGGCAAGTATTAGCAGTCAGGTGACTGAATTCAGATAGATAGCAAACCAGGATCCTAAAGTGGTTGCCTTAGTTCACATAAGAGTTTCGTTTTAAAATCAAGCATTAGTAACTTAGTCAATTGGTAATTTAGTTTAGTAAATAGTTCATTTCCAATCAATCAACAGCTAAAAGGCAATTTAGTTTAATTCAGCAATTAATTAGTTAACCGTATTCAGCTAGTTAATTACCACATATTCTCTTGGTTCAATAACCCTTAACTTACCCTACTACAGGTTATGGTTTAGGTATTTGTTGTTGGAAATAGAGTGTCCTGACCCGACGAATTAACGAACCCGACCGATATTGACCCGTAAGAGATACACCCGAGTCAACGGACTATTAAATCTAATTAATTGTTAATTAGTATTAAACGAACTAAATGGTGAATTAAATAAATATTAATTATTTATTTAAAACGACAAAATTTATCGGCTCAAAATTACTCGGCAAATAAAAGACGGACCGATCAGTTGTTACCGGATTAACAGACTGATCGGTTGGTGGATCAAAAGGAATCGCGACCGGGCCCAGTCCGTCAGGCCCCGGTCCGCGATTTAATATTAAAATGGGAGGAGGAGGAGGTTAATTGTAACACAAGTCAAAAAGGAAAAACCCTAACCTCTCCTCTCTCCTATTCGGCGCCGACCCCAAGCCGAGATCGGCTCCCCGCCGCCGTCGCGCCATCCGATCGCCGCCACCACCTCCACCGCAATTCCTTTGCGATCTCCGATGGATCCCCGTCTTGCCAGTATATGCGCCCGACTCAAGAGCAAAGCAGTCGCAGCCCGAGCCGAAGCCGCAGCCCGAGCCGAAGCCGCAGCCCGAGCCGCCGCCGCAGCTCACGCCGCCACCGGTGGTATCGGTTGCCATTCCGACGGAGAAAGTTTTGTCACCACCACCGGTGGTATCTCTACCACCACCGCCGCCACTACCGTCGCCGCCGTCCATGGCCGCCGCCGTCGACAATTTGTCTCGAAGGTTCGAGTCAAACGCCACAGTTTGTCCTAGCGCGAGCCCGTTGAATTCGGGTGTCTCGAGCGGTTGCTCGGATCCCGCCAAGGTATATCTAATTTGTTAGATATTTTATTTAATTGTTTATTTATTTATTTTGAATAAATATATTTCTGTGTTTATCGTGTCCGGTGATTGATCCCGTTACAGTTGCGTCCTCATTTAAATCGTTTCCGCTGCTAAATTAATTTAGAATTAATTTAAATTATTAAACCGGTTTTAATTAAATTAAAATTGGTAACCCGGATCACACTGTAAATCCCAACAGTGGTATCAGAGCCATTATCCCCGCGCGCAAACCAGAACCGGTCTTTTCGTCACCGGTAGTTCGCAATTTCGTCTTAAATCCAAATTGCGAATTAGAATTAACTTATTTTATTTTAATTTTATATAATTTACTATTGTGTGTTACGGCCGACCCCTCTGTATTTAGTATACATGTGTGTATGTGTTTGGCGTGATTTGTCATTCTCTGTTTGGCCCAAGTTGTTGGCCCAATTGGTTGTTTTTGATTTTGGTTTATTGGACCCGCTTTTAGGGTTTCAAAGTTGTACAAATTTAGAGCTAGGTTACTAGAAGTAGTTTTGGTGATTGTAAATTTGTATGTAACCAAAAGTCGAAGACTGGACATGCGCCAGAGGGATGTCGAAGCAAGTGGGAGCTGAACTGGATTCAAGATCACACAGAGTTGCCATCTCGATCGTTCACCGTTTTATTTAATTTAATTTATTTTAAATTTGTCCCTTATGATCTCGCTTGTATGGCTTGAGCGAGATCAAGACCTTATGCCGTCTAACACACAATATGTCATTTGCGACAACTTAGTAATTTAATTAGGTTAAATTAATTTACTAGTCCCGAGTGGAGATAAGGTTTGTCGTTCGTGTCTGACGATAATTAAATATTAAAAGTAATTAATATCCCTATTTGGTTTCTTAAAAACTGATAGTTCGTGTCATCCTATCTCAAGTCGAACTTAGAACGTATTTACCGGAGCATCAGTGTTGGAGTATTTCAACACCGCACTTGGTGCCGAGGGTACCTTTTAAGGTGAGGACATTGGAGTATTTCAACACCGTGTCATCACTTCGACCATTTAGGATTACTATCGTTTTAAACGTATATGTTCGTGGTGTTGGAGTATTTCAACACCGCGCCACGGGTGTATATTGCTAGAGTGGGCACGGATGAGGTTAAACGTATCGCAAAATACAATTGTATGTATATAGCGGCCTCATACCGAGAGTTGTGACTTGAGTCTCACAATTGACAATCGTTGTCAGTTTATTTACACGGTTTTTCTCCTGAGGCTCATTTAGTGGTCTCAAGTAAATGTCGTCTAAACGAATTCTCGATTTCTTAAAAAAAATAAACCTTACCAACTTATTTTGAAGAAATATAAAACATCGAAAATACTGATTAAATTTACTTTGCTTATTTCAGAAGGCTAAAGAAAACTCACCTCCATTACGTTCAATGGTACAACTCGACCCCTTCACTGAGACTGGCTTTCTCGCATGGCAGACAACCCTGAGGAACCTTTTAAGGCTCTTCGGGAAACTCTATGTCATTGACCGACCGATCGCGAGTATTCCATCTTACTTGTTAAATGAGAACTCGCGGTCTGAGCTCCAAAAGCACACTAACGATGATAAGGACTTCACTGACCTGATGTTATCTAGCATGACTCAGGATTATCGGTACAATTTCATGGGGATGTCTGCTTATGACATCATTCGTAAACTCAAGGATTTATTTGAGTTAAATCAGAGGACTGAGCGAGCTGATGCACTTTCACAATTCGTGAACTGCTCTATGGCTAACGACTCCTCTCCATACGATCATGTCATGCTGATGAAAGCGTATCGCGACAGGCTGATCGACCTTGGCTACTCCATCTCTGACGGGATGGCTCTTGATGTAGTAATCAGATCTTTGCCTGAACATTATCGTATTCTTGCGATTAATTGTTCGGCTCAGTCGATTGAGGAGGTTATTCCGTTGATACCCAACGTGAAGATCAGGACCACACCGGACGTGCTCAGAGTTGCTAATACAAAGATCTCCAACCAAGAAGGTTAAAGAAGGAAAAGGCAAGAAACCACAGGTGCAGCCTCCCGAGGAGCGTCTGCGCTATGAGTGCAACAAAATGGGACACTGGCGTCGCAACTGTCCCATTTATCTTGCGAAGCTGAAGATGACCAAGAACCCTAATAAGGGTTGCTCATCAGGTATGTCAATAAATGTTATTGAACTTTTCACTGTTTCCTCCAATTCATGGGTATTTGATACTGGATGTGGTTATCACATTGTTAATGTTTTGCAGGAACCTGAGAAGTGGAAGAAGACAGAACGAGGCTGCATGGACCTCATCGTTGGTGACGGGAAGAAGGTTCCAGTACTTGCTACTGGCACATATTCTTTTTCATGCTCTTCTGGCCTTGTAGTTACTCTGATCAACTGTTTATATGCACCTGGTTTATCCAGAAACATTATTTCTGTCTCTTCATTGTTTGAACAAGGATTTCGGTATAAATTTAATGGAAATGTGATTTCTGCTTACCTTAATGATATCTTTTATTTCGAGGCTAAACCTCGACATGGAATATATGAGATAGATGTTCAAACAAACGACCAGCTCTATCATGTTTCTAAAAGAAGCAAACCTGATAGTAACGAATCCTCGTTATGGCACCATAGGCTTGGTCACATAAGCAAGCCCCGCATTAAGAAGTTGCAAACTGCTGCCATTCTCGAATCCCAAAATGCAGATTCCTTCGATGAATGCGAGTCATGCTTATCTGGTAAATTGACCAAGTCACCCTTCACCCACACAGGTGAACGGGCCGAAGGCTTGTTAGGCATTATTCACACCGACGTGTGTGGACCCTTTCGAACCGAGACGAGAAATCGTGAACGGTACTTCGTGACTTTCATCGATGACTACAGCAGATATGCCTACGTCTATCTGATGAAACACAAACATGAAACTTTTAAAAAGTTCAAAGTGTTTCAAAACGAAGTACAAAATCAGTTGACTCAAACTATTAAAATACTTCGATCCGATAGAGGCGGTGAATACCTAAGCGCTGAATTCCTGAATCATCTGAAGGAATGTGGAATCGTTTCACAACCTACTCCACCTGGCACACCCCAGTTAAATGGCGTTAGTGAAAGGAGGAATCGAACTCTGCTTAACATGGTTCGATCGATGATGTGCAGGACAACCTTGCCACATTCCTTTTGGGGATATGCCATCTTGACCGTTGCTCGCCTAATAAATCTGGCACCGACCAAGAAAGTAGGGAAGACCCCATATGAGATATGGCATAGTTCTCTTCCTGAACTATCATACCTCAGGGTATGGGGATGTGATGCTTATATCACCAGTGAATCTGACAACAAGCTCGATCCCTGAGGCGAAAAGGTAACTTTCGTTTGATACTATTGTAATACCGGTTATTACTTTTACCATCCCGATGCAAACACTGTTTCCATCAAAAGGAAAGGTAAATTCCTTGAGAAAGAATTCCTTGCTCGAGGAACAAATAGTGATCCAGTGGATCTTGAAGAAATTCGAGATACACCTAACCCTGAGACGGTCGCTGTGTCTGACCGACAAATTATTGTCGCACCATCAGACCCAAACACAAGCACAAGCGTTCGTAGGAGCGAAAGAATACGATATGAGCCTGATAGAT
Organism: Deinandra increscens subsp. villosa; assembly: GCA_039602395.1. Taxonomy (NCBI): domain Eukaryota; kingdom Viridiplantae; phylum Streptophyta; class Magnoliopsida; order Asterales; family Asteraceae; genus Deinandra; species Deinandra increscens. The sequence goes on along the minus strand of JBCNJP010000038.1, from coordinate 70,073 downwards.
ACCTTGGATATCATGAGGCCTTCGACGTTCTATTAATAGCAGATTCTAACGATGAGCCTATTAACTACAAAGCTGCTATGTCAGATGCGGAATCTGATAAATGGCTTGAAGCCATGAACACTGAGATGCAATCCATGCGTGACAATCACGTCTGGGACTTGATTGAGCTACCCCCCGGCACACGGACAGTAGGGAGCAAGTGGATCTTTAAAAGAAAAACTGACATGCATGGACATGTGCAAACCTACAAGGCACGGCTTGTAGCGAAAGGTTTCACTCAAACCCAAGGGATTGACTATGATGAGACCTTTTCGCCGCATACCATGACTATGAGATATGGTAAATGGACGTGAAAACCGCTTTCCTGAACGAACAACTCGAAGAAGATGTCTACATGGTTCAGCCTGATGGTTTTGTCGATCCAGAGAATCCAAACAAGGTTTGCAAGCTAAGCAAGTCCATTTATGGATTCAAGCAAGCATCTCGAAGCTTGAATCTTCGTTTTGATCAAAAAGTCAAAGAGTTTGGTTTTATTCAAAATAAAGATGAGCCTTGTGTTTACAGAAAGGCAAGTGGGAGCGCTGTATCGTTTCTCATACTATACGTGGACGATATACTGATTATAGGAAACAACATACCCATGCTTAACGATGTTAAGAAATGGCTTTCATCTTGTTTCGCTATGAAAGACCTTGGAGAAGCCGCTTATATTCTGGGAATTAAAATTCACAGAGATCGATCTAAGCGCCTTTTGGGACTCAGTCAAAGCACATACGTTGATAAGATCATAGCTCGGTTCAACATGAGCAACTCCAAGAAAGGAGCCGTTCCCATGACTAAGGGAACAATTGATGTACTTTAATTTGTACATCTTTTTAGTCGAATATTTCCTACGGTTTAAATAGTATTTGATATATTTTTATTGAATATTACTCCTACTTAGATCATATTTGAATTTCAGGTGTTTGAGAAGACCACAGAGTTAAAAGACAATGTATTCGAGCTAAATGTAAAACCGTCGGTCATATGACGATTATTATTATTTGGTGAAGTTAAAAAAAAAAGAAAGAAAGAAAGAATAAAAAGACCTCACATCACGTGGAGTTTTGTATAAATCAATTTGAGGTTTGTATAAATCAATTTGAGGTAAAACTTGGGCTACGATGGACTTAAACAAATTGGGCTGCATACGTGAGCCTCACTCAAAACAAAATACGTGAGAAGATATTAAAAGGGGAGGGCGGCTGAAATAAAGAGGGGGCTCTGACAAGAATTCGGAGGAGAGACGGCAGCAACATTGAGGGAAAAAAATCCCTTCGTACGCTTGAAAGAACCCTACGAAGAAGATAGGTGACGGCAGAAGGAATTCGTACGCACAAGAAGAAAGTATTCGGTTTGGTTTATTAATATTCTTGAACATTATTTCTTTTAGTTTGAATTCTGGTTTGACAATGTTCATTTATTTTACAATGGATTTTGTGTTCATGAATAATATGAGTAGCTAAACCTTTACACCATCTAAGTTTGGATTGAATATTGGTATGACTTAATTATGTTTATGTTTGTCTAGTCTTGTGGCTAATGCTATTGTCAAATATTTGTCTAAATATTGATCTATAATGTGTGTGAATATTAATTTTATGATTGATCAGCATGCTATATTCCTCTTATAATTCTACTTGATTTATTTTGTATTTATCAAATAGAATTATATGTTTAGGTTGCAGACTTGGTGTTAGTGATCTATTGGTGGTTAAGCTAGAAATAGTTAATCATAGGAATAAGTGTGATTATTGGTCTAAATTAGTGTTCTACCAACCTTGAGACCGAGAGGAGATAGGATGTTAGTTTCATCTTGGGTTATTAGTGGATAGGATTAGGGTTGCACGAGAGTGAACTTTAGCCTTTTCATAGTGATTACCTTGTGATTCTAAGTTATAGATCAAGTTAGATATTTTTACTCCTTTGCATCTAGGATTGTCGACGACAGTTTTTTTTACATGCATTGTGATTGTTGAGACCGAGAGGAGATACATCATTAGAGTACTTTAGCATTCTAAGTTTGGTGAGATCGAGAGGAGATCCATTCTTTTATCCCGGTGAACTTTACACGACTCTTAGGATCATTTAGATGTGTTAGTGAGACCTAGCGGAGATCTAGCATAGCTTGGTGATATCTTAGTGTTTTATCCTTAGACCCGGTGCCATAAGATTAGTCATTCTTGAAGATAGTTAAGTTATCCAATAGGATTCCTTACTTAGGTGGTTGCTTTCCCATAACTGAGTTTTACCCGTTCGTCCGTTGCTTTCTAGTCGTTTGCTTATTTTTCTTCCGCGTCCTAGTTTTATATATATATTTATTTATTTTTAGTCGTCTTAAGTTTTCTAAGTTCATTTAATTAAAACAAAAACAATAAAACACTCTTTATTTTCGGTTAAATATTAGTGAAGATTTATTATCGGGAGTTTGAACACGCGTCCTTGGATTGACATCCGGTACTTGCTAATACTGTGCTACATAGGAAGGGTACACTTGCCCGAGTGTGTAGTTTGGTCACCTAGTAATTACCCTTTTAAAACTTGCATCATTTTTATAGACCTCAATCTACGCATCAACAATCTTGGACTAATCTCAAGCACCTAAAACGGAGCGCGAGATAAGCCAAATGGCATCGATCCCATTTGCCTCTGCTATTGGATCTATCATGTATGCCATGCTCTGCACACGACCGGATGTCTCGTATGCACTGAGCGTGACAAGTCGGTACCAACAGACGCCAAGACTAGTTCACTGGACGGCTGTAAAGAACATATTAAAATACTTGAGAAAAACCACTGACATGTTTCTCGTATACGGAGGTGTTGATGAAGAGCTCACTGTAAGGTGTTACACTGACGCTAGTTTTCAGACTGACCGAGATGATTCTCGCTCACAATCGGGATTCGTATTCACTCTTAACGGAGGGGCTGTTTCCTGGAGAAGCTCAAAACAGCCAGTAGTAGCTGATTCTACTACTAAATCCGAATACATAGCCGCCTCAGAAGCTGCTAAAGAAGCCGTGTGGATGAAGAAGTTCATATCCGATCTCGATGCCATGCCAAGTATAAGGCACCCCATCAAGATGATGTGCGATAACACAGGCGCCATAGCTCATGCCAAAGAGCAAGGGTCTCATAAGAAGGCCAAGCACATCCTGAGGAAATTCCACTACATAAGAGAAGTAGTCGACAGAAATGAAATCAAAATAAGCAAAGTACACACAGATCAAAACTTAGCTGATCCCTTCACTAAGCCTATGACTCAGGAGCTCATATACACCACAGAAAAGCGATAGGGCTTAGATTAGCTAAAGACATGTTTTGATTCGGTATTTGGATGTATGAACACTAACCGTTATCTACGCTATTCTTATTCCATCTGTTTTATGCAATAATGAGTTACATAACTGTGTTCAATATTTATACGTTTAATCCACGGACAATAAGTTCTTGTCCTAAAATGTCCATAGTCGATTAGTTAGTGGGAGCTATACTAAATTAAGACTATTGTGACTGTTTGAGCCTTAAAGTTGTTTAACGTTCAAACTCACGGACCTTATTGGTGAATGACGTCGGACGTAACTCGCATCATGCAACGCAAACATGGAAGTCTTGCTTGCTTGATTAATGCATGCTCTAATGTATCCTTAGACCTGAGACGCATATTCGAACTCCCTTCTACTAAAGAACATTCTTTGATTGTAGCCTAACGTTGTCGCGTAACTGCCAGCCATAACGATTACTTTTGGGAATGGCTCTGAGGTTTAGTGGGAGCTGTATGCCTCAATAAGGGATTCTGTACTCTTGTTTCGGCAACGGATAGACATAAAGGCGCCCTCGTTGATTCCAAGTGAAAAGTGTGAGGCCTCACCCAAACTTACTGTGTGTTTGTTGGATCACTTCGAATTGTTTCGAGAATGAAAATCGATGAATAAAACATGAGAGTCCATGTCTCATAATTCATCAATGTCTTATACAGAAAGGAACATATGACAATGAATGCACAAGTCTTGAGTCTGCTTGATGGTCAATCAGATATACTTTGGCTGACGACTTAAAGTGTCAATATTAGTTGGTGTAGCCATGCATAGCTAGAGTGCCTCTGACTGCGCTCGTTAAACTGTCGCGTTCAGTCCAAGTGGGAGACTGTTGGAAATAGAGTGTCCTGACCCGACGAATTAACGAACCCAACCGATATTGACCCGTAAGAGTTACACCCGGGTCAACGAACTATTAAATCTAATTAATTGTTAATTAGTATTAAACGAACTAAATGGTGAATTAAATAAATATTAATTATTTATTTAAAACGACAAAATTTATCGGCTCAAAATTACTCGGCAAATAAAAGACGGACCGATCAGTTGTTACTGGATTAACAGACTGATCGGTTGGTGGATTAAAAGGAATCGCGACCGGGCCCAGTCCGTCAGGCCCCGGTCCGCGATTTAATATTAAAAGGGGAGGAGGAGGAGGTTAATTGTAACACAAGTCAAAAAGAAAAAAACCCTAACCTCTCCTCTCTCCTATTCGGCGCCGACCCCAAGCCGAGATCGGCTCCCCGCCGCCGCCGCGTCGTCCGATCGCCGCCACCACCTCCACCGCAATTCCTTTGCGATCTCCGATGGATCCCCGTCTTGCCAGTATATGCGCCCGACTCAAGAGCAAAGCAGTCGCAGCCCGAGCCGAAGCCGCAACCCGAGCCGAAGCCGCAACCCGAGCCGAAGCCGAAGCCGCAGCCCGAGCCGCCGCCGCAGCTCACTCTGCCGCCGCCGCTGCCGCTCCCTCCGTGCCGCCGTGCGACCGCCGACCGGTGGTCCTCGCGCTGCCGGCGCAGCCGAGGCCACCACGTCCGGTTCCCTCTTCGTGGCCCGCACCTTATACGCGCCGGCCACTGCCACCGTGTCACCTCCGGTCACCGGTGACGAGATCATCGTGGGAACGGTACCGGTTGCCATTCCGACGGAGAAAGTTTTGTCACCACCACCGGTGGTATCTCTACCGCCACCGCCGCCACTACCGCCGCCGCTGCCCATGGTCGTCGCCGCCGATGCCGTCGTCGACGATTTGTCTCGAAGGTTCGAGTCAAACGTCACAGTTTGTCCTAGCGCGAGCCCCTTGAATTCGGGTGTCTCGAGCGGTTGCTCGGATACCGTCAAGGTATATCTAATTCGTTAGATATTTTATTTAATTGTTTATTTATTTATTTTGAATAAATATATTTCTGTGTTTGTCGTGTCCAGTGATTGATCCTGTTACAGTTGCGTCCGAGTTTTAAATCGTTTCCGCTGCTAAATTAATTTAGAATTAATTTAAATTATTAAACCGGTTTTAATAAAATTAAAATCGGTAACCCGGATCTAGGCCTGGCAATCCTTACCCATCAACTAAAATTTGGGCGATTTTGGACTTTTAAATAAAACTTTTGGGCTGTTTTGGGTGATACAATATTTGTGTTTGGGCCAGGATGGACTATAAGAAAATAAAAGTTCGCTACCACGGGTCAGAATGGGCTATTTAAAAAACAAGACCGGGTCAAAATGGACTTAAAAGAGACATAGAGATGCCAAACTGCCCATTTACCTCCCACCTCCTCATGTCACCCACGTGATCTCTGTCTCTAGCTCTTTGTCTAGGAGGGACTTTGATGTGTCCATGACCACGTGTAAGAATCTTTTAGTGAACTAATTTTTTTTTGGAACAGCTCTTTTCGTATGTTTTTGGCGAATTAATTAATTTTAACTATTTTATAACTTTTTGTCTTTTTTCTCTATTGAGCAATATTTCAACTTTTTTTATTGCCGAATCTAATAAATGAACAAATAATTAAAAGGATAATTTATTACTATTATTATAAAATTGTGATATTTATAAAAAAACAAAATAAAATATTTTAATGTTTAACTCTTTTTATTGCCGGATCTCACTATAAATCACAACATTTGTAACGGACTCGACAACCATTATCACGACCACAATTCATTTCGCCTACGCTTCAACCGCCACTACCTCTCTCGTGAATTCGTTTAGCAACCATTGACTGTGAATACCCAGGGTTTACAACCATCGATGTCTTCTGGATTCCTGATCGCATCTATCATCTTTTTTGTTCAAACATCGATTCAACTGAATAACTTTGAGCCCTAATGAGCAACTCTAACCGTCGATTCATCAGGTACAAGCGGGTAGAAGCACAAAAGACTGCTATTGAAGGACATAAATATCATCTTCTTCGTTCAAACGTATACTCACTCATTCTCTAGTTGAGTGAAGCTTAAAAATTCAAGGTTTCTTTTTTTCCTCCATTGACTCTGTCATCTTGATTAATTGTCATTTCTAATAAATATCATTTGCTTTCAATTGGTATAATTTGATGTAGATTCTAATTAGTAATTAAAGGAAGAGAAGTATAAACGACCTTCTAATATCGGGTGGAACTTCAGTGAGAGATAGGATCTGACTCGTTGGTTAGATTCGTCCGGGAAGATTTACGTCAAGTTCATCGTCGTCGGTGTCATTCAGTCCCTACCAGACCTAAAACTATCAGAGCCGCTTGGAAAAATGGTGACCGTGGCCGCTTGGAACGATGGTGACGGTGGCCGGATTTGTAACAGCAATTTCGCCGGACACCCAGATCGTTTGAGCCCTAAATATCTCGATTTCAAGTTATACTAAATATCCCTTAAAGTTCAATTTAATTACACAAGCAAGTCCATCTCTAATTAATTTTATAAATTTACATGAATAGCCTTTGATGTGTAAAATGACTTAGATGCCTCTTAAGTTAACAATTTTTTAAAACTCTGTTAGTAATGAGGACTCAAATGGTTAAAGATTGCAAACGTCGGAGTACAAAAGATTGCAAACGTCGGAGTACGATATGAAAATATCTGAACATTTGGACTAAAGTAGCAAAAGCCACCAAACCTTAGGGACCCAAAAGGTAATGAACTCTAAAAAATTGTCATATGTAAGAGTTATAAAGGTTTTAAAAAATGGGGGAACTAAATAAAAAGTCAACAAAAATGACTAAGAGTAAAACCCATCATTCTTTTTCTCCATCAATTTAATATTAACCATTGATTAAATAATTTAATGGTCTCAAATTCTTGTTAATCTTCTTAGATTTATCGTACTTCTTAGTATAACCTCCGGCTATCACATAAATCTAATTCAGTGACATTTTTATAAATTACAAGACTACAAGTTTTCATAGCTGGTTTAGGACTTAGGAACATCCTTTTCATCCTAAACGCCATAATTCGACTCTCTCACCCTTTCTTTTTCATCCTACTACAAACCTTTTCTTTTAGGTGGCGTTTGGTTTGTGGAATTCAATGGAATTGGAATTATAATTGCAAAGTTTCTCTTTTAAAGTTGTGCTTAGTTGGGTTATGGACAAATTTAAATTGGAATGAATTCCTTTAATCAATGGAATTTGAGGTCATGTAACTTTTCTTCATTAAAGTGAAGTATTTCTAAGCAATGTTAAAACAGAACTAAATTTCATTGATTCAAGAAATTCATTGAATTTTAAATTCCTTCATTACCCAACAAAAAACAATTATGAAAGGAAAAAGTATAAATTTCAATTACATTGAATTTATGAACCAAACGCCACCTTATTGTTTGTTTTTGTGGGATGAGGGATCCTCTCAAGAAATTCATTGAATTTTAAATTCCTTGTTGGATCGAATAAGAGTAGTAGATCCTCCTCCATAATCACCTTATAGCCAATTTCGGTAGCTTGACCGAGACTTATAATGTTAGTCTTAAGACTCGGTATATAATAGGTGTCTTCAAGGATGATTTTCTCGCCGGTTCCACTCTCTAACATTATAGTTCCTCTTCCTTTAATCTTGACACACGAGTTGTCACCGAATTGGACCCGATCGGTGATATGGTCATTAAAGTTTGTGAAGAGTTCTAGTCGGCCCGTCATATGATTGCTTGCTTCGTTATCCAAGTACCACACATTCTCGGATTCGTCTTCATAATCGTCCGGTCTCACCCTTTTCTCCACGAGGAGGATGTTTTGCTTGACATTCATGAGTTCTTGAACTTCTTGGATCATGTAAAGGGACGCGTCATCCGCTTGAATTTCCATGAAATTTGCTTCGGGTCCTCTGGATTTTAGATCAGGGCATACCGTAGCAAAATGCCCAAACTTGTCACAACGATAGCATTGCACCTGTGCCTTGTCTTTTTTCCCTTTGTAGCGTTCCGTTTTCTGTCCCACTTCTTCCCCTCTTGATCCACGGTTTTGACCATATTCATGTGCTACTCCTTTACCTTTGTGTCCATAATTTTCACTTGATCCCTTGTTCCTTTTCTCATATTGTGAAGTCTTGAATGTTTCTCCTTTTACGAACATGAGATTGTTGCTTCCTGACCCGGATCCTTGACCTTCTTCGTCCTTCCATTCTTCATAAGCTCTCATCCGTCCCACCACATCATCATACGAGACCGTTTTCATGTCTAATAGTTGTTCTATCAATGCTACCATGTGAATAAAATGTTTAGGCATACCGTGAAGAAACTTCTTGACAAGTCTCTCTTCGTCAATCTTGGTCCCTAGTGTAGCCGACTTTGATGCAATACCCCGAATCTTTGATGCAAATTCAGCCACTGTATACTAGTTTCCTTCATCTTCAAGGCTTCGAACTCCGCCATGAGTGTTTGAAGCCTTGCTTCGATTACCCGATCCGCCCCTTGGTGATGAGTCTTTATCGCATCCCACATCGCCTTCGTGGTTGTAAGATTTCCGATTTGGAGGATTTGGTCCTCCGGTAACGCCTCGAATAAAAGAGCGATTGCCAAGTAGTTCTTCTTCGTGTCCGTGCTCGTACCTGGATCAATCATCTCCCACACCCCGTATATGTTGAAGATGGCCCTCATGCGCATCGACCACACGGTGTAGTTTGTGTCGTTCAACACGGGACACTTCAACGACGTAGCCCCGGTTTCTTTTCCTATTGACGGATTCGAGTCTACCATTACTGTACGTGTCTTATTCTTGAGGTAATAGGATAAATAAAATTGTCTTTCGCCCCGAAAATCGGCGATTTGGTGGGTGTTCTTGGCGAAACCGGTTCTGCCAGCCCTTGTTCTTGGCTCTTCTTTACCGTATTCACCATACCTAGCACTTCGTGAGTACCTTCTGACTTAAGAAAATTGATCCCAGCCGCCTTGCAATCTTCTTCACGAAAAAATTGCTTCTTTTGACTTTCTTGATCAATTCTATTAGTCACTCATTCCTCATCTTTTAAGGCTCCAATCTTGCGACTCTAATTCAAGATTGGATATCAAATAAAATATAAAACTTAATAACTCTTGAATTTATTAAAAAAGAAAATCACTCAAACCTCACCTTACAATTGTTCTCTCTTAATCATAAACCCTACTTGGTTATGTATATATAACCATCGAACCGACATGCTCTTGGATATACATAAAGGATTACTAAAACAAGAAAAAAGGAATCCAAATCTAATACAAATTTGAATTAGCAAATATCCATACGCCGACTTGCATGAAGGATATTTAAAACCTTTGAGTGTATGCCAACTTGCACCCCCGCACTTGCGATAATTGCCAACATCCTCAAGCCCAATTAATCCTTCCCTTTAATCAACCAAGGTCCGATCCGTTTCCTGAACCATCAGTCAAATCAAACCCAATTATAAATTTCTAATCGCTTTCTTCTCAAGTCACAATAGTAAAGTTACGAACAAACTATTTTCTTAAGCATTATTTTTCAACTACGTTCGTTTTTAACGATATAAATACCTGGCAAGCAAACAAATTCAACTGAAGAAAAATAAAGGGCGTATTAGAGTATATATTTATATGTATTCATTGTATTTGTATATGGGGTTATACATAAATGTATTTAGTACTTATAGGGCCTTTGTAATTATTCCCTAATCAATGAGAATACATAAACTTTCATGGTAATCAGAGCAAAACCCTAGCACTCCTATTTTTTTTTTGTTTTCATAACCTTAACCCGCCGGCGATCAAGCTACGGCTTTGCCGCCGTCACAGCCTTCTTCTCCGCCCCACTCCTCTTCATCACCAGCCTCCACCACTCTCCAATCCACCATGACCGACGCTGAGTCTACCCCCGCCGTCAACCCCCTAACCGAAATCTTGAAACAGGCCTACGCGGTCAACAACATTCAACTGAAGGTTCGACCCCTCGATGGAGTTAAGGTCACATACTCCTCTTGGGTCAAGCTTTTTCGGCTTCAAGCACATCCATACAAAGTCACCGACCACATCGACGGGACTACCCCTCCTACGGAAGATCATGCCGACTACAAAATCTGGAAGGAGATTGATGCTTTGGTCCTTCAGTGGATCTACGGTACGCTATCCGATAAAACTTGGCATGGGTTTTAGTTAATGATACCACTGCTCGTTCCGTGTGGTTTAAACTACAGGAGCATTTTTTGAGCAATAAGGGTGCCCGTGCAGTGGCCCTTGAGCATGAATTCATAAATCTGACTTTGGCTGCGTGCTCGTCTATGGACAATTACTGTCAGAAAATCACTGACTTGGCATAACAACTTGTGGATGTTGAACGTCCGGTTGATAAGAACCGTCTTGTTCTCCAGTTTGTACGGGGTTTGCCTCCCGAATATGACACTGTGGCCTCGTTCATCAATCAGAGTGCTCCTAAGTGGGATGTGGCCCGTAATATGGTACAGCTCGAACTCCACCACCTATCTGCCCGCTAAAACCCAAACCCGACCGCCCTCCAAACCTCCAACACCAATCCGCAGCCTCCCCCTAAGCCACCCAATGACACCCGTAACCTTGATAACCCACCTAAACCCCAAGAACACTCATACCCTACCAATCCGTACCCCAACTATCCTAGAAACAACAACCGGGGCCGCTCCAATCCAGGTGGCAGTAATCGATTTAATAACAGGAATGGGCGCAACTATGGGCGCGGCGGCGGTCGAAATAACAACAACAACCCACAGTTTTCTACTACACCGTGGGGTTGGTGGAACATGCCCCCTACCCCTATCAAACCTAACACCCGAGCTGGAACCCCCCCCCCCCCCACCCCTTGGAGCTCTCGGCCACAACCCCCAGCCCCGTACCCATCCGCTAACATAGCTCACGGTCCGTACCCGGCGTACGATGGTTTACTTCCTACAGACATTGCTGCGGCTTACCATACATCGCAGATGACTCCCCCCGCTCCCAACTGGCACATGGATTCGGGAGCCACTAATCACATTGCCGGTAACTCAGGTATGATCACTTCTCCCGTATTATCACCTAATATAAGCAACATTTTCGTTGGTAATGGTCATAAATTACCCATAACAGGGTCCGGTAATGCCACCTATCGCACACCTCATAAAACCTACCAACTTCGCAATATTCTCGTTGCCCCACAAATTGTTAAAAAAATGTTATTTGTTCGTCAATTTCACGTGATAATTAAGTAACTGTTGCCTTTGATCCTTATGGTTTTTCTTTGAAAGATCTCAAGAGTGGCCGGCTCCTTTCCCGCCACAATAGTACGGGAGAGCTTTACCCGTTCTCTACCCCAACACCGGTGTCACCGGCATGTTTTCAAGTTTCTTCAACATCAGATCTTTGGCATTCAAGACTTGGTCACCCAAGTTCTCAAGTCTTAGATTTTCTATCCTCTCGTCATTTTATTTTTCAAAATAAAAGCAAACATGTGTCGGTTTGACATGCTTGTCAATTGTCGAACAGTAAACGACTGCCGTTTGATGACTCTTTATCTTTTACTTGTGGTGCTTTTGATATAATTCATTGTGATTTGTGGACTTCTCCGATTCTTAGCAAAAGAGGGTACAAATACTATATGGTACTTATTGATAACTTTACTCACTTCGTTTGGGTTTACCTTTTAAAATTTAAATCGGAGACATTCCCTACTTTTATTAAATTCCATAAATTAATTCAAACACAATTCAATAAGTCCATCAAGGCGTTTCAGTGCGACCTTGGTGGGGAATTTAATAATCGGGAATTTCAATCTTTTGCCACTAACACCGGCCTTCTCTTTCGCTTCTCATGTCCACAAACGTCACCGCAAAACGGGAAAGCCGAAAGAACGATCCGTCGGCTCAACGACATTATTCGAGCTCTTCTCACTCAAGCCAGGCTTCCACCTCCCTTTTGGGTCGAGGCCCTCACACGGCGGCTTACCTTCACTACAATTAACCCACCACCAAATTGAACTACAACTCACCTACCTTTGCTTTATACCTTCGTCACCCCACCTACGCACACCTACGCACCTTTGGGTGTGCGTGCTACCCCAATCTATTGGCCGTTGCTCCTAATAAACTCTCTCCTAGATCCGTGAAGTGTATCTTTCTCGGGTACCAAGCAACTTCCAGGGATATCGGTGTTATGATCCGGCTTCGGGCCGTGTTCACCTCTCACGACACGTTATTTTCGATGAGAACTCGTTCCCGTTTCGCCAAACACCGACACCCACTTCTCCACCATCTCACGATGATTCCATTCCCCCGGATTATCCCATTCCATACACCCACTCCCCACCTAAACCCGTAAACCCAGCCCCTCAATCGCCACTTCCCAGCCTGTCTGCCGGCCCACAAAGCCCAACCCCAGCCGCCCAGTCACCCTTGGTCCAAACACCCTCATCCTCCGCCGGTACCAGCCCAGTCCACTCGTCGCCCGGTCCCTCCCCAAGTCCACCCACACCTCCTACCCGGTCGAATGCCCATCCCATGCAAACGAGGGCGAAATCAGGCATCGTGAAACCCATCGCTCGTCTCAACCTTCATGCCACCACTTCCCCACAAATTTCACCAATACCCACCTCCCATAACCGTGCATTATCGGATCCTAACTGGGAAAAGGCCATAATTAATGAATTCGAAGCTTTGCAGGGAAATAATACGTGGGAATTGGTTCCAAGGCCCCAAAACCACCCGGTCATTCGTTGCATGTGGTTGTTCAGGCACAAGCTAAAGGCTGATGGGTCCCTTGAGCGATATAAAGCTCGACTGGTTGCAAATGAAAGGTCACGGACGGTTGGAATCAACTGTACAGAAACGTTTAGTCCGGTTATTAAACCAACAACAATTCGGACAGTTCTTAGTCTTGCCGTTTCCAAGGGGTGGTCCAAACGACAACTTGACGTTAAAAATGCGTTTCTTCACGGCGATTTGAATGAAATGGTATACATGTCGCAACCACCGTGCTTTGCGGATCCGAGTCACCCCGATTATGTGTGTAAACTTAATCAGTCACTTTATGGGCTTAAACAAGCCCCATGGGCCTGGTACAATCGCTTTTCTATATTTCTACTATCAAAGGGTTTCCGGAGCAGTATATGCGATACGTCGCTATTTGTATATCATAATGGGGTTCAGTCGGCCTACCTACTTTTATATGTGGATGATATCATCCTAACAGCCTCTAGTTCACAGTTTCTGAACTCCATTGTTAAGTCGTTATCGGGTGAATTCGCAACGACCGACATGGGGGAATTACATCATTTTCTGGGCACATCGGTGCAACGTGACAAAAACGGTCTTTTTCTTAATCAGACAAATTATGCCCGTGACATACTTCAACGGGCCTCGATGCTCAATTGTAAACCTTGTTCAACTCCGGTGGATACAAATGCTAAATTAAGTGCACAAGATGGACCGCTTCTGCAAGATGGTACCTTATATCGAAGCCTAGCCGGTGCGCTTTAGTATTTGACTTTCACTAGACCTGATATCTCGTATGCTGTTCAGCAGGTATGTCTCTTCATGCACGCTCCACGTGAGCCACATTATGCATTTATGAAGCGGATTTTCCACTATCTCCAGGGGACTCTTGATCATGGCATCCGCATCCGCCCCTCGTCTACCGTTGCTAATATGGCGTACTCGGATGCGGACTGGGGCGGATGTCCGGACTCACGGCGCTCCACCTCGGGATAGTGTGTCTTTATGGGGGAAAACCTACTATCTTGGTCGTCGAAACGCCAAAATACAGTATCCCGGTCTAGTGCCGAGGCTGAATACCACGCTGTAGCCAATGCGGTGGCTGAAATTAGCTGGTTGCGCAATCTTCTTCTAGAGCTTCATGTACCGCTTCGGACAGCCACCGTTGTGTATTGTGATAATGTCTTGGCTGTCTATTGATAACGGTTGTCGTGACCGCTACACAAATACCTAACTTAAACTGTAGTAGGGCAAGCTAGGGTATCGAACCAAGGGAGTTGGTGGTTATTAGCGACTCTAATTATCTAACCTAATTTACGAACCTAGAATAATGTCACTACCCTAAGTTGTACTACTAAACTAACTTAACCTAATTAGTTAACTAAAGTGCCTCTTGGCTGTTTTGGTTGAGTTGATTGTTTCTAATTAATTTGATTAACTAACACTAATTTACTAGCTAAGAATTGATTGAGTTCTTATATTACCAAAAGGTGATCACTTTAGGATCCAGATTAGTGAATTACCAGTTTCTTTCTTCGGGAATCTAACCTAGAAATCACATAGACATGATTGTGTTCTTGTTTAACCAACCCAAACAATTATCTATCTTGCACGTACTAAGTATAGTCCTAGAGCTATGCTCAACGAGGTAGTCCGGGAGCGGGGGGTACGTACACAACAAACAATCAGAATCAATTAATCAACAAACACTAGAATTGAAGATTGTCACAGATCACAATTCTATCTAATAATTAAAAACCCTAGATTAAAACCAGTATTCACTAACCTTTAACCCAAAGTAATCACGAAAGGTTTTAGCCAACAATCATAGTAACCAAAACATATTCATACCAAAAGAAAACTCAAGAAAATTGAATTGTCTCTCTCTTTCTCCACGAACACAGCAGCCTGGCTACTGCCCTTTTTTCCTTGTCCCAGCCGTCCGTGCCTCCTGGTCGAATTTTCCTCTCCAAGAGAATCCCCCCTACGTAATTGTTGAACCCCCTTTTATAATTAAAGTTGACCTATTTTTTCTTCTAATTTACGTCGTGAGCCCAATTTCTATATGCTTTTGGTCCACGTTTTAAAGTTAGCCCATGTTGGTTTCCTTTTGTTCTTGTAACCCACGTAAGCTTTAAAGACCCAAGCCCAACTCCTTTTTCATTCATGAGCACCAACTAAACTGATTTATTCTCATCTTGTTATTAGATGGACTCTCATGTAGCTTGTTTTTCTTTGCAAACTCCCATCATGAAGTCTTTTGGCCCCATAATAACATCACATATGCAAGGTTGAGGTCATGTGGCCCCATAATCGCCCGCATGCACACCAGATCCAAACGATTACACTTGTCGGCCCCGGACTTACGTCCGACAAGTGTGCATGCTATAATCCTGTGTAGATAACGAATAACAGGATCCCGGATAAATGATGCCGGAACAGATGCGGCGTAATCACAATCAGCGATCGTCCTCCAAAACGCCGCTATCTGCCCATCAGTGATGCCCTGGGGATGGGGTCTCTGAAAGTATCCCCTCGACGCAGTCTCAAAGGCTGGCAACTCCACCTCAGCCTGAGTATAGAACCCTGTAGCCACTGCAAACTGCTGAATACTCAACTTGTACACCCGCACTCCTAGCAAAAATGAAACCGCTTACGGCTCAAAAAAACGACCAGACTCTAATCGTAAAGTAGAATGAAACTCTAAGGTCAGCTCCCTATACTGCCTATCTCCACATGCCAAAACCTGCCTCCATCTAGGCGTCAACAAAGCCTCAATCCTCTGCCTCCCGCCTAAAGTGTCTAACAACCCCCAGTCGAACGTCCTACACTACAACAGTTCAAGCTCCAGCAGCCTCTCACACTGTACGTACTCGGGCGTCCCCTCAGCAAACTGTACCAACGTGTGCTCTCCTAACACTCTCTCGTCCTCTGGAATAGGGTCAGCAGCGTGATCAGGCACCACCTCCTCCTGGCGGTAGTCAATCGTCCTCGCCTGACGCTGTATGATAACCGGAGGATCCAGTGTCCCACGCGCCCGCTTGAGCGGGCCCCGCGATCCACTACCTTGCGGACGACCAGACATCTCTGCAAAACAACTATTAGAAACACAGAATAACAATAATCGCAGATCACGGCCCAAAAATTAACAATTCAAACAAATTTCTCAAATCAGGGATCCCATCGTGGCGCGAGGAGAAATCCTCAACCCTCGCGACACGATGCCCAATTAAACCTCGAAACCCTAATTTCAAACCCGCATTGTGGCGCGAGGTGGAATACTCAACCCTCGCGACACGACGCCTAATTTAAACTGCAAACCCTAATTTGAAATCGGATCGTGACGCGAGGGTCGCGAGCAGGGGCTCGCGACACGATCCATTTGGCGATGGGCAAAAATAAAAATCGGCTAGCTCTCGGCCCTCGCCAACCACATTACAACCGAATATCGGTCATCCGAACACCTATAAGCACCTTATAACCATTTGTTCACTCTATAACAAGCTCGGGTTTCACTAATTTAGACTAATTTTACAGAAAAAAACGAAACCAACAAACTCGAGAAAGACCACGTACCTGGTAGCAGTAAACAAGACGAGCGGTGTCGGTGCGTAGCGTGAGCGGTGGTGCGCGACGGTGG
Source organism: Deinandra increscens subsp. villosa (assembly GCA_039602395.1). Lineage (NCBI taxonomy): Eukaryota > Viridiplantae > Streptophyta > Magnoliopsida > Asterales > Asteraceae > Deinandra > Deinandra increscens. The sequence continues at coordinate 53,426 of JBCNJP010000038.1, read as the reverse complement.
TGGGTGGTGCTCTTGGTGGAAGGTGGTGCTCTCGGTGGAAGGTGGTGGTGAATGGTGAGATTTAGGTCAAATGACCGCTGACCAGTTAAAGCTATTTTTTTCAAAATTTTTAAACCGGATCGTGCCGCGAGACTTCCTGTGGCACATGCCGCGGCACGATCCCCAAATTGGAAGGCCATACTTGATTAACACACACGTCGTGACGCGAGGAGGAATTCTCATCCCTCGCGACACGATGTGATCTACAGTGGCAGAAGACTTTAAAATTTTTAAATGTTTTGCCACGTTTTGCGTTTTCTTTCACACCACCACCGACACTGCGATTTCTTATAAATCTAGCCTAGACATACCTGGAGTGTCTCTGCTCTGCTGCCATAGCATCGCCATGCTTCACGAACTCCTGAAAATTACACTAAGTTAAAAGAAAATAACAAAACGAAAAAAAATAACAAAATAAAACACAAAACCCCGGGTTGCCTCCCGTCTAGCGCTAAGTTTAACGTCTTCAGCCAGACGGTACTACTCTTCACGCTTTTTCAAATCCCGGATGTGTGTATGGTGGCGCCAGAAAGTAATCATCCTTGTCCACCTTCCCATGAATATCTGCGGAATCCACATACAGCTTCAATCGATGTCCGTTCACAACCTGCCTCAAATGATCGTCAAGATCTTCAATCTCCACGTTACCAAACTCTCCAACTCTAACTACCACATACGGTCCCGTCCACTTACTCTTTAATTTTCCCGGAAACAACTTCAATCTCGAATTATATAACCACACTTTCTGTCCCGGCTTGAATTTCGTTAATCTCAGCTTTGCATCATGATATTTCTTCATTCTTTCTTTGTAAGCCGATGCAGAATCATAAGCTTCAGCCCGCAACTCCTCTAACTCACAAATCCAACTTCCTTTGTCTCCCCGCTTCATCATAATCCATATTCAATTCTTTCGTTGCCCAGTATGCTCGATGAGCAATCTCAACCGGTAGATGACATCCCTTACCGTAAACCAACCGATACGGAGTCATTCCAATAGGTGTCTTGTATGCGGTGCGATACGCCCATAAAGCGTCATCCAACTTGATTGCCCAATCCTTTCGGTCGGGTCGCACTGTTTTCTGTAAAATCTCTTTGACCTGCCTGTTGGTAACTTCAACTTGCCCGCTCGTTTGCGGGTGATAAGGCGTTGCAATTCTGTGATCCACTCCATACCTCTTCAAAAGCTTGCTAAACCAAAAATTCTTAAAGTTTGATCCCCCATCACTAATAATCACCCGGGGGACTCCAAACCTCACAAAAATGTTAGACTGAACAAACTTACATACCACCTTGTTGTCGTTGGTCTTGGTTGCGATTGCTTCCACCCACTTCGACAGAATATAAACACACCCATGGGAGTTCGGGAATGGACCCATGAAATCGATCCCCCAAACATCAAACAACTCTACTACCAAAATCGGCTGCATGGGCATTTCATTGCGCTTTGAGATGCTTCCCATCTGCTGACACCGATTGCAAGCCTTTGCAAACTCATGTGCATCCTTGAAAACCGTTGGCCAATACAAACCTGATGATAATACCCGACGACCCGTTTTCTGACCACTGAAGTGTCCTCCACATGCTGATTCGTGTAGCAAACTCAATACACTTGGCACTTCTTCACTCGGTACACATCTTCGAATGATCTGATCTGGACCTATCTTGAACAAATCTGGCTCATCCCACACATAGTGTCTCGCCTGAGCCTTAAACTGCATCTTCTGTTTGGATGTCCAATGATCTGGTAATGTACCTGCAGTCAAAAAATTAACAATATGAGCAAACCAAGGTAAGGTCGAAACAGATAGTAAATGCTCATCGGGGAATGTCTTATTGATCCCCATGCTATTTCCATCTTCAATGTGTGGCAGTCTAGACAGGTGATCTGTCACCACGTTCTCCGTCCCTTTCTTGTCACGAATCTCCAGATTAAATTCTTGCAGCAACAGAATCCACCAAATCAGCCTCGGTTTCGCATCCTTCTTCTCCATCAGGTGTCTGACTGCGTTGTGGTCTGAATACACAGTCACCTTGCTCTTCCTGCCGCTGCCAATCTTGCTAAGAACCTCTGAGAGCGGCTCCATACCCGTATCTTTGTTGATCAAACATCGGGTTTTGCCAAATGTTAGCCTGGTTGGCAGGGTGAAATTATTGAGGAGGTGGTTGTTGTGGTGCTCGGCGAAATAGGGGTGGTTGCTGGGATGGTTGCTGTGGTGGTGGAATCGGTTGTTGACCTCTATAATGGAGGTCTTCTGCCCCATGATGTGACGACCGATCTGAGTGGTGTGAGTTTGGTCGCCCATCGAGCGGGTCATCAAGGTCGGGATATGGTTGTCTCTAAAAAGCTGGATCATTTTGTGGATTTTGTGGTTGAAATTGCGGGTCTTGTGGTTGGTTTTGAAGATTGGGGTCATTTTGAGGTGGGATGACTGGTTGTTGTTGTTGGTTTTGTGGTTGGTTCTCCATGTTTGTTTTGCTTCTTTGCTTTGCTCGGTTCTGCCGAGCTGTACGTTCAATTTCTCGATTGTAGATTAGCGGTGATTGCTTTTGTGAATGCCTAGTATGCATAAAACTTGCACAAACCTGCAACACAGCCAAAATAAAACAAACAGGTTACGTAGCACTGCTCTAGAGGTTGCAAGGAACACGTTAGAAGCAACGAAACACAAAGTTGGGGGGCCAAAAATTTCAAAAACTTTCTGTCCAAATAGATACTATCGTGTCGCGGGGGTCTTGAGAAATTTTTTTTTTAATAAAAACAGAATAAAATGCAGGGAACGAGAATAAAACACAATTTTTGGATTTTTGGAAATTTTTGAAAAAAAATGAAAAACACTTAAATCAACTAACAAACAAGCGCACGATTCCCCGGCAACGGCGCCAATTTGATAACGGTTTGTCGAGACCGTTATAAATCCCCAACAAATTAAGATTTGCAGTAGTGGAAGTCGGGGTATCGAACCAAGGGAATTAGTGGTCACTTGTTAATTGACTAAATTACAAACTAAATTAACCTAAATTACTTTAATCTAAATTGCAGAAAAATGGAAAAGTTGCCTCTTAGCTGTAAAATTGGATTGATGAATTGTAACTAAATTAATGTCACTACACTAATGCTAGCAAATGATTGGTTTAAACTTATGTAAATTAAAGGTAACCACTTTAAGATCCGACTTCGTGAATTTACTGATTTCGCACATTGGGAATTGAACATAGAAACCACATAGACATGATTGATAAGCTCATTCAACCTATCCAACCAACTATCATGAATGTACTTAGTATAGTCCTAGAGCTATGCAATTAAGGTAGCCCGGGAGCGGGGGGTACAAACACAGTAATTAGTCAAAAACATCAAACAAGCAAATACTGAATTTAAGATTGTCACTAGTCACAAATTCATCCAATACCCAAAACCCTAGTTTGAACTCAGTAAACCACTAACCTTCACTCAAAGTGGTTACAATGAAATTAGCCGGACATGACGAAAGTCAGAAACACGAAAATCAAAGAATACGTCATGGAATACTTGCTAATTGCTTGAGAATCTTCACCGAATGCCTGGAGTTAGCCTGGAAGTCGTGAACAGCCGTCCAAAATCGTCCAAGAGAGCAGAGATCCCGAATGAATGGCATCACATTGGCTTAAATAGCCAAACCCTAATTTTTTGCCGAAATCGCCCCCGTCGCGTGTCGCGACGGCTTTCCTTCCTTAGCTCGCGCCACGAGCTCGCCAAAATAGTCGGGGCTCTCCTCTTCAACACGCGTCGTGTCGCGAGGAGCAAGGCTCAACCCTCGCGACACGATCTGAACTCGAATCCAGAATTCTTCTAATCTTCTAACACTTCAATTCGACCGAATTCGTCACGTTAACGTACAAACCTGAAACAAACGAAACTATACAAAGTGATGTGTTCCTGACTAAATATAAACCATAAAAACAGGGAATTAAAGAATAATAATACGCTACAAATCACTAACACATCATCTATCTGTCTGGGAATCCGGTTCATCATCAACGCACGAAGCACGTTGAGATAGATATTCATTTCGTATGAGAACAGGTTCGGTTGGGAAACATACGGGTTCTGCATGTGCCCTCTCCATATCAGTACGCATATATTTTTACAAAGGGCCTTCCTCGCCATCTGTTTCAGAGTTTCAAGACCAGTCTGACTGTTTCGCCTCTTCACGATCAGACTGCGGAGGCGTATTAGAGTATATATTTATATGTATTCATTGTATTTGTATATGGGGTTATATGTAAATGTATTTAGTATTTATAGGGCCTTTGTAATTATTCTCTAATCAATGAGAATACAGAAACTTTCAGGGCGATGTTCTAAAGGGATCCGAAGTGATTATTAATGCAAAACTAATTGTATTTAATAACGAATATATCTGGCAAATTTCTTCATAAAATATACGATTCGTTTGGCGTTTAATAAAATTTGGGTTCCAACGCAACTGGTTTATAACCTTAGCATATTAAAAGACATGGTTTGAATCTTTATTCCCACATTTTTTCGAATCTTATTTTCTAACATTGTTTTTGTATAGGGTATTAGCTTAGATGGTTCAGACATTTGTTTTGTTGTGAGAGACCTGAGTTCAAATCTTAAGCTACCCTTACAATATTTTTTTTTTCTTTTTTTCAATTTAACTTTGTATTTTTAATTTTTTTCGAATGTCGGCTTACTAATGTTGTTTATGCTGTTTAGTGTAGGTCTCTCTCTATCTTCATTAAACTTCGAACGGACCTCCTTCGTGTAATGCGAGTTTTAATTATATTTTCTTTTACAAGATTTTATATGTATCGAGAATAATTTTATGTTTGCTATCTTATTTAGACTGAGATACAACATTGTTTACGTTTTTTATGTATCGAGAATAATTTTATGTTTATCACTACGTCAAAATTCACCTTTGGCCACGGAAAAAAACCGTGACCAAAGGTGTTTGGTCACGTTGTTTTTTTCATTTCAATCGACACAAATGTCCCGTCACCTTATGTATCCTACGGCCACGTTACAATATCAGTGGCTGAAGCCACCTAGAAGCGTGGCTAAAGGGTACCAATATTTGTTGTTATAATCAAACAATTCTTCTGGAAAGCGTGACCAAAGGGTCCCAACGGCCACATGTGTTTGTTTAACGTGGCCTTTGGTATTATATGATCACATATATTTGTGTTTTAGCCACACACATTATAAAAATACATGGCCAAATGGTTGCTGAAATCATACATTTTGTCCTAATACGGGTGGCCAAAGGGTGGTAACGGCCACGTTAGAATATCAAAAGCGTTGCCTTTGGTATTATATGGTCACGTATATTTGTGTTTTAGCCACATATGTTATAAAAAAACGTGGCCAAATGGGTTGCTAAAATTATAATTTTTGTTCCAATACCAGTGGTCAAAGGGTGGCAACGGTCATGTTAAAATATAAATAGCGTGGCCTTTGGTATTATATGGTCACGTATATTTGTGTTTTAGCCACATATGTTATAAAAAAACGTGGCTAAATGGGTTGCTGAAATCATACATTTTGTTCCAATACGCGTGGCCAAAAGGTGGCAACGGCCACATTAAAATATAAAAAGCGTGACCTTTGGTATTATATAGTCACATATATTTGTGTTTTAGCCACATATATTAAAAAGAAAAAAGTGGCCAAATGGTAGTTGAAATCAGAATTTTTTCCCAATATGTGTGGCCAAATGGTGGCAACGACCACGTTAAAATATAAAAAGTGTGGTATTTGGTATTATTTGTCTTTCATATATATATATATATATATATATATATATATATATATATATATATAACACTTCCTGCTGTGATGCCCCAGCCGCACTGGCTGCAGCAGCTGCTGCTTCTGTTATTTGTCTCTTTTTCCCCTAAAGACAGCATCAACATTTAATTAAATGATCATATAGCAATTAGTTATAAGGGAAGTACACAATTGTGTAAATTAAAATAGTTACCATTTCTTTTTGCTCGGACGCTGTTGTAGATGGAGGAGTGTGTTGTGATACAGTCACATAACAGACCTACAATTCAATTAATTAATAAAATCATATCGATCATAACCGGCTAAACATTAGTTAACTATCCAGATAACCATTCGGATGAAGTACAAACTTATCATAGCCGGAACAGTTAATTATTAATTATATTCCGGAACAACTCAAACTATCCTGATGAACTTTAACTATCCTGATGAAATTTACCTATATTGATGAACTTTAACTATCCGGATGAACTATAACCAACCCGGTGAACTATAACTAGAGACGCATGTTCATCCAGATGAACTAGAATGTTCCGTATCAACTTTAACTATCCTGGTGAACTAGAATCTTCCGGATCATCTCTAACTATCCCGATGAACTCTAACTATCCTGGTGAACTTTTTACTATCCTGATGAACTTTACATATCCTGATGAACGTTAACTATCCGGATGAACTATAACTATCCGAATGAACTATAACTAGAGACGCATGTTCATCCAGATGAACTAGAATCTTCCAGATTAACTCAAATTCAGAACTGTTTCAAATCCGTACCTTATCGGCCGACCTTTGAGATGAGTTTGATGGAGTAGAATTCAATTAGTTATTTAATTAATAAATATGCGCTCAAGGGAGATTGATCATATCAGCAATAATACTTAATTACCGTTGTATTTACATTGGAATGTTGATTACAACTGTTTTTAAATCTTACAGTTGTAGTAAGAGGCGCCTCCGCGGACTTTACCTACAAAATGATTTAATGATTTATAATAACTAATTGATAAAAAGTAAAGTGTATAATATAATTAATTATATATATATATATATATATATATATATATATAATTTTTCCCTTACAGAATTTACCGCTTTATCAACTTGTTTATCTTGAATCATGTTGTTCATAAACGTCGTAAGCTTATCAATTTTTTCATGTTGTGCTTTAGCTATATCAGTGAGGTGCTCAACCTCTTGATCCTTTTTCTCACGCAGCTGTTTTTAATTTTTGAGTTCCACCTAAAGTTTTCTGATCCATTCTTTGATCGCACTTTTGGAGCACTCTGCTAATATCCACAGGAAGTCACTCCATACCCAATACCTTTTAGGTATCCACCCAATTCCTTTCCAAGGACCAATGTCAGGGCATCCGTTCCTGGTTCTACGGTCACGGATCCCGCATTTATTTTTGTTTCATTCTCGGTCTGCAGTAATTAATTTAGTTAATGTAGTGAGGTGCTGTTAATTTTTAACATGTAATTAATTAGGTATATATATATAGCAATTAAACTTACTATATCAACTGCTACGCCCTTCACCACAGACGTTTTGTATTCCCCATCTTTATTTACCCTTCCTTTCTTCCACATAATCGCTCGAGAGGGGGAATCATCAATTGCAATTTCTTTGTTTTGTACCTTGTATTATAATAATAATATATATCAGAATTGAAACATACATTGCACGTTTATAACTATGACTGGGTGTAACACACTTAGCTTATTACCAATTTTTCTTTCAGATAGACGTATCCTCCCCGTCCCATTGTATGATCATAAATATACTGTGCTCGAACCTCTTTTGCACTCTTTGACGCAGCCTTTCCAACAGAACAGTAGGATTTATAATTTATAATCACATTAATTAACACTTAGCTTAATTAATGAAATCTGCAGTTTGAATTGAATAAAAACCTTGAATTCTTCAGATTTTGTATATGCTACAAATCTGTCACAGTCTTCTTTTTTCACAATAGCGCGATACATCTTTGAAACTTTCTCAAAGCACGGTGGGTTTTGCTAGGTTGGAATGAATGTGTTTCTCGAACATATTTCTTGTAAAACTCCTTAGCAACCCACCTAGCCGTACCATTATAGGACCCCTTCGACAGTCATGAATTTTGAATAATTGCTGAAAAATAACATATGACAGGATTTTTTAGTCACATATATGGAATTTAATAACTTAACAAACTTAGTCTGAGAAAATGTTTAATCTTTTTCATAACCTGAATCCCTGCCCACATCTTGTTCTTGTCCTCTTTTGGCACCTTCCTCCATTTTAGATATCTCAATCCAACCTCTGACCTTGCAATGTCTCTCATAAAACTCAAAATTTTTTGTCTATGTTCCCCGCCAATCCTTCCCAGCGCATCAAATGTTAGTGGCCATTTTTCCCCACCATTTTTCTCAAATTTGGCACGCCACTTTGCTAATCGCGTCAACCCCCTCTTGTTTGCTTAGGGAGGAAGGTCGTCGACTTGGGTATCATTGTCGACTTGGGCATCATTGCTGACTTGGGCATCATTGTCGACTTGGGCATCATTGTTGACTTGGGCTTCATTGTCGACTTGGACATCATTGTTATCCATTTCATCTTCTTCAATCTCTTGTGAAGAATAATCATCATTGCATTCGCCTTCACTGTTATATGTATGGTCATTAAGATCCTTCAATGCTTCACCTTCATGATCCTTTGTTAAATAAGCTAGATGAATCCTGAAATGAATTAAATACAGAATGAATTAAATAGAGAATGAAATAAATAGAGAATGAAATAAATAGAGAATGAACTAAATAAGATCGATTGAATAATTAATTTGATGAAATAATTGAGATGAAACAAATGATCTCCTGAAGATGACAGTGAAATTAATACTAATGGGAATTAGGTAGTGATCTCCTGAAGATGATAGTGTGATGAATCCTGTAGAGGAATTTTTAGTGATAGAGAAGAATAGAGTGAGAAACACAGGATGTTAAAAGGGGTAAATCTCAAAATAGAACTCAAGTTAAAAATATAATTTGGAGAACACCAACTAGGAGAGAGGGAATAGGAACTGATCAATGAATTTTGGAGAAATTTAAAAAATGGTGGGAAGTAATTCAGGGATTAATATGATCGATCCGGGTGAAAGCATCTCACCAAATAAGGACGTGACAGCATTTAATTATCGGATTTAATATAAACTCAATTAATTCCAGACATAGATATAATAGTATTTTAAACATAACTTTAAAATGATCTTTAAATGTAAAATGGAAAATTATGCAATAAATTTAAGGATAATCGTATCCTAATGAATTTGTTTACCTAACGTGAAAAAAGATGTCAAGTACTACAGACACACCACTCACACACACACTCACACACATATATATCTTTCAATGTGTTGTAATATATACATTATCGGTTATATATATCTATATATAGGGTGAGGTTCATTGTAGAAAGTTTCGCATGTAAAATAGCTATTTTTCATATATGTTCAAATGTGAAATTTTCTGAATAATGAGAAAAAAGAAAATTAATCACACCTTATTGGGACTCATTGGTCTCAACTGACCCTCATTGCCCCTAAACACAACTTATTGGTTACATACACACCTTATCGGACTCAATGGTCCCAACTGACCCTCATTTATCCTAAACACACCTTATTTGGCCATCATTGGTCCTAAACATGCTTATTGGTTATATACACACCTTATTGGGACTCATTGGTCCCAACTGACCATCATTGACCCTAAACACATCTTATTGGGCCATCATTGGTCCTAAACACAACTTATTGGTTACATACACACCTTATTGGGACTCATTGGTCCTAACTGACCCTCATTTCACCTAAACACACATTATTGGGCCATCATTGGTCCTAAACATGCTTATTGGTTATATACACACCTTATTGGGACTCATTGGTCCCAACTGATCCTCATTACCCCTAAACACACCTTATTGGGCCATCATTGGTCCTAAACACAACTTATTTGTTACATACACACCTTATTGGGAGTCATTGGTCCCAACTGACCCTCATTTCCTCTAAACACACCTTATTGGGCCATCATTGGTCCTAAACACAGCTTATTGGTTACATACACACCTTATTGAGACTCATTGGTCCCAACTGACCCTCATTTCCCCTAAAGACACATTATTGGGCCAACATTTGTCCTAAACATGCTTATTGGTTATATACACACCTTATTGGGACTCATTGGTGCCAACTAACCCTCATTACTCCTAAACACACCTTATTGGGCCATCATTGGTCCTAAACACAACTTATTGGTTACATACACACCTTACTGGGACTCGTTGGTCCCAAATGACCCTCACCGCCCCTAAACACACCTTATTGGGCGATCATTGGGCCTAAACACAACTTATTGGTTACATACACACCTTATCGGGACTTATTGGTCCCAACTGACCCTCATTTCCCCTAAACACATCTTATTAGGCCATCATTGGTCCTAAACATGCTTATTGGTTATATACACACCTTATTTGGACTCATTGGTCCCAACTGACCCTCATTGCCTCTAAACACACCTTATTGGGCCATCATTGGTCCTAAACACAACTTATTGAATACATACACACCTTATTGGGACTCATTGGTCCCAGGTGACCCTCATTGCCCCTGAACACACCTTATTGGGCCATCATTGGTCCTAAATACAACTTATTGGTTACATACACACCTTATTGGGACTCATTGGTCCCAATTGACTCTCATTGCCCCTAAACACACCTTATTGGGCCATCAATGGTCCTAAACACAACTTATTGATTATATACACACCTTATTGGGACTCATTGGTCCCAACCGACCCTCATTGCCCCTAAACACACACCTTATTGGGCGATCATTGGTCCTAAACACAACTTATTGGTTACATACACACCTTATTTGGACTCATTGGTCCCAACTGACCCTCATTGCCCCTAAACACACCTTATTGGGCCATTATTGGTCCTAAACTCAACTTATTGGTTATATACACACCTTATCGGGACTCATTGGTCCCAACTGACCCTCATTTCCCCTATACACACCTTATTGGGTCATCATTGGTCCTAAACATGCTTTTTGGTTATATACACACCTTATTGGGACTCATTGGTCCCAACTGACATTCATTGCCCTAAACTCACCTTATTGGGCCATCATTGGTCCTAAACACATTTAATTGACCCATTTTACCCCAAATTGAACCATTATTTAATTTTTATCTTAATTCTTTAAGATATAATTTATTTAGAATTATAATTCCCTAAAATTTAAGGTTTTTGTAGATCCGTTCTGTTTTTTATGTTTAGGGTTTTTGTTTAACGGAATGGAGATTGTGCGAACAGATTACATATTTACCTAAAATTATGCATTAGTTGTTGATCGGATTGAAATTGTTGATCATCTCTGTTTTCGAGGATTAGGGTTTTTGTTTAACGGAATGGAGATTGTGCAAACAGATTACATTAAAACCTAAAATTATGCATCAGTTTTTGATCGGATTGCAATTGTTGATCGTCTTTGTTTTTGCGGATTAGGGTTTTTGTTTAACAGATTGATTTCATAAACAAAAATAGACAAAAAAATATATAACAAAAAGTGGATTTCATACTACTGATTCCAATTCCATACACAAAATTGTTTCCTAATTTACATATTCATTCCTAAAAAAACAAAAGACAAAGCAGTTGCAGGTTGAGGTTCACGGGAACCTAGATTCCATCTCCTCCATCTACTCCAAATGCCTACTCATAGCTTCTTGTCTCTGTTGAACCAACATTTGAAGCCTGTCATTGGAGACGTGTATCTCTTCTAACAGAAAAGTTGCCATTTGGTATCTTGATGGACTTGGTGGCTCTGCAAGTACTTAGTTGAGCAGGGCCAACCCGTCTAAGATACTATGTCTCTCTGTCATGATAATCACCCCGTATCGGTCCAGGGTAGCAATAATCTTTATCTGCAAATAGTTTTTAACTATTTCTTTCAAATTTGCCATTTTGAGAAGGATTTGAGGGTTTTGAGAAAGCGTTTGATAAGGATTTTGAGAAAAGGTTTGATAAGGATTTTGAGAAGGGTTTGATAATGACGGTGAGAAGTTTCTGATTACTGACCAGGTGGTATGGTTATATGTGCAAATCACTTGAGTATGCCTAATCACTAGAGTATACCAAAGGTTTGATTTTATTGAACACTGCACATTATAATTACTTCACACGTTCTCCAAGTTAAACTGAAATTTCTACACGTTATAAAAAAACCACTAAAATTTTAATCACACGATCCGAAATTATCTGAAATTACTTTCATACGTTCTTAAAATATAAATGTTTCGGAGAAGAAGAACAAAACCGGAAGAACTAGAATTCCTCAGAAAGAAGAGTTTATCCGGATTGAGAGAAGATGAACAGAAACGGATGAATTGACTGGAATTAACAAACAATTGAGAAATTAATATAAAGGTTAAACATATTACAGAAACAAAATAAAACCAGATATTTGGTTTAGACACTTGACCCTCACAAGTCACAACCCCCTCTTCAAGGAGTTCCGTTGTATTCAGCGGCCCTACGGGCGATAATAACCACCTCTTTCAGAACATCATCCTTAAGCTTGTTAATTAAAAATCAATTCATTACAATTAATCTTTAATTAATCCGGAACCCTAAAGAGGTTAATCATTTCCCACACCAGTAGAAGCTTGAAATCTTCTCCGGTTTCATGTAAGTAAAGTTCGAACGCAACGAACAACAGGTGTTCCTTGGTTTTGTTCTCCTCTTCATTCTCTTTGCATATCTTGTTGAATGTTTTGATTTTCTGGTAATCAAATTAGCAAGTCAAAATTAAACGAAGAAAGTCAAAATTACCCACCGAGTTCATAGGGATTGAGAGAAGATGAACTAGAGTTCTTCAGGATTATAAAGAGTTAATCAGTAATAGAACCTGATGAACTAGAGTTCTTCAGGATCAAAAGTTATTCAGTAATAGAACAAGATGAACTAGAGTTCTTCAGGATGAAGTGGATAAACTAGAGTTCTTTAGGATGAACTATATATACTATAAATAACCAAAGTTGTTATTTCAGTTTGTAGTCTATAGGATATTCCCATGTATTTAAACCCATTATATTGTGAATCTAAAATCATTCTGGTTGAATACAATTCTTTGTACACTAATATTTAGTCACACAACCTAATATATGTAAAAGACAAACGGATGTACTAGAATTCTTCAAGAAGAAGAGTCAAAACACACATCTGATGCATACACATAAACAATTAATTACATATAAAATCCAAAAGATGTGATATCCGTTAATTAATTACAAATATATATAATAAAAAATAACATAAAATTAAAACATGCTCTCACTAGAGAAATTGTCTGAATCGTCATAGCGACCTCTTCTCCATGGGTAGCTAGCTTCAAAGGGGGAGGAGGAGGAGGAGGAAGACACCTCCACATCTCCATCGAGGTAGATGGATATGACCTCCTCGTCCTTGACGTGCAGGGACAAGGCCCTGACATCCCTCAGATCATCAGTGAATGGAAGCAATCCATAATCCAGAGACAACCCTGGGATCCTCAGGTAGGGGTCGAAATCGTTCAAGTCATAACCTAGGTCAGACACCATATGACCTAGGTCATCGAACGAGAAGGAGGTAATGTCCACCTCGTCGAAGTAGCGAACTCTCCCATCGATGTATTGTGTCCGACCATTGAGCCTCGCAAAATACCCTAGGTGATAGATCACCAAAGTAAATAGACTAAAATCTTCTTCCCATGTTCAAGAAAAATAACCAAATCAGAGACGCGAATTCCACATTAAACCATTTGAATGCAGTCATTTAGATTATTACTTACCATATACGGGGCTATCTTCCACATTCAGAGGAAGCAAATGCCACATTTTCAGAGAGTGGTGATAAACCAAAAAAACAAAAACAGAGAGCTGAGAGAGATAACGGTGTATATGGTGATGATCGACAATTAATTAATTAATTATATGATTTATATCCGAAAATCGAGGTGGTAGATAAAGATCTGACCTCTAGTAATCATATATATCCGCCGTCGCCACAGTTAACTAATTAAAAGTGGCTACTATTTAGTCACGGTCAATATATGTGAACATAGGTAATAGATTTTTGTCACTCACAACCTAGTATTTAGTCACACAACCCAATAACAGTGGCCATATGTACTAGCTTTTAGCCACATAACTAAGTAAAAACAGTGGTCATTGCTCATATTTAGCCACGCATAATATATACTTAATAGTTTTGTTTTTTTTAATTTACTAAGTAATAAAATCTATTCCTCTGTCACACAACATTATTTAAGCGTGGCCATACATTCCTTTTTGGTCACATGAATAAAAAAACATAAAAATTCCATGGCCGTTTGGTGCATTTCGCCACTCTTTTTTAAGTGTGACAAATAAGTGCCATATGTTTTTGTAAAATAGTGGCTAAAGCCACTGCACCTGATTGTTGTTGTCACATAAACAAAAAAATGCGTGGCTAAAGGGTCCAAAGGCTATACATATGGCCACGGGTACAAAATATGTGTGGCTAAAACTAGTGTTTCTTACCTTTAGCCACATTTTATAAACCGTGGCTAGGCGTTTTCGAAAAAACCGTGGCTAAAGCCACTTTTTGACGTAGTGTATGTATATGCGATATTGTCTCCACAACACGCGGCTAGATAAACCACTATTTACAAGACATTTAATGCAAATGATTTGGTCAACCAAGAGTGATAAGACAAATCTGATAGCGTATGAACGATATACACACTAGATTACACAGTCCGGTGATAAGCAGTCAGCCTAAAACCAGTAACTAGGGTTCTTGGAATTCTCCTCCAAAGAAAACTTAATATTTTATTCAAAATCAATAAACTAAAATTTCAATTACAAAGTCTATAAATAGAGAAAGAAACCAACTTGCAAAACAAGAAAACAACTAACTAAAATAAAAACTCAAAAACTAGAAACTATATAAATACTAAAAGTAAGATTAAAAAAAATTCTAGATTGTTTCCTATGAATTAGCATCTTCAATCGGGTTCAGGTTCGGATCCGTATCATTCTCTACCTTTTCGGGAAACCTCGTCCTTAAGTTTTAACGTTGGATTAGACCTACCTGGATCAAACGGAACATCCTTGCGTCTTTTCATCCAATCCGTCATGACCAACCCTTCCAGTTTATCTTCATATGCTGCTTGGGTCGACTTCAAGCAAATATAATACGGAGCGGCGGGTCGACTAATGATGGGTCAGTAAAACTCGAGGACGAGTCTTTTATGAAGAAGGGGAGAGGAAGATGGATGTGGAACGACCCGATAACCCAATAGACCCGGGACCCGCTCGTCAAAATGGTGTTTGCTTAAAGACGACCTAGACGATAAATAAAGATAAAGAGTTGGTCGTAAGTCGTCAAGATGTTCCGTTCGATCCCGGTGGCCCTAGTGGTTGTGATGGGTCGTTAAAACTCGAGTACGATTTTTTCAAAGAAATGGAGAATGATACGGATGTGACGTGGAACTCGACCCAAGCCGGCCCTATGACTTGAGGCGGCCCATTGGGAGTTCTAAATCCATTCAACTTGGGTTTCTTGTTCCCTACTCTATCTTTATTTTGGTAGTTCATTGGGGGGGGGGGGGGATTGGGCGTTATGGAGCTCGGCTCCACCCCTTAGGTTCCTGCGGTTCCGGCAGTTTGATCGGCTACCACTCCGCCTTATGTGGCTTCCTAGACTGCAACTTTTTTGTTCTTTTCGATTTGTAAAAGCTGAAGGAAACCGAGAGATTGGGAACCAATTTCGGACCGTTGGAAGCCAACGACTACTAGCCTTAACATTTTTTTTCAATTTCTCATCCCTTTTTACACTATAAAATGAGACCAGTTCAATACATTTTTCACACATTATCTACTCTTCTATACTCTGCACAACAAACTCATAGCCAGGGAAAATAGAAAGAAAAAATCACCCACCACAACCCGAAAGTTTCAACTCACGGTGCGAACACCGGGTTAATCATCTACACCTCCTCCTCCTCCTCCTCCTCATACGCAACCCCTTCCACAACTGATTTTCTATACACAACCACCTTAACCACAATCGGGTTTCTATCGTCAACAATCATTTGCTGATCTTCTATCCAGTCGTTACGGGGCTCAACCCGATACATATCCCCATATTTATCACAAATGCATCAATTTTCACCAACTAATCAACACCATTCGATGTACCAAAACACTCAATTTAGAGATTCACATCATGTTGCGGACGAATCCGATGATGATGAAGAAGTAGAAGAAATCTGAGAGGAGGTTGATGTAGGATCGGTGTTAATTAGTATTTAACTTAACAGGAAACCCTCTACTTGTAAATATAACCCTGCGGAATTAAAGTTATATTCCACTTTACTTAAGCAAATTATAGTTCTCTTGTGTAATGTAAGTGTTTAATTGAATAGAGATAGTAACAACGAAGTAAGAAATACCCGGCACTATTTGCATTAACTCAGGTTTACACTATTACAAGTTGATCGAGAATTGTGTGAAAGACTAAGAGCTAACTATCTTAATTCTAATAAAGCAATAAAAAAGTTTTCACACATCTTAATTTTAAGGTGTCCACATCAGCACTGCCACATGTCAAAACCAGGTTAAATTATCAATTCAGTAGATTACCAATTTAGAGTAATTGCTAATTTTATCTAAAATTAAATTTTCATTACAAAAAGTTGACAAACATAATTTAGATTTGATAAATTACTTAATAATTTGAGTCCTTTTAAGGAAACAAATCAATAATTTGTCATCTTTAATGTACTAAATTATCATTTAATATTTTATAATGAATTATATCATTTATAGTTTTCATATTTCTTAATCGTTTTTTTATATTTAGCTAATCTCATGAAACTAAATTCAACCTGTGTAGTACACGGGTTACTAACCTAGTGCTATATATAGTGCTGATGAGATCAATGACATCCATTGATCTCAAACGATTTAATCTAAACCATTAAACAAAAGTCAAATACAAACTACCAAAAGAATAAACTTCGACAGATGGGATATCTTGCGTGTAATCAACAACATTCTACTTTGGGAGAGCGGCTTTGATAGATTTGGAAGCAACCGAGAAGCTTTTGCAGGATTGGACGACTGAAAAGACATCTCAGGAAAAGTCCGGTTGAACTCATTATCTGGTGGATAATGGAGTTCACCCGAATATTCGCTATAAGACAAAATTGCTTCTTCTGGTTGAACTGGCAGTTCCGCTTGAACTTAAGACTTCCGCTCGAACTTCAACTTCAGCCGAAACTGCTCAAAATTGGCTTTCAGCCAGAAATCTTCAAAGCGATATTCCTTACAATCTCCCCCTAAGCTGATGCTGTCAAATTTATTTTCCATCTCGAAGCTGTTTCCAAAAATTGACTTATACCCAAAAGTCTTCTCCTTGACCTACTTGTCAAAAGATTTGATGCCTGCATTCACATCTTGAGAGAGCACACTCATGTTTTTGTCACTTTTACATGATTGAGATCTTCCCAATCCTGTTCATTCCATTAATCTTGACCATTGATTGCTTCATGAGTGGTGTATGTGCTATCTGTCCTGTGCACATAGAATAAATTTTCTTCTTCTTCCCAAATAACAAACTTTATCTTACTGACAGTCTCTTCTTCTACATTATCAGTGTCACCCTGAGATACGAAGGGCATCCCATGCTCGAGCACTTTAGTTTCTATGCTCATTCTCAGCAGATGCTCAGCTCTGGTTGGGCTCATGATTTCTCTCAGTTTAACATAGATATTAGCCAGTTGGAAGATATCAAGCATTCTAGTGGAAAGATGAGCATTTACTACTCTGGAAGTGGCTTTCAGAAATTGAAATTTGAAGTTAAAATTGTCTTCATTGGCTATCCACGCAATAATTTTGGTATGTCTGGGTGAGCCTTTCTTCCTTGGATTTTGCTCTTTCTTTCTCTTGGCATGCATCAGTCTCCTCTTTCTCTTCTTCTTTTCCTCATTTGAATCACCAGCTGATTCTTTTTCAATTGGGGCTTTACCCTTTGATGAGGGAGAAGAGGGACCAAGTTGAGCATTAGTAGGTTTGGTTGGTGGGGTAGGAGCAGTGGTGGTTGAAGGTTCTCTTATGGTAAGAGGTGGCATGGATGTTTGAGGAGGTGGTCTACTGGCTTCAGGTGTTGGGCTAGTAGGAGGAGTTGGTGGGAAAATATCTGAAAAATCTATGGTGGGTGCAGGTTTCTTCTTGAATGGAATGATTGGAGTGAAGTTATCGGTTCTGTATCTTGGGTTTGATAGTTTGGTTGCAACTTTCTTGGATATTGAGGGTGGCTTGTAGGGTATGATGGCAAGTGATTGAGATGCTGATGAAACAACTGTAGGTGTGGGGTTTGTTTCAAAGATAAAGGAAGGTGGAGGTAGGACATCTGCAATATCATCAAATTCTGGTTTAACATTTATGTTAGTTCCCACACCTGAAGTGAATTATGATGGTAAGAGCAACACTAGTTTTGGATTTACAGAAACTTCATCTCCTCTGAGCTCTTGAAAAATTGAATTAATTAGATTTTATAGCTCCCTAACCTTCATTTGATTTACCTCATCCTCTGATTTCCAATTTCTGACAATCATGACCCTCTCTTTTTCAGCAGCATGTAGTTCTCATC
Source organism: Deinandra increscens subsp. villosa (assembly GCA_039602395.1). NCBI lineage: Eukaryota > Viridiplantae > Streptophyta > Magnoliopsida > Asterales > Asteraceae > Deinandra > Deinandra increscens. The sequence continues at coordinate 34,861 of JBCNJP010000038.1, read as the reverse complement.
ATTCTTCACCAACTTGGTGGGCATCTTGGAGGCAATAGCAATTAATCTTTGCCTTTCTGCTTCAGTCATAGCATCCAAGTTGTAATCCCTCAATCTCTAGTCAAATGACCTTCTCTTTGCTTCTTCAAACAAACTTTCAACTACCCAATTTTGAGAAAACAAATCCAACTCTTCTTGAAACTCTTTTGCTAACCTCTCATGTTCAGCAGCCACTCTGGCATCTTCCACCATTTTGCTCACAGCTTCTCATTCTGGAGTTTGAACAACCTACTGAATAGTTCTAACAGTTTTAGGTTGAACTAGCTCTTCAGCTTGAATTGGCTCATCAGCTTGAACTTGCTCAGTACTCCTCATAGCTATCAATGTTTCAGCTATGTCCTCAGCCTCATCTCTTGGTTGATCTCCTGGTTGTACCACAAGGAATTGATCGGTTCCAAATATTGACTGGTTAGGGCCAAATACTGGATCAGGAGCATTTTCATCGATCATAATAACTTCAACCTGTGTTTCTGGTTGAACTTCCGGTTGAACTACTGCTTCCGCTTCAATAGAACTTCAGTCACCACCTGAGGTTGGGTGACTTCAGGTTCTTCAGGTTCTTTATCAGCCAGTTCAAGCACCTCAGTTCCTTCACCTTCTCCTAACATGTTCTCATCTTCTCCTTCAGTCATGGTTCCCACTGTTGCAGTTTCTGTACTGTCTTCAAAGTTCTCTGCAGTTGCTTTGCTGGTGGAAGCAATGTTCTTTTCCGCTTGATCACATGCTCTTTCAGCCGGGAAAATTACATCTTTCAGCAGCCTCGTGATCATGTTTATATGCTTAGGGAGAGAACCAACAATCAGCATTGAGGATTGAACCAGTTCAGTAAGATTTGTGTCTTCAAATGGTGAGATAGCTATCAGTTGGCTACTCTTCACATTTACCCAACTATCTTTGACTGAGAAGGGTTGAACACCAACTTTCCTACAGGCTGTGGCTCGTACTTCAGCCGGAATTCTCTCTGTTTATTCAATTTCGATCATAGAAGGTGTTGAAGTCATCTACTCCCCAAATATGACAATATCAGCTTCATCTTCATTTCTGTTTGGGTTTGAAGAACCTGCTTCAGCTTGAACAGGAACAGCCTTGACCAAAGAAGCAACAATAGCATTCAGTGAGTCAACCCGTTGTTGGAGAGATAGGTACAAATTCGTCAATTCAGGTAGTGTATAACTATCCTCAACTGGATTTTTACCAGTATCCGTGGACGAAACCAGGTTATCAATCCTAGATTGATCAACCCTAATACCCATGGCTTCTTGGCACCTCGGATTCTCTTCAACTGTCTCAGCAACCCTTGGTTCCAATGAAGGACCCATGGGTGCTGATTCAGAGAAGATTGCCACAGATTGGGTCTTATTGGTGTTACTTCTACCACCAAGGTCCAGTGGGGACACATGGGCAGCAGCAACCCTTTCTATATGAATCTCATAATCACTCCTGAGATTCACCTCCGGTGAAAAGTGGGGGCTCAGTGTAGCAGGGTCTTAATCCATCGGTATGTTCTCATGTAATGAGGTTGGTGAGTTAATAACACCCTCATTTGGATCAAGAATGGGTACACTGTCACTCGTGGGTGATAGGGGATGTAGGGGTGAGAACCTCACGGATGAGGATTGTACATCATTTTCTAATGATTCCCCCTCAAAAGAAGGTTCGTCCCTAAGAGATAATCCCAATTTGGTGAGCTTCCGCTTGGGCCTTTTGCCTTTAGCGGGGCTTGAAGCTTTAGGTTGGTTGGTGGTAGTAGGTGGAGGAGACCTAATGACCATATTTCTCTGTCTTTTGAAAATGATAGGAGGGGATTTAGATGAGGAAGTGGCAGAGGTGGTTGTTTGAGCAGTGTGCTTCCTCTTTTTGGAATGGTATGTTTTTAAAGTAGAGGAAGTAGGGATAGATGTGGGATCAGGAACTATTAGGCTTGTAGTCCTATCATCTTGAGCAGGTTGCTCATGTGCAGCAACAATTTCCGTTTGAACCTCAGCCTGAGCAGGTTCATCAGCCTTTGAAAATCAGTTTAGAAAAATTAAAATTTTGACCTTTGACTACTGCACAGAATCTCGAGGCTTGTTCAGCAGCAAGTTCATCAAAACCTCATTTATTGGGAGTTAGACAAACCAAAATCGTTTGGGCCAGGAACCGCCATTTATATGAGAGTTGCCCCTTCTTGATTGTCTTGCTTTCTAGTGAACCTCCGTACCCAATATCCCTGAACAGTGGCAGGTATACTTTGGAGTCTACAAACACATAACCATCTTTATCCCTTAACATTAGAACTTTTCTAATTTTTGCCTCATTTATTTCCACTTCAGTGCCCTGAACAGTTGACACTATTACTTCACCACCGTTGTTATCTTCAACAACCCTAGCATGAGACCAGAATTCTTCCATGATTTCTTCAAAAATCACTACTTCAACTATCAGCGCGAGATGAAGGTGGGAGTTCTTTAAGAATTCAATCATGCCATTGTAAATATCAGTTTTACAGAGCGCTTCAAGATAAGCCACCAGATTGTGTTCCACTGGGAACTTCGAATCGTTGGCAGGCTTCTTGCCACTTGTACTTGCTTTGGGAGCCATTGTTGATTGAGGTTTTGAGAGAGAAATTTTACAGTTTGTGGAAGTTATGGAGAGGTTTGAGAGACATTTGAGAGTGGGGTATGTGAGAAATGGGGAATTTACGGTAATCTAGGGCTTTTTACCTTTTTCAGGTGACGTGGAGGAGAGAGGTTTTAACGCAACCGTTCAGTAACTTATGTAACTTGTGCTTTTTGGGTTATACAGTACAACACGTTAAAGCATGTCATTATCCAAAAAGATATTTACTGAAACCTCAGATATTTAATGGTTAAAAACTTAATGGGTAATTTATTGTGTATCCACTTCAAAAGGTGCGCCTTCTGGGTAATTTAATGAAAAGTGATTTTGACTTGTTGACTCGGAAGTTCAAGCGGAACCCATTTTCTACTTTATTTTAAAAACCAAATTTCTTCCGTTTGAACTTCAAGCGGAAGATTTTTCCGATTGGAAGAATTGTTTTCAAAAATATTTTCCACGTAGGATACAAAGCATTTTTCCGGTTGAAGTTCACCCATAGATTTTCAAAAGTTCTTTTCTCATAGGGTGAGCCGGAACTTGGACCGGAAAACCAAAAAACTTTATTTTTGAAAATTTGTGTTAATTTTTCATTGTTTAACAACAGTTATTGACTATGAACTGAAATGGTTTCTAATTAACACAAGATATTTTCTTTTTCTTTTTCTTTTTGTATCAAGAGACGGGCTCTTAGACACAGATGTTTCTGTTATTAAGATAGTGAAAAGTTTTGAGTTAATCAAATTTCATCATCCCAATGGCTGTGATGAGGTAGAAGAATCTTGCCTCATTAAAAGCTTTGGTAAACAAGTCAGCCAGTTGATGATCGGTGTGAACTTTGAACAATTTAATCAGCTTCTTTTCTGCACAATCTCTAATAAAATGATATCTTATATCAATGTGCTTTGTTTTGGAGTGCTTGACTAGATTGTTGACGATGGAGATGGCACAGATGTTGTCTGCAAAGATTGGAGTTTCCATGAAGGTGATCCCATAATCAAGCAACTGATTTTAGATCCAAAGAACTTGACTGCAACAGCTTGAGGCAGCGATGTATTCAGCCTCAGCAGTTGATGTAGAAACACAAGTTTGCTTCTTGCACTGCCAGGAAACAAGTCTTTCACCCAAGAATTGACATCCTCCTGATGTTGATTTCTTGTCTATGTCACATCCTCCATAGTCACTATCGGTGAATGCTTTAAAAGAGAAGTCAGAATTTTTGGGATACCATAAACCCAGTTTTTGTTGACCCTTCAAATATTTGAAAATTCTTTTGACAGCTAGCATCTGAGACTCCTTTGGTGAGGACTGATATCTTGCACATAGGCAAACACTGAACATGATGTAAGGTCTACTTACAGTGAGATACATTAGTGATCCTATCATCGCCCTGTACATGTGTACATCCACTGGATTACCACTTAAGTCATTGGTTAACTTGTGGGAAGTGGATATAGGAGTTTTAGCACTTGAACATGCCTGCATATCAAATGTCTTTAGCATATCTTGGATATAATTTGACTAGTACAGAAAAATCCCAGCTGCAGTTTGCTTCACTTGTAGTCCCAAGAAGAATGTTAATTCTCCCATGAAGCTCATTGCAAATTTTTTACTGCATCAAAGTTTCAAACTCCTTGCACAACACAGTATTAGATGAACCAAAGATAATATCATCTACATAAATTTGTACCATCTTTTGACAAAAAAGTGTTTTATCAATAGCTCCTCTCCTGTAGTCATTCTTTAAAAGATAGTTTGAAAAAGTTTCATACCAGGTTCTAGGTGCTTGTTTAAGGCCATACAGGGATTTGATCAGCTTGCATACCCTATTTGGATGGTGAGGGTCTTCAAAGCCAGGAGGTTGTTTGACATACACTTCTTGTTCCAGCAGGCCATACAGGAAGACACTTTTGACATCCATCTGAAATACTTGGAAGTCTTTGAAGGCAACATAGGCTAGAAAGATTCTGATTGCTTCCAATCTAGCCACAGGTGCAAACACTTCATCATAATCAATGCCTTCTTCCTGTACATAGCCTTGCACCAGTGTAAGGGAATAATTTATGGCTTGTGTATTAAATCACCTATTGGCGGATTATTTTGAAGGCCTATGTGATAGAATTGGTGAAAATTAGCTGGGTTATTGTTATATTGGGTCATTGGGCCATTTTAGACATGTTTGGGCTCAATTTAAAAGAGTTTAGAGGGAGTTTAGTGGGCCTGGGTGGTCAAATTCGGAAATTAGAGGTTAATTAGGGTTAGGAGAATGACTTCTTCACCAAGTTTGTCATCTCCTATATATAGAACCTTTTGTTTACTAGAATAGGCTGCTGATTTTCGTATAGACTAAGGGTGTTCTCGAAATTCTCCTTAGAGAATTTCAAATTCTGTGTTCAATCAGTAATATTACAAAGGTGTTTAGTCAATCTCGGTTGGTGTTTCTTTCATTGTTTTAATCACATTTTCGATATACTCATTGTTTATACTTGAATCATCTTGTAACACCGGATTCCACACGGTCGTTACTAGACATTGATATCGTGTGGGGGTAAAATCGGTCCTTACAATTGGTATCAGAGCCAAGAAACCCAAGTTTTGAGGCTCTTACGATATTAGATTCAAGTTTTTGTGAACTAATGATTTGAGTTTTGTTGGGGGTTTTCAGCTTTTAGCATATTCGGAAGTATTTTTTTGCAGGTTTGGACGCAAGACAGAAGTTTCTCGTGGTGATTTGTTCGTCTTTTAGTATTTTTCGACCCAAGTGAAGACTTTTCGATCAGGCTTTCTGATCGAAAACCCTTTCTGTCGCATCCCTGTGATCGAGAAAGACCCCTCGTGTCTTTTCGATCAGTTGATCTCAGTCGAAAAGTCCCCTTTTGTGACTTTTCGATCAGCCCATTTTGATCGGAAAGTCCCTATTGAGACTTTTCGATCCGCTGATACTTTTCGATCGAGAACCCTGCTTTTCGACTGACCCCCTGTGTGATCGAAAAGCACTTTTCGACCCATCACCCTGCTGATCGAAAACCCCTTTTCGATCAAAAACCCACTTTCCGATCGAAAACCCACTTTTCGTTCCAAATCCTTTTTGCGGCAAAAATACTATTTCGCACTGTTTCACTAAAACGGACGTAACTTGGGCTTCGTTTGGAGTTAGAAGCTCAAATTTTAACACGACGTCCGTGAGAATGAGCCCTAGAATTACCCCGGACTAACGTCCAGGGGAGCTCGTTTGGACGTCAAAATTCCACTCCGAAGGCCTCCGTTTTTCAGTTTTGAGTTTTTTACACTATTCTTTGAATAGTGATTTTGCCGTTTTACCATATTTGCTCTAAAGTTCCATCCATAGAAATTCATGGCACCCATTCTACCAGGTACCACTTCATGCACCAGCAGCAATAAAGTATGTTCTAACCCTAAATGCGAAATTACATTTAATGAATCTCAAGACTGGCAACGTAAGTTCTTTAATGAAACGTTAAATCGTGAACTATATGATAGAGACCTGCGAGAGTACAAAGGTAGGAGTAAAACATTAAGTGAAAAACTAGAAGCTGCCAAAGTCGATATTAAGAATCTTCAAAGGCAATTGAGTGATAAAACTACATATCTTAGAATTGCTAATGAAGAAATTGACACATTAAAAATCTGAAGTTGAACAACCTAAAGCCAAATTAGAAACATCACAAACCAAAGTCGAACGAAATGATAAAATTGTGTTAGAAATGATGAAGGCTGGTTCTCTTTTCTATAACACAGATGCTCGAATGCGACATCTAAAAGCCAACTCTGGTTTGGGTCTCGGTACTGAGGTAAAAGATGAAAAATCCACTCATACAGTACCGATGCCATTGATGCATGAAATGATCCCAGACTATGAGAGTTCAAAGACCTCTTCAGAAGCTAAGGCTGAAATTGAAAAGAAACTTGCTGCATGCCCCATTAAAATTTCTGCTCATGTTTCTAACACTACTAACAGTTCTACTTGTTGTGCAGATAAAGGTAATAAAGAAGTAGGGGTAGTGGATAGCAAGGAGTTTTCTGAGAGTTCCAGTTCTAATGATTTTCACAAAAATTTTAATCTTGAAAAACTTGAATCGTTTTTTCAGTCTGAGTCTACAACTTCTGAGTCTGTTTTGTTTGCAAAATTGTCTGATTGTGGTGTGTTTACTTTTGGTAAATGTGATGCTAAAGATGTGAAACCATTAAGAACTGTTAAAATTTTAAGAAGGGATAAGGGACCACGGGTTGCTAGTCCCAAACTCACAAATGGTGGGGTGTTGGGTGTGAAACCTACTGATAATAAGAATGACTGTCATGACCAAAATGTGCAGAAAGTGACCACAGGTTGCTAGTCCCAAACTCGCAAATGGTGGGGTGTTGGGTGTGAAACCTACTAAAAATAAGAATGACTGTCATGACCAAAATGTGCAGAAAGTGCGGGACCTTAGACCTCATGATTTTGTCCCGTACCCAAAAATCAATTCTGCATATGACCAGTTTAAGCCGGTTCAGCGGGAGTACATTTTAACCACAAAGCCCCACGGTAAAACCCATTGGATCCACAAAAATTGTTCAAAACCAACTTGGATTTCCACTGGGCGTAACCAACCACAGGCTCCTACACACCCAAAGAAACAATCTTGCCATGTCTGTGGTAGACCAGGACACTTTGCAAGAAACTGTTTATACCGGCCTTATGAACCCTATTATCCCAAAAGGGTTCATCAGAGACCCAGTCCAAGGACTCAAAAACAAAGTGACCCAACTCCAAGACCCGGTCCATCAAAACCCAAGGTGCAGAAACAAGCACCTCAGAGTCACAAAGTACAGCAGAAACCCAAGGCTCCTAAGCAATGGCCAAAGACCATTTTTAAAGAAAACAAAGCATCTCAGAAATCTGTCAAAACAGCTTGTAGACCAAAATCTGTTGAATCCCCAAAACTAGTTTTCAAATCTGTTTCAAAATCACCCATCCATCCAAATCTAGTTGGTTCAGCTAAATCAAAAGGTTGGAGGAAGGATGACATGTGGAATGTTTCAAAGGTGGTAAACCTGTCTTTCAAGCCTACTGGAGTGTACAAAAACACTCCAAACATTTTCAAGAGGTAAAATTTCTAAAGAAAAATGAAACTAAAAATTCACCACCGAGAAAACCACAGGTTTTTGGGAAAGAAAATCACCAACCCAGAGATGTCAACAATAAGGACATTCTTAGTCCAACCAAGGCAGCCACACCCCCAATCCCTGATGTTACCAAGGGAATGTTTTTAAAAGAAATCTCTTTCACCGACTCTTCAGGAATACCCAGAACCACAATGGCCTGGGTACTTATGGCTAATTGATCTCTCACCTTGTGCAGGAACAGTCAATGAGGACTTTCATTAACCTTGTTTGTTTGTGATAGTGATTGTTCCAGGCACATGATAGGATGCATCTCTTCACCTCATGACAAGCAGATTTTAATGGGGAGTATGTTCTCCTTGTGAGAGGTAAAACAAAATCAGCATAGAGAGGTAACATTGTCTGAATTGGATATTTCTTGATCAAATTGCATGTGATATGACATTGTTTGCAACAAAAACCCAGTTCTGGAAAATTTTTAAAAGATAAACTTTAAAGGTTAGCTTGGCCAAATTTTCTCTCATAGTGTGTTAGTGTGTAAAAAAAAGAAATTAAAAAATCAAAAAAACAAAAAAATAAAAAAAAAAAATAAAAAAAATCAAAAAAAAAAAAAGGAAAAAAATAGGTTGTTATTAAAAAATTAAAAAGCAAGGGGAAGAATAGAAAAGATAAGATAGTTGACCCATCCAAAATTTGTGCTTTTCAATTTTTAATCTTTTGTTTGTGTGTTTGAGAAGGTGGGAAGTGAAATAAACTTTCGTTTTGGAGATGGCTGACATGCGTAAGGCAAATGTGAAAGACATGATCCATGGTGATATGCTGGTAGGCTCAGCTAGTAAATCTGAAAAGGTATGCGTTACACACTTAAAGATAACGTACGGCAGTTTGTTAGGTAACATCACTTAGGTTAATTTCATTTCTATTTGACTGCATGTTCAAGTTCCCGATACACACGTACGCTTGTCTCCAAGAGTGTGAAATTGAGCTCAAAAAGTCGGTGTCCCCTCTGCTTTGCGTGAGCAATGACCTGGGGATGCTTCGCGTGTATGTAAGGCTCTCCTCTGCTTTGCGTGAGCAATGACCTGGAGTTGTCCATACATACGTGCATCACCTAAAATAATATATATCAAAATAAAAAAATTATAATACACCCAAAAGATGCCAAAGAGCATAAGAAAAGAGACTCTCAAGAGTCCAAAACCCTCAGCCTTTGTCACTGATGAGAGCATTATTAAAAATGTTTCAAAAATTCAGTTGACTTTGTATATTATACCAAAAAAAAAAATCTATGTGATCTATTCTTTCTTTTCTCAACCAAGTCTCGAGCTCAGTTTCAAACATCTGGATCAGGTTGTGAAAATATGTGGTAGCACTACAACAAACTTGACTTTTAGCGACGACAAAAGGGGTAGTATTAGCGACGATATGTCGTCGCTAAACTATTTTGCGACGACATGTCGTCGCAAATATCTCGTCACTGTTGCCTTGTCGTTGTTTCCCTTTTTTGTCGTCGCAAAAAAGTTCGTCGCTAAAACTCTAGCAGTAGCGACGACACCTCGTCCCTACAAAGCTGCTATAATTTTTTTTGTTTACCTTTGTTACGACGACATGTCGTCGCTATTTTTCACTCTTGGCGACGACATGTCGTCGCTAAATGTTATCTATAAAAAATAAAATAGTCACTTTTAGCGACGACATGTCGTCGCTAAATGTTACTGAGAGACAATAAAATAGTCACTTGTAACGACAACATGTCGTCGCTAAAAGTGACCGGTCTATTTTGTTCTGGTCACTATTAGCGACGACTTGTCGTCGCTAAAAGTGACCGATTTTCTACAGCAGCTTGCTGTTTTTTGCTGTTATCCCAGCCGAAGCTGCCTGTTTCACCTGTCCAGATTTTCCAGTTTCAGCAAAATCAAACAAATCTTAATCTAAAGTTTCCATAACAACTTCAACCATTCAAAATGTTATAAAAATAAAGACAACAACGTTATAGTCATAAATTCTTGTCCGAAACAAACCGATCAAATGACAATAAACCAACTACTCATCTTCGTCTTCATGGTCATCATTTTGTGAACTTGGATTCGTGTTTGATCCATTAGGTGTGCTTGATTCGCCTCCACTATGCCCTCAGAGAAAAAGTGCACGCATTTCCGCCATCTCTTGGCGCATTCTTTCCATTTCTTCTTCTTGTCGGCGCGACCTTTCTTCCAACTCCTCATACTTTTTCTTTGAGGTTTGTGGTTCCGGCATATAACTTGAGGTTGCCAAGATTGGAGAAGCATGTTTCAATTTTCTTCCAACTCTGAGGATATACCCACTTCGTTCACCCAATCCACGTCCTAGGATCTCAAGTTCATCTACCTCTTCAGTTCCGCGCTCACATTGCAAGTCGGTTCTAGCTTGATCGATTTTCTCCTATATTAGAAAAACAAAGATATATTAAGCCGATTTCACATAATTAAAAACATCAAAAGTGAATGTTTTTCCTTACATAAGTTTCCGCAGCATGTTTGTTCACAAAGACCCCTTTTCGTGAATGATTTTTGGCCCAAGTTTCAACATAACTAAATTTACCAGTTTTTTGGATCTGTAAAACAAGATAAAAGAATAATATTAAATTCTAAATTAAACAAATTTAAAAAAAAAATGTTACTAATAATACTAACTACTTTTTTACCTGATCATAGCGTTGACTCGAAATGGATTTCGACCCTTGCAAGCTCGGAAATAGTTGCTTTGCTCTGTTGGCCTTGTTCACACTTGAACGCTTGACATACTTCTCGTCCTTAAACAGGTTGTCGATCAGGCTACGCCACTTAGTTTCATCATAACCCTTCGGACAAGAATCATAAGCTTTGCTACCCTCTTTAGAACCGCCGGCATTTTCATAATGCAGTTTTAGTTTATATTTTTTATCCCTATAGCGGTTCGAGCATATAGTGTCTATGCTCGCTTGCACTCTAGGCCAGTGAGTTCCAGGAGCTTTTTGCTAGCTTGCAATATCAAACATATCCTACAAAAAAGAACAAATTAGATAAAAAAATATATAAATTAAGTTGTAAAGCATATTACAAATATTATGTACTTACAAAAAGCCCTGTATATATCTGAAGTTTATGTGGCTCGGGAACATTTTGCCAGCTCTCATACTCAAAAACAGTATGGTCCTCCAGTAGTGTCGTGATCCACCTAGGAAACCACTTAGAGTGATCTCCAATAGCTTCTCCAGTAAGTGGATCAAAATTAATTGGTAAAGGCATGTATCCGTTGTCTTCAAAAGCCTTGAGCAACTCATAGTTCTTCGCCCCTTTACGTGTTTTCTTGGGCACAGCTACAAAACGTTAAAGAAGGTAGCAATTTAAATAGATAAACAAATTAATTAGATAACACATTAATATTAAAGAAATTACTTACAAGACTGGCAAGAAGATGGAACATGTTTTGGATTATGAGTGGGGTCTCTTCCACCTCCATCTCCACCGTGTCCCCTTGCAATTTGTGTAGCCATGATAACTTAAAATAATACATATAATTAACATGATGTGAACAACAAATAAGTAATAAATAAACAATAAGGTAATATAACTTTAAAAAAAACAAGTAAGTAATAAATAAACAATAAGGTAATATAACTTAAAAAAATATATATATATCAAAGCATATAATCAAATACTCATTCTGAATCATCGCTGGATACATAAACTTCTACATCATTGTTGTCATCAAAATCATCATCATCATCTTCTTCTTCTTCTTCTTCTTCTTCCTCCTCTTCCTCTTCTTCTTCTTCTTCTTCTTCTTCATCTTCATCTTCATCTTCATCTTCATCAGCTTCTTCTTCTTCTTCATCCACAATCAGGAGGATGGTACTCGATGCACCAGCTTCAACTATCTCATCAACAATGGAATGTGCATCCAAGTTTAAATCAGATGATACAGTGTCATGCAATACATCTATCGCATTACTAACACTCATACTTGGATGATCCCATAAGCTTCGATGGTGAACGTCTTCCACAACCCTCCAATTACCCGTGGTTCGAGAAGGATCTTGCAGGTAGAAGACTTGTTTAGCTTGTGTGGCTAAAATGTATCGTTGACCATCATACCACTCACTACCAACATACAATTCACGGCTGGCATCGATAACAACGATATTGTTTTTCTTAATTACTCATCCCTTAGCCGATGTGTTGAACCATTTACAACGAAAGAGGACAGACGAAAAACCACCTATGTAGTTCAACTGTATGATCTCCTCATGTTGACCATAAAACGGTGTACCAGCTTCATCAAAGGTAACAACACCACTGTTTTGAGTAGTACGTTTGACATCACGACGGTGTGCCACAAGTTTAACACCATTCACATTGCAAGCCATGTAAGAATATGCACTCACCGGACCATATGCCAATGCCTTTAATTCATCGGTGCAATCAGTTTTTTCTTTATATGCAAACCACAAGGGAAATTCACTTTTCAAGTCTCTTCCCGGGTGTTCAGATTCGAATTCACTGTATTATAGACAAAGGGTTCATAATATTATCATAAAAGCTAAAATGAATTATTATAGAAGTTCAAAAAAATACTTACGATTTGTAGGCATTAATTTCATCGCTATTGTCGAGTATAAACCAATGTAAAGACTTTTTGGCTTCGTCAGGAAGTACAATGATTTCTCTCGCCGATGTTCGTCGACATTGCGATTGAAACACATGCATTTGTCTTTTTTGAATCCCCCCATCATCATTTCTTTCGGGGCGGTTGAATTTGGTTTGTATACCCTCAAGATACATAGAGCAAAATGTCAATGCTTCATCTGCAACATAACCCTCAACTATTGAGCCTTCTGGTTTGGCTTTGTTTCTAACATAAGATTTTAGTGTTTTCATGAATCTCTCAAAAGGATACATCCATCTCATATACACAGGGCCACCAAGAATAGCTTCTTCGGGTAAATGAAGAATGAGATGAACCATTATGTCAAAGAACGCCGGAGGATATATCAATTCTAAATTGCACAATATCTTTACCACTTCCCCTTGAGCCTTACGCATGTCAGACATAGCTAGTGATCTTGCACATATCTTTTTAAAGAATGTGCAAAGGTTAATAATTACTGATAAAACACCTGCATTTAGACCTGCTTGGACCCCGATTGGTAGCAGTCGTTGCATGAGAATGTGATGATCGTGAGACTTTAACCCGACTATATTTGAATTATTAGCAAGGACCTTACTTTTGAAGTTGGATCCAAAACCATCAGGTAGTCTCACTTCTTTAATGAAGCGACAAAATCGTTCTCGGTCACTAGGTTTGAAAGAGTATGGAGCTTGAGGTTGAATGGCTTTCTTATTGTTTTGTGTTTTTAGCCATAGATTTTCCCGTATCCTGAACTTTTGCAAATCTCCTCTTGCTTTTGGTGTGTCTTTTGATTTGTCATTCATCAATAAAGTACCCAACAAACTCTCACACACATTCTTCTCGATATGCATTACATCAAGATTATGTTTTAATTCGAGAGAAGACCAATAATCAAGCTCGAAGAAGATACTCTTTTTCCTCCAATTCAGCTCCTTACTGTACTTTATTTTCACACCTCCATGGTTAGGATGCTTACTTGGAACAAGATTAGCAAAGATATTTAGTTCTTGCAATATCTCTGCAGTACTAGGCTTTTTAGGAGCCTTTCTTTGTTCTGTTTTGCCATTAAACAACAGACTTTTCCTCCACTTATGCTTCCTATCCTGCAAGAATCTTCTATGACCAACAAATGCTATCTTACTCTTTACACGTTCTGAGGGTGTGTCTTTGTGACAAGTAGCGCATGCTTTATAACCTTGACCACTCCATCCAGACAAGCTACTACGAGCAGGATAATCATTAATCGTCCATAATAGTGCCGCACGCATATTGAAAACAGTCTTGGTTGATGCGTCTACCATTTGAACTCCTTCGGCCCACAACATTTTCAACTTATCAACTAAAGGCCTCAAGAAAACATCTATGTCCTTTCCAGGTGATTTAGGACCGGGAATTAGTAAAGTCAACATAAAAGAAGACTCTTTCATGCATGCCCACGGCGGTGTAATGTATGTTGTTAACACTACCGGCCACATGCTATAAGACAAAGACATATTGCCGAATGGGTTAAAGCCATCGGCAGCCAAACCTAAACGAACGTTCCTTGGTTCTATGGAAAAATCAGGATATCTTTTATCAAAATTTTGCCATGCCTCCCCGTCCACCGGATGACGCATAATACCATCCGTTGAGCGTCCAGTATTATGCCAAGTCATATCTTTCGCCGTGAACCTGGAACTATACCTTCGTCGAAGCCGTGGAGTTAAAGGAAAGTAGCGTAACACTTTCCTTGGTACTTTTATCTTGCCGTTTGTGTTTTTGTTACGCCATCTGCTCTCGTTACAAACCGGACAATTCTGCAAAGCTGCGTTCTCCTTCCAAAACAAAGCACAATCATTTTCGCATACATGAATGGATTCATATCCTAGCCCTATCTTCCTCAACTTCTTCTTACAATCATAATATGATTCTGGCACATGATTTCCTTTTGGTAATACAGATCGTAGAAACTCAAGAAGTTGGTTAAATGAACTATTCGTCCATTTGTTAGCGGCCTTCATGTGCATCATTTTTGCTACAAAGTTTAAAGATGACATCCAAGTACAACTGGGGTATATTTCGGTTTTGAGCTCGTCAAACAATGCATCGAATTCTGGGTCTAAACCGGTTCCATCTTCATCTACATTCGTAATTAGCTCTTCTCTAAGATCATCATATACATCAAACATTTCACCAATTTCTTCTTCAATCCATGGCTTTTTACTATAAATAGCTGCTACTTCCGCCTCATTAGCATATCTTTCATCGTGATGTACCCATGTCACATACGCTTGTAGAAACCCATATTGTTGTACGTGGGCAATTATCGTATCCATATCCTCTCTGTTACGATTGACACACCTTTTACACGGGCAACACGCTTTTCCTTCACTGTTAACATGGTTCCTCGTAATATTGATAAAGTTGTGAAGACCCGTTATAAAATCCTTAGAAGTCCGGTTTCGCAACTTAGTCCAGCTCTTATCAATTGTCATTGCTGTTTTATTATAAAAAATTAGGTTGCTAAATATAAACAAACTCTAGCTAGTGTTTTCTATCCAAATCAGAATGTACTAGCATGGAATTCAGTTTTAGTTGCTTCTACTAGCATGGAATAAACAAGCACAAACAAGCACACACTCCCTAATATACTTGCATAATGTTTTATGACTTATGAGCTAAACATAAAGTAGCAAATCCAAACATTTTATGACTTATGAGTTGTATTCATAATGAATAATAATTCAGTGGCGCAGAATATTAAGAAATTAAAGGTACCTAAAGGCAACTTATATACACACACAAACAGAGTATAACATGTGCCTTGTACACATGAGAGAAAAGATACTAGGATAAACATTTGATAAACATCAGGCCAAAATTTCATTTGATCGGAATATTCCAACAGGTAGCCAGCCACATTAGATTCAAATTTAAAGCAACTCTTGGGTGAAAGATTTGATATGAACTATGATTGTCATCATTTCTTGAAAACCCAAAAAGATTTATACACCATCAGTATAAATCCAGTCACAAGACTTGAAATTTAATTATGAATTTGCATAATTCATCAACACCATTTGATTATGACACATTTACTAGTGAAAGATTTGATATGACCATATGATTTCCATCATTTCTAGAAAACCCAAAAAGATTTCTACACTATCGGTTTCAATTCAGCTTCAAGACTTGAAATTTGATTATAAATTTTCATAATTCATCAGCAGCAATTGATTATGAGTTTATGACACATTTACTTGTGAAAGATTTGATATGATCAGTTTAAACTCAGCCCCAAGATATGGAATTTGATTATGAATTTGCATCATTCACTAACAGCATGGTCAAAATTAGTCAACCAACTAACTAACTAACAGCATTTGTACTCACAAGAAAAGAACATATGACTGTCATCATTTCTTGAAAACTCAAAAAGATTTCTACACCATCGGTTTCAATTCAGCCTCAATACTTGAAATTTGATTATAAATTTGAATCTAATGAACCTGTTTGGTTACAACTCTTATGGGTTCCAAATATCACAAACGAGCAGAGCGACTGTTGCAGGGGAGCAAATAGTTAGGGTCGGAGACATACCTGGCGGTGGGGCGGTGGCGCGGTGGCGATGGTCGGAGAAGAGCGGCGCGCAGAGAAGGTCGGCTGTTTGGCGCGCGGTGGAGGTGGGAGCGGAGGTGCAGGGGAGAGGTCGGCTGGCGTCGATCGGAGGTGCAGGGGGGGAGACGTCGCGGGGGGGTTTTGTTTTAGGGAATGAAAAGAGACGGCCCGATCTGGGTTTGTAAGTTAGGGTTTTTTTATTTTGCGACGACATATCGTCGCAACTGGTAATACCATTTTAGCCACGACATGTCGTCGCTAAATGTCTTCTTCTTAATTTAATTGCAGTTTTTTGCGACGACATGTCGCCGCAAACCTTATTACACTTTTTGCGACGACATGTCGTCGCTAAATATTTTTTTTGTTATTTTATTTGCTGCTCGTTTAAGACGACATGTCGTCGTTAGAGTTTTCCTATTGGCGCCTACACTTTTCATTTCCCGCTCACCTCATTTGCGACGACATGTCGTCGCTAAATCCATCAACTATAAAAAAATTCAGAAAAGTCATTTGCGACGACATGTCATCGCTAATTCCAACTCAGTTGCGACGACAAATGTCATCACTATTGCTGTCGTCGCAAATGCCAGTATTTGTTGTAGTGTAGGGAATTTATGTGCTTGATAGTGTGTAATAACATGTACATAGGATTTGTTGAAACCCACTTGCTGTTCATAATTAATGCACCTTAAAAAATAATAAAGTGACAAACAACCTGATAAAGAAAAGGGTTAAGGGTTAGAGTTTAAAGTGGTTCAGTATATTGGCAATCACCTGGGCGTGTTCGAGTAACTGAAGCTGAAAAGGGTTCCTCGGTCAGATTCATACGGTTTGATCACATAGAAACCTTCTCGTTTAGTAATTTAGTATGTTTGTTTTTATTTTTAATTTTCTTTTGGGTTATCTTAAGTTTTTTTTATTATTGTTTATGTTTCAACCATGGCCAGGTTAACTTAAAAGTTTAAATAAGTTTTTATGGGTTTTATGCAAGAAAGTATGACCTCCCTCAAATTCTCAGGGGGAGATATTGTGAAGAGTCCTTGGGTTCAGGGGAAGGGTTTTTGGTTAAATAACGCTAACCCGATATCCAGTGATCATTGTCTGGGTAGTGTTTGTTCCATGTTGTGCTTTACAGGTTAAGTCAGAAAAGACAACTCATGGACAAGAAGGTCAAGGACTTACTTAACCAATGCATTGATGCTGTTACTAAGCAAGTTGAAGAACCAGCCGGAAAAGGACTTACCCTATGCTCAGGGGAAGTTTGTTAGTTTTTCAAGTGAAGCTTCTGAAGACTCAAAAGATACCATTCGCAAGTTTAGGGGAAGCTAAATGAAAAAAAATGCAGAGCAGTCACAACAAGAAATTCAAGAATGACAATACAGAAGTTTTCAAACTTTTTACCCTCTGAAGACACATGCAAGTCAAGACAGTCACTGATGATTCAGCAAGGACTCAACAGTTTTCAAGAAGGAGCAAGTATTTGAGAATCCTCCTCTCATTACTTGGTCATCATGTGCAGTTCAAGCTGATGCTGATTGAGAGAACACTCCCAAAGTCATTTGTTGTTGCCCAATGAAGATTGCTAAAGAAAAGAATCTTCACCAACCCATGCTCAAGCCAAGTAGAAGACTGCAAGTCTGAAGATTGAAAGTAGAAGAAATTTAATAGCACAAGCCAAGGGGAAGATTGTAAGGGAATAATTTGTGGCTTGTGTATTAAATCACCTATTGGCGGATTATTTTGAAGGCCTATGTGATAGAATAGGTGAAAATTAGCTGGGTTATTGTTATATTGGGTCATTGGGCCATTTTAGACATGTTTGGGCTCAATTTAAAAGAGTTTAGAGGGAGTTTAGTGGGCCTGGGTGGTCAAATCCGGAAATTAGAGGTTAATTAGGGTTACGAGAATGACTTGTTCACCAAGTTTGTCATCTGCTATATATAGAACCTTTTGTTTACGAGAATAGGCTGCTGATTTTCGTATAGACTAAGGGTGTTCTCGAAATTCTCCTTAGAGAATTTTGACTTTTGTGTTCAATCAGTAATATTACAAAGGTGTTTAGTCAATCTCGGTTAGTGTTTCTTTCATTGTTTTAATCACATTTTTGATATACTCATTGTTTATACTTGAATCATCTTGTAACACCGGATTCCGCATGGTCGTTACTAGACATTGATATCGTGTGGGGGTAAAATCGATCCTTACAACCACCAGTCTTGCTTTGTTCTTAATGACAATGCCCCTGTCATCCTTTTTGTTTCTGAACACCCACTTGGTACCAATTGGTTCTGCTTCAGCAGGCAGGTCTACCAATTCCTAAACTTTCTACTTGTTAATCTGAAATAACTCTTCTTGCATTGCCTCAACCCAGCTGTTATCTTTCAAGGCATTAGCTACCTTGTTGGGTACTTCTTGAGACAAAAATGCAGCATGCAAACAAATGTTTGCATCATCAGATTTACTTCTTGTTAACACAGGTGTTGACATATCTCCAATAACATTACCCAATGGATGATTCTTGTTGATTCTTCTGTCTTGGAGCATAGGGAACTCATCGCTTCTTCCATTTGATGGTCTGTTGAGCCTAGGAAGTAGGTGATCAAGCTCAACATCACCAAAGTGTGACACAGGATCTGAAACTTCAACTGCTTTATGAGAACTGGTTTCTGAATTGTGGGTCAGATGCTCAAAACTAAGCTCATTTGATGCAGCATCATTTGAATTTTCAGGTTCATTTGACCCTGATTCAGTGTTCTCCACAGTTTCTGAAATTGAGTTTTCTGGTTGAACTTGAATTGGAGAAACAAGTTCCGCTTGAACTATTTCAGATTGTTTCTTTCCATTACCAGGTAAGATAGGTTTGATGCTCATTAAAGAGAAGAAGATTTCTTCTTGCTGGTTCCATCATGGTTACTCTTCCAATGTTTATCAACTGACCTGTAAAGATTCTTTTCCTTCACTAAAGAACTCACAGGCTTCTCAATAGTTATGTTGAAAGCAGTGGTTAGTGCATCAATATCGAATAACCAGGTGGGCTGAGACTCAAAATAATTGGGAGATTTTTCATTGAAAGACACATTTATTGTTTCTTCAACAATTTTGGTTCTCTTGTTGTACACTCTGTATGCCTTAGACACACCCGAATATCCAACAAAATATCCTTCATCTGTCTTTTCTGCAAATTTAGGCAATAGCTCATTGGTTCTCAATATTGTAACAGGACATCCAAATGGCTTAAAGAAATAAATGTTGGGCTTTCTTTATCTCCAAATCTCATAGGGTGTTTTGTTCTTGCCTTTGACAATCAAAATCCTGTTTTGGACATAACAGGCAGTGTTTACTGCTTCTGCCGAAAATATCATAGGGAGTTTAGAGTATGCTAACATTGACCTAGCTGCTTCAATTAGTGTCCTATTTCTCCTTTCAGCAACACCATGTTGTTGTGGAGTTCTAGGAGCACTAAATTGTCTAACAATTCCCTTTTCTTCACAGAATGAATTCAAAACATGATTTTTAAATTCAGTGCCATTGTCACATCTGATTGTTTTCACTTTGAGATTGGATTGATTTTCTAAATTTATCACAAGAGTTTTCAACAATTCAGCAGTTTTATCTTTTGTTTTAAGAAAGAAAACCCAAGTGTACCTAGAAAAATCATCAATAATAACAAAATAGTATGACCTTTTCCCTAAACTCATTACTCTAGTTGGACCAAAAAGATCCATGTGCAACAGCTCCAGAGGTTGTGAAATAGAAGATTCAACTTTTGGCTTAAAGGAGGTTCTGTGTTGCTTGCCCTTGAGACATGGCACACAATGTTTAGAACATGTAAATTGCTTGTTAGGAAGAACCTTAACCAAGCCAAGATTGTAAATTCGGTTCATGTTCTTGTAGTTTACATGTCCTAACCTCCTATGCCACAAATCAGACTCATCAATTGAGGCTTTAGATATAAAGCAAGCAGTGCCACATGAGGGTGCAACAACTGACATATATATCCAAGATGTATAGTCCATCTCTCCTGGGTGCTTTAAGCATGATTAGCTCATCAGGAATTTTCACACCAGGTTTGAGAACTATAGCCTCTCTCTCATTAAACATCAAATTTAAATTCTTGTCATACATCTGTGAGACACTGAGAAGATTAAAAATTTAATGTATCAACAAAATTGACTCTATCAAAGCTTACCACTCTATTACTCACATCTCCTTGTGCTGAGATATGGCCGTTTGTGCTTCCAAAGGCAACTGGTCCTCCATTGATTCTTTTTGTAATTTCCAGTATGTGCTTATTTCTTGTCATATGGCAAGTGCATCCACTTTCTACTACCCATAGGCTATGTTCGCCTTTATTCTACACCTGCACATATCAGAATTGATCAGTTTCTGTAGGGGACCCAAGCCTGAGTGGTATTCGGTCTGCCATAAGCATCATTATACTTATACTCCTTGAGTACTAGAGTATTCACAACTGGAACATCAGTAAGCAGACCATCATTATCAAGGTTCAAGCTCTCATAGGGAGTGCTTGTTTGACTGAATCTCTCACCTTTGCTATTTTTCCTTTCAGCAATTTTTCTCTCCCGTTATTCCCTGAGTTTTCTTTGTTTATTGGTTACTTTCTTGGGCATTTCACAAGATGAACAGTGAGCTTGAGTGACCAATCTAGTTCTTTCAGGTGATTATGAAAATCTTTGTGAAAAGTAGTTCTTTTGTTTCAAGTTTTCACCTTGAAGTGGAACACAGTAACTTCCACTTGAACTAGCAACAGGTTCCGGTTGGTTAGATTTCTTGCCTTTTGAAAAACTTTCCCTTGAGGTGGTCTTTCCTCTTGAGGGATTTCTTCTTCCTTGACTTTCAAAAAGTTCAAACCCCTCAGCAAAATGTATTTTTTGTCTCTGCTTGGGAGCAGTAGCTGATCTGGGTTGTTTTCTGTTTTCCGGTTGAACTAGAGTTCGAGCGGAAAGTTGTTCCGCTTGAACTTCATCCGGAAAACGATTTTGCTTTAAAATAGAAAAGCTTCCATTTCTTTCATTTCCAACTAAAATCCCGTTAGACTCATATACAAAATACTTCATTGTTTGACTTTTCACATGTGAGATTCTACCTGTGAGCTTCTTTTGAAAATCAGTTTTTGGTTTTTGAGCAGGTTTTGGTTTTGAAAGATGTTGGACTTTACACAATGGATTGAACAAACACATGGCAGCAAGGTGCCCTTTTTCACCACAAAATACACACTCAAGACTTCTTGTAACACCCCTACCCGAGTAGGGCTGACGTGTCACTCATACAGTAAACAGAGATAGCAACAATCCAAAAGTACTTAGTAAAATACTTACAATCCAAAAATCCAAGTTTGTAAACGAAAACATGTCAAATTCAAGAAAGAAATAAGTTAAAATAAATAATGGTTTAAGAAACTCTTCCACTTTTCTCTCCTAATCAGTTTTACTCTCTCTTGATCTCTTTCCCCTTATCCCCAGAAGTACCTGTCATAAAATAAAGAAGACACAAGAAAAGAAAATGGCTGAGCCAAAAATTGCTCAGTAACGGTGAAACAATAGCAGTACAATGTCACAATGATGATAAAACAAATATACGACTCAGAAGAAAGAAATAAGACGTATCAATAAGGAAATACCCATGAGAGCCAGTAACAGTAACAGTAACAATATGTACATTGGCTGCAGCCCTAATGTACCAGTAATGTGATATGGGAGTGTGGGCACACACACCTAACCAATTCACTAATAACAGTAATTTTCCTAGGATCGATCCATACGCCTCTAATTAACTAACTAGTGCAGCAACTTAGCACATCATTAACTACTTCGAGACGCCGTGGCTAATCGCTCCACCACAGATAGAGCACGTCAAAAGGTGCCACAAATGACGCCCTATGGTCCCCATAGGTGGATGTGCTCGGAGGCCAAATAAATGGTAACATATACAAGTCAATACAAAAGTCTCGGCAACCTTAACACTAAGGTCTATAACAATGCTCATATGCAGTGGGAACATGCGATAATGAGTACAAGGGATCTATCCTATCACATGTAAACAATTTCAATTAAAACAATACAATGCCATTTAACGATACTCAATGAAACGGTATGACACTAATCAATGATACGGTTCAATAAGGCAAATACGATGACAATAGTTCGAAGCAATAAAATACGAACTCAAATGAAAATAAATAAGCTATGAGGGAAAGATCGAAAAACCGCACCTTAGCTTATAAGCAAAATAAATGAAAAGTAATGCTATGTCGGCGTCAAGAATCTCGAGGACCTACAATTATTATGTTTCCGTTTAATTTTAACAGCGCATTGCTCCCTGTTAGATTTCTTAATGCACATTTCCTAATTAAAATCATTTTTCTTTGTGCCCTTATTCACAAAACCCAAAGTTATACTGATATGACAAAACAATTTTGTGTGTGTGGCGTGGAAAGCTAGTCAAAAGTAAAAGATTAAAAATATTAATAATAATATGTAAATAAAGTGTAGTAATAAAAATCTAGATGTCAAATGAATTTAGGTGCCTTGATTTAGAGTGCCGTATAGTAGCCTATTCCATCATACCATTGTTTCAGAAGGAATTTATTTAATAACTTATAGTTCAGATTTACTTTATATAATCATTAATTTGAACTCAGGTCTAATATGAGTTCATAATGTAGGAAAACCGTTCGTAAATTTAATTAAAATAAATACTTTTATTTAAAGACGATTACAACAAAAGAAAATAAATCTAATCTATTACAATACAATGAAACTGAAATGCTACTCCTACTACAATTACAGGGAAAATAATGAAATATTACAAGGAAATGAAATACAATACAAGGAAATGAGTAAAAGATTACAAGTGAATAAAATAAATTAAAATGACAATGCAAATGCAATGAATACAGAACTTGTATGAATTTATAATGAAAAGGATAAGGGTTTGAATGAAAGAAAATAGTAACAGAAAAGTTATAAGAAAAGGTTTGAAGAAAAATCTTTGAAATAGTATGAAGAAAAACAATAAGATTCCAAAGAACCTTGGCGAAGGCTTCGGGTCAAAACCCGGGTCCCTTAAAATAAATTTCGGGTCTACCGAAGAACCGTTTTGTTTCCCAGGGTACAATCGCCTAAACCGTATTGTACGGCCAGGATAACTCTAAGCTTGAAGTTTACCTTCGAGTTCTTGAAGTCTTGACAAACAAGATGAAGATTGAGAGAGTGAGAGAAGAGGACGAAGAGAGAATAAGAATTCTGTGAATTCTGGTGTCTTTTGCCTCAACTAATGATGCTGTATTTATAGTGGTGGGAATTCATGTTGAGCACTCAAAAGTTAATTCGTAGTCAAACTTTGCATTAAACGTCTTTAATGTAAATTGATTTCTAATTAAAACGGAATTACCTTAATTAGCTCAAAACGCGTTTACAGCTGTCAATCCGGAGGAATCTCCGCGTAACAGCTGTTTTCCGAAAGAACTGATCTTTCGGTTCAACTTCCGCTTGAACTCCAAGCAGAGCTCCTTTTCCACTTGAACTTCAACCTAAACTTTTTTCTGGTTGAACCCAGTTCCGCTTGAACCTGTTTTCCGGTTCAACTCACGTTCCGCTTGAACATATCCGCCTGGTCTTCAACCGGACCAACTTAAAAACAATAAGGCGGCTCTCAAGCGGATCGCGACGATGCGAGTGAAGTGAAAAGTGCGCCATCAAAGCGCCACATTTCGCCTCATATGCCCACGCTACGCGCGCGCGCGTGTGCGAGTGCGAGTTAGGGGTGCTTCGCACCCCTCAGGGTCCAAGGGATGTGTCCTACTAAAGAAAACAATAGTTGGTAAGGTTCCCACCTTATAAACCACTTTTGGTTTCAATCCCCAACCAATGTGGGATGAGTTAACATGCTATACTTAGCATTTCTTTCTCTAATTTTCGCAGCTTCACTAGTTGCGAGACCTCAACTTTGAGCTTCGATATCTCATTCATACGAGCTCGGATTTGGACGTGGTTTGATGCGTTGGAAAGCCCTCACAACGTACTACACAAACCTATAGAATATAGAGGCAACAACCTTTGTTATCTATATTTTATTTTAGTCCAAGGTTGGTGAAAAACTCATTTTCACACTTAGTGAAATAACCCATTTTCCACTAGTTTTTCTCCCAAAATTCCAACAATCCCCCACATGAATGGGTATCGATCTATTCTTCAAGAATCAAAGGCAATTTCGGCAGTCCAGTATTGCAGGATGGGTAGGTGTCCCCTTTGAACATTCCTTTGTGAAGTATACTTGGGTTACTGGTGTTTGGTAGACGCGATGTCTTTGAACCAACCGACCGTTTGTGTAACCGTTATTACACCCACACAACACTTTCCCTAACTTGGTTAGCCCTCATTGTCGTGTCCAATCATGGTCCTGGAACACTTGCCTGGTTCTGCTAGAGTTCTAGGATTTGTGCCCAACAAATCCATTCGAAGCGACCGCACTTCTCTCTTGCATAGGTGATTACCACAATCATTAAAAGCATTGGTATTATGATTTACTCAAAATCATCTATGACTTACACAAAGTCATTGACCATCGTATGCTTAACCTCACACATTTCACTGTTTGGTGATAGGAATGGACTAGGAAGTACACAACTCCCTTGTAAGATTTTAGGGTACTCCCCCATAGTGACCTTAGCCAATGCGATTAGGTTGTCCTATTGAACCTAGAGCCTGGGATCTACATTTTCATAGGTTAGGTTTTCCTTCGCATCAGCTTTCAACCCAATGGGCTTTAGTCCCATTCCCCTTGACGACTTCAAAACTAACTCTTTGCTTAAGCCTTTTGTAAACGGATCCGCAGTGTTATCCTTTGACTTCACATAGTCAATTGAGATAACTCCGGTAGAGATTAGTTGTCGTACCGTATTATGTCTACGTCTAATGTGCCTTGATTTGCCATTGTACATCATGGATTGGGCGCGCCCAATTGCCGATTTACTGTCACAATGTATGCAAATAGCCGTCATTGGCATAGGCCACCTTGGAATTTCTTCCACAAATTGACGTAGCCATTCCGCCTCTTCACCAGATTTATCCAAGGTGATGAACTCGGATTCCATTGTGGACCGCGCTATAACAGTTTGCTTAGCCGATTTCCAAGCAATAGCCGCGCCACCAAGCGTGAACACATATCCGCTTGTTGATTTGGAATCCTTTATATCCGAAATCCAATTCGCATCGCAATGTCCTTCGATAACTGCTGGGTCTCGGGTATAATGCAGTCCATAGTCTCTCGTGTATCTTAAGTACCTTAGTAAACGAGTCATTGCTTTCTAATGTACCGCGCACGGATTACTCGTGTACCGGCTTAGTTTGCTCACAGCATAAGCCAAATCTGGTCTGGTACATGTCATAAGATACATGAGACTCCCAATCACCCTTGAGTACTCCAACTGAGCAACCCCTAATTTTCCTCTATTCTTAGCAAGATGAAGGGTAGTGTCAACCGGAGTTTGAGACACACTCTTATCTCCTGCGTTGAACTTCTCAAGGATTTTGTCCACATAGTGAGATTGACTTAAGACAATACCATTTGGGGTTCTGATGATTTTTACACCGAGTATCACATCTGCGAGCCCCATGTCTTTCATGTCAAATCTCGCTTTCAACATGTCTTTAGTAGCTTTGACCATCTTATCATCACTCCCAACGATAAACATGTCATCTACATAGAGACATAGAATCACATAACCTCTAGGTGTGTCTTTCGCATAGACACACTTATCACACTCATTTATTTTGAATCCGTTGTCAAGCATGACACGGTCAAACTTCTGTTGCCATTGCTTAGGAGCTTGCTTCAAGCCATACAAAGACTTGACGAGTCTACACACCTTGCCTTCTTGGCCAGGAGCGGTAAAACCCTCAAGTTGTTCCATGTAGATCTCTTCATCTAAATCACCATTTAGAAACGCGGTTTTTACATCCATTTGGTGAACCTCCAAATTTCGTAAAGCCGCTATAGCAAGCACCAACCTTATCGAGGTTATGCGAGTGACAGGTGAGTAAGTATCAAAGTAATCCAGACCCTCTTTTTGTCTGTATCCTTTGATCACTAGCCTCGCCTTATACTTGTCAATGGAGCCATCGGCTATCAACTTCTTCTTGATTATCCACCGATATCCAAGTGGTTTGCAACCCTTAGGAAGATCGACAAGCTGCCAAGTGTGGTTCTGCAAGATAGACTCTATCTCACACTTGATGGCTTCTTTCCATTGAGGCCCATCTGGAGAGGTTACCGCCTCGCGGTAGGTATTGGGATCACCCTCCACCATGTAAGCTGTGAAGTCAGGTCCAAAGGATTTTCCAACCCTTTTCCGCTTACTTCGTCTAAGCTCACCCTCATCAGATGCGAGCCGTTTATGAACCTCATTACCAACCTATGGTTGTTCATAAACCTCGTCACCAACAAATGGTTCTTCATGAGTGTCGTCACCAACTAATGGTGTCGATGAACTCGCGCGTTCTCGTGACAAACACGGGAATACATTTTCAAAGAATGAAGCATTTCTTGATTCCATGATAGTGTCTTCGAGTATATCGGGATTTTTCGAGTCATGGACAAGAAACCGATATGCATTACTTTTTTCTGCGTATCCAATGAACACACAGTCCACGGTTTTGGGTCCTAACCTTTGCACCTTAGGCAAAGGAGCTAATACCTTAGCTAGGTACCCCCACACTTTCAGGTATTTATAGGATGGCGTTTTGCCCGTCCACAATTCATAAGGAGTCTTATCCTTATCTTTGCGGGGTATCTTATTCAAAAGATAGTTAGCCGTCAAAATGGCTTCCCCCCACATGTCTAGGCTCATCCCAGAACTATTCAACATGGCATTCATCATCTCTTTCAATGTACGGTTCTTTCGTTCTGCAATGCCATTGGATTGTGGAGAATAAGGTGCGGTGGTCTCATGGACAATTCCACTTTGTGCACATAAGTCCGCAAATGGTGAAACATATTCACCTCCTCTATCACTCCGCAAAACTTTGATTTTCTTGGTGAATTTATTCTCAACCAAGTTCTTAAACAAGACAAACTTGTTTATTGCTTCATCCTTACTCTTAAGTAAGTATACATAGCAATATCTTGTACTATCATCAATAAACGTGATGAAGTACTTGTGTCCACCACGCGTGGGGACGACTTTCAAGTCACACACATCAGTGTGAATTAAGTCTAGGGGTTCGGTTATTCGTTCAACCGATTTAAATGGTTGTCTTGTAAGTTTGGATTCGACACACGTTTTGCATTTTGATTTCGAGTCTATTTTAAAATTTGGCAAACATTTTAAATTCATTAAACGGCGAATTGAATTAAAATTGACGTGTCCTAATCTACCATGCCACATATTTGAATCGTAAAACTCAATCATATAAGTAGAAGAGGAGGCTTTCGCCATTTTATTAATAACCATGGTAGACAATTTAAACATAGAGTTTTGGGCATAGCCCTTGCCTACAAACATGTCTTTTTTGTTCAACACGACTTTATCAGACTCGATCACAATGCGAAATCCAAACTTGTTGAGCAGCCATCCAGAAACAAGATTCTTCCTGATTTCTGGAACGTACAGAACGTTGCTCAACGTAAGCTCCTTCTCTGAAGTGAACTTCAAGACCACATTGCCTTCACCCATGATGTCGGCAATAGCTTTATTCCCCATATAAAGCTTCTCGGTCCCCTTCGCCTCTTTAAACGTACTAAAGAGGGACTTGTCTCCGCACACGTGGCGGGTGGCACCGGTGTCAACATACTAGCCAGGGTTCTCCCCCACAATGTTGACTTCAGAAATGAAGGCAGACGCCTCCGTGATCATGGCCACTAGTGGCATGTCGTCTTCCACCATGTGAGCGCGCTCACGTTGTGGCTTCGGGCACTGATCCGCCCGATGACCATGCCCCCCACAGTTGTAGCACTTTTCTGAGACCTTCTGGGGCTTCTTTTTCACAACCCCTTTCTTCGGTGCCAAGTGCTCCACCGCTTTGCCTTTGCCTTTGGCCCCACCATTGCGCTTGCTTCCCTTGGAAGACTGATAAACCTCCACCATATTCACCTTAGCCGAAGGTTGCATGGTGGTGGCTTTTTGAGCCATCTTATTGTCCTCCTCGATACGAAGACGGAAAATGAGATCCTAAACGGTCATCGCCTTTCTTTTGTGTTTAAGATAATTCATAAACTCAAGCCACGAAGGCGGAAGCTTTTCAATCATTACCGCCACTTGAAACATCTCACAGAGGGACATACCCTCTGCGTGGACCTCATGTAGTATAATTTGAAGCTCCTGGACTTGACTCATCACGGTTTTATTATCAACCGTTTTGTAGTCCAAGAAACGGGCTACCACGAATTTCTTCGTGCCAGCATCCTCCGTTCTATACTTCTTGTCTAAAGACTCCCATAATTCTTTGGAAGTCTTAAACACTGAGTAGACATTATACAGAGAGTCCACTAGGCCATTCAATAGATAGTTGCGGCACAAGTAGTCCGAATGTTTCCAAGCGTCAACCGCACTAACGGTTTCAGCATTGGCTTCCCCTTCACCGAGTTGGGGAGCGGACTCTGTGAGACACCTCGCAAGGTTTAAGGTGGTTAGTTAGAACAACATCTTCTGTTGCCACCTTTTGAAGTGCAAACCCGAGAACTTCTCGGGTTTTTCGGCATGACTAGCGATGGTGTTGGCCGTTATGCCAGTGGAAGTACCAACCGATGGTGTTTCCTTAGGCTTTTCGGTCGTGTTAGTCATTTTTTTCTGAAATAGAAGACTACACAAGTTAATATTCAGAATTATTATTTAAACGTGCACGTTTAAAACGTAAGAAAAAACCTCCAACTAATGGATGGTTTTCAAGGAGTAGAAGAGAGTTTTTAATCTCTAAACGCGCATGTTTTAAAGAGATTAAAGTCCAACAAATGGATGGATATAGAGATGTAAGATTATATATAACTTCCAACTTATGGAGGTTAGATGGTTTTTAAAGAAAGTTTATAACGTCCAACTAATGGATGTTAAAGATATAAAGAAATAAAAATTTAACGTCCAACGAATGGATGTCAAAGTTTTGTCGTAACCGACAACTCGTTTAACTCTAAGTCTAACTTTGAGTCAAAACGAGTTAAAATATTTATTTTTTTAAAACACTAAATCACCTCGAGAAATCTAAGTCCAACTTTGAGACTTGAGGCAATGAAGTTTTTATCAAACGAACGGTGTTTTAGAAAATTTGTTTAAGTTTGTAGGAAAACCGTTCGCAAATTTAATTAAAATAAATACTTTTATTTAAAGACGATTACAACAAAAGAAAATAAATCTAATCTATTACAATACAATGAAACTGAAATTCTACTCCTACTACAATTACAGGGAAAATAATGAAATATTACAAGGAAATGATAATACAATACAAGGAAATGAGTAAAAGATTACAAGTAAATAAAATAAATTAAAATGACAATGCAAATGAAATGAATACAGAACTTGTATGAACTTATAATGAAAAGGATAAGGGTTTGAATGAAAGAAAATAGTAACAGAAAAGTTATAAGAAAAGGTTTGAAGAAAAATCTTAGAAATAGTATGAAGAAAAACAATAAGATTCCAAAGAACCTTGGCGAAGGCTTCAGGTCAAAACCCGGGTCCCTTAAAACAAATTCCGGGTCTACCGAAGAACCGTTTTGTTTCCCAGGGTACAATCGCCTAAACCGTATTGTACGGCTGGGATAACTCTAAGCTTGAAGTTTACCTTCGAGTTCTTGAAGTCTTGACGAACAAGATGAAGATTGAGAGAGTGAGAGAAGAGGAAGAAGAGAGAATAAGAATTTGTGAATTCTGGTGTCTTTTGCCTCAACTAATGAAGCTGTATTTATAGTGGTGGGAATTCTTGTTGAGCACTCAAAAGTTAATTCGTAGTCAAACTTTGCATTAAACATCTTTAATGCAAATTGATTTCTAATTAACAGTTGTTTTTTCCGGTTGATTTCTAATCTCCGCGTAACAGCGGTTTTCCGGAAGAACTGATCTTCCGGTTCAACTTCCGCTTGAACTCCAAGCGGAGCTCCTTTTCCACTTGAACTTCAACCTGAACTTTTTTCCGGTTGAACCCAGTTCCGCTTAAACCTATTTTCCGGTTCAACTCACGTTCCGCGTGAACATATCCGCCTGGTCTTCCACCGGACCAACTTAAAAACAATAAGGCGGCTCTCAAGCGGCTCGCGGCGATGCGAAGTGCAAAGTGCGCCACATTGCGCCTCATACGCCCACAACACGCGCTCGCGCGTGTACGAGTTAGGGGTGTTTCGCACCCCTCAGGGTCCAAGGGATGTGTCCTACTAAAGGAAACAATAGTTGGTAAGATTCCCACCTTATAAACCACTTTTGGTTTCAATCCCCAACCAATGTGGGATGAGTTAACATGCTATACTTAGCATTTTTCTCTCTAATTTTCGCAGCTTCACTAGTTGCGAGACCTCAACTTTGAGCTTCGATATCTCATTCATACGAGCTCGGATTTGGACGTGGTTTGATGCGTTGGAAAACCCTCACAACGTACTACACAAACCTATAAAATACAGAGGCAACAACCTATGTTATCTATATTTTATTTTAGTCCAAAGTTGGTGAAAAACTCATTTTCACACTTAGGGAAATAACCCATTTTCCACTAGTTTTTCTCCTAAAATTCCAACAATCCCCCACATGAATGGGTATCGATCTATTCTTCAAGAATCAAAGGCAATTTCGGCAGTCCAGTATTGCAGGATAGGTAGGTGTCCCCTTTGAACCTTCCTTTGTGAAGTATACTTGGGTTACTGGTGTTTGGTAGACGCGATGTCTTTGAACCAACCGACCGTTTGTGTAACCGTTATTACACCCACACAACACTTTCTCTAACTTGGTTAGCCCTCATTTACAAAACCAAAAGTTATACTGATATGACAAAACAATTTTGTGTGTGTGGCGTGGAAAGCTAGTCAAAAGTAAAAGATTAAAAATATTAATAATAATATGTAAATAAAGTGTAGTAATAAAAATCTAGATGTCAAATGAATTTAGGTGCCTTGATTTAGAGTGCCGTATAGTAGCCTATTCCATCATACCATTGTTTCAGAAGGAATTTATCTACTTATAGTTCAGATTTACTTTATATAATCATTAATTTGAACTCAGGTCTAATATGAGTTCATAACTAGAGAACAATTTATTTCATACCTCCATTTTTACAAAACTCAAAAAACGAAATATTAGGTGAAAGAATAGTAACCTTATTAAACCAACTTGGAAAACACGTGTTTGTCAAATTGTCATTTTGGTGATTTCAAAACAAAGGAAACTACAGATAAATATTTTGTGTGCATGTGTGCATCGAACAGTACAAAATAAGTTTAAAACTTCCATACACCATTATCATCATCTTCCACACATATTGTAGGTAAGTGGAGTTTCATAACAATTTTTGCCCACATAACCGACGGTTGGAACAATAGAACTATGAATAAATCGACAAAACTCATAACGATAGAGTTACCTGCTCTTCAGAAAAGACGCGGACGGAATGAGCGGTTCAATGAGGGTTTTAAACGATCTGAATCAGGTTGCAAAAGAACGAGAACGGCAGGGGCAGTTCGGTGATAGTGGCTGCGTATGTGACAATACTCAATAGATGTCCTCAATATGGATCAATGGAGAGAAATAACGGGTGGTTTTCATACCTGGATTGCGAATGGGAGATTGCACGAGAATAGGACCGAGTAGCGTTTTTATGACGACGACGAACTACGGCAGCGGCAGTGGCTGATCCGATGGTGTCGCGTGACAGTGGTTCGCCGGAGTTTCTTCATGGTGGTGCGCTACGTTGGTGATCGTGGGTGATGTAGACGGCCTGCGGAGGCGATAGAGGTGGTGCTACGGTTGTACGTAACCAGTGAAGAAAACAAGGATGGGATGAGAGTGAGGAAACCAATCGGTTGATAGGGCTTAAACTGTGAATAGATTGAGGGCTTGAGATTTAAATGGTGATCGAATGCCCTGGTAAATACCGATTTCTCGGTTTGGTTGTTGAAGAGAGTCAGAGACCGACTCAAATATGAGCCGTAACATAAGGATATGTGATGTTTAAACATCAAAAAGATTTGGATAGCATGAAGGGAGTCATCGGATCGGATGGGAAAACTGGCCATAATTGATTAATATATATTTGTTTTTTTTTCCCAAGTTCATGTGTAAATTTTAATTCTCATTATTATGTTTTTTTAAATATTATTTTTAATAGGATGTTCTAAATATCGGATATTTCAACTCTTCCCTTCTAAAAAAAAATTTCGTCCTCGAAATTCTAAACCGGGCATAGCAAGAACCTTATATAACACATTAGACAAATGCAATTTTTCTAAGCACATACGATTTCAAAAGCAAAACAATCACTAGAAAATCAATTTTAGACAATATACTTTCAGTTTTCAAATAGGGCAGGATATTGTGAACGGATCATTTCTTCTGTCTCCCACGTTGCTTCACGCTCAGAATGATTTTTCCATAGAATTTTAACGAATGGTATAGATTTACGTCTCATGACTCGTTCTTGACGATCAAGAATAGCTTCAGGTTCTTCTTCGTAAGAAAGATCTTCTTGAATCATGTGCAGAGGATAGTTGACAACGTGCAACGGGTGATAATTGTATCCCCTCAACAGAGATACATGAAAGACGTTATGAACGTGAGAAAGTTGAGGTGGTAACGCCAAAAGATATGAGAGTTCCCCAACTCTTTCGAGAACTTCAAACGGACCAATAAAACGAGGACTAAGCTTTCCTTTTATACCAAAACGACGCACACCACGACATGGTGAGACTTTAAGAAAAACATGATCTCCCTCCTCAAATTCCAAGGCGCGACGGTGCCGATCGGCGTAACTCATTTGTCTGGTCTGAGCCTCTTTCAACTTTTCTCGAGCAACGGCTACTTTATCATTGGTGATGGCAACAAGCTCTGGGCCTTCAATTATCTTCTCTCCTACCTCGTACCAACGATGTAGGGGATCTACATTTTCGACCATAAAGAAGTTCGAACAGAGCCATATCTATACATGGCCTGCCAGCTATTATTATAAGAGAATTCGACTAGGCATAAATACTCATCCCAGTTTCCAGTCCACTTAAGTGCGCACGCTCTGAGCGTATCCTCTAAAGTCTGAATAGTGTGTTCAGACTGTCCGTCGGTTTGCGGATGAAAGGCCGTGCTAAACCTTATTTTCGTACCCCAAGATATTTATAGTCCTTTCCAAAATCGTGACGTAAAGCGAGGATCTCTGTCACAAACAATAGAAGATGGAGTGCCATGAAGCCGAACTATATTTTCAAGAAATATCTGTGATAATTTGCTAACTGAGTAACCCTGCTGAAAAGGTATAAAATGAGCAGACTTCGTGAGTCTATCCACTACAACCCAAATGGCGTCATTCTTCTTGAAAGTCTTTGGTAAGCCCGTGACGAAATCCATAGAGATATCATCCCATTTCCACTATGGGATGTCTAACGGTTGTAACATTCCACTGACCCTCTTATGCTCGATCTTTACTTGTTGACATGTTAAACAGTGAGCCACATATTTAGCTACATCTTCCTTCATACCGCTCCACCAAAAATTCTGCTTCAAATCTCTATACATTTTGGTGGATCCTGGATGGATAGAAAATGGAGAACTATGTGCTTCAGCTAATAAGGATTCTCGAATTGTAGGATCGTCTGGAACACACAGTCTCTTTCGACACCAGATGACTCCTTGCTCGTCGACTCGAAATTCAGATTGCTTTCCTACTTCCAAGTTTTGCAATATCGCCCAAAGTTTACCATCATGCTGTTGGGCTTCCTTTATGCGTCCAATAAGGTCCTGACTCAATCCTTAATTTAGCTAGATAACCATCAGACTTATTGAACTGTAACCCAATTCCCATTTTGTCTAAGTCTGATAATATCCGAGGTTGAATATTGAGGCATGCCAACCCACCTGAATTTTTCCTGCTTAACACATCCGCCACCACATTCGCCTTACCAGGGTGGTATTAAATGTTGGCGTCATAATCCTTAAGGAGTTCCAACCATCTTCTCTGCCTCATATTAAGTTATTTCTGTGTGAAAATGTACTTGAGGCTCTTATGTTCGGTGAAAATATCGCATGTCTCGCCATTCATATAGTGTCTCCATATCTTGAGTGCGAAAACAACAGCTGCGAGCTCTAGATCATGCGTCGGATAGTTTACCTCATAAGGTTTAAGTTGTCGTGAAGCGTAGGCAATGACTTTTCCATGCTGCATGAGGACACAACCTAACCCTTTCTTTGAGGCGTCACTATAAATCTGAAATCCGCCTGAACCCGAAGGGAGAGTAAGAATAGGGGCAGACACCAATCTTTTTTTCAGCTCTTCGAAACTCTTTTCTCTTTCATCATTCCAGACAAAATTTACCCCCTTTCTCATAAGTTGAGTGAGAGGTAATGCCAAGATGGAGAATCCTTCAACGAATCGTCGGTAATAACCTGCGAGGCCGAGAAAACTTCTAACTTCAGTAACTGTGGTCGGTCTGGGCCATTTCGTGATAGCTTCCACCATTGACGGATCCATAGTGATACCCTTAGTGGATACAATGTGGCCTAGAAATACTACTTCTTCTAGCTAAAAGTCACATTTTGAAAACTTTGCATATAACTTTCTCTCGCGCAAGATCTGCAATACGGTGCGAAGGTGGTCTTCGTGCTCTTCTCTACTTTTAGAAAATACCAGAATATCATAAATAAACACGATCACGA
>JBCNJP010000037.1:4918-24500 GCA_039602395.1 Deinandra increscens subsp. villosa | reverse complement strand
GGACCAGCTCTCACCTGGTGGAAGACCGAGGTGCAGATGCTGGGGATTGAAGAAGCTAATGCCATGCCTTGGGCTGAATTCAAGGAACTTTTGCAAGAAGAGTATTGTCCACGGGACGAGATCCAGAAATTGGAAACTGAGTTGTATAACCTCAAGATGGAGGGGTCCGAAATTGAAGCTTACACTACTCGCTCGAATTCTCTTGCGAATTTGTGTCCCAGAATCGCCACACCTGCTTACCGAAGAATCGAGCTGTATATCAAGGGTTTAGTGCCCCAAATTCAGGGAATGGTGACTGCTTCAAACCCTGTGACTATTCGTGATGCTGTAAGGATTGCTAATAGGCTCACGAATCAAGCGGTTGATCAAGGGGTCTTACCTCCTAAGAAAGGAACTTCTGGAGCCTCTGACAACAAAAGAAAGTGGGATAATTCTGGGAACCAGTCTAGAAACAAGTCTTCAAATCAGCAGAACCATCAAAACCAGAACCGCAAATTCAACAATTCCAGAAATTTCTCATCCAATTCTCAGAAGCAGAATAACCAGAATCAAGGGCAACAGGGTTATGTGGGCAAGTACCCATAGTGCAACAAGTGCAACTACCACCACTATGGTCCATGTGACAGGTATTTGTGTTCCAAATGCGGTAATAAGGGGCATCAATCTAAGGATTGCCCTGCCAAAAATAATGGGAAACAAGTTCAGGATGCTGAAGCCCCTAAAGGTTGTTTTAATTGTGGGAAAGAAGGCCACATAAAGAGGAATTGTCCTCAGCTGAACGGTGGAAACAACAATAACTACAACAACAACAATCGCAATGGCAATAATAACAACAACAATGGGAACAACGGAGGAAATGGTGCCAGGGGTAGAGCTTTTGTTATAGGCTCGGGAGATGCCAGAGCAGATCCAAATGTCGTTACCGGTAAGTTTTCTCTTAACGGATATTATGCTCTAGTCTTGTTTGACACTGGTGCCGATAGAAGCTTCGTATCTACTAAATTTAGCAATATGATAAATGCCAACATGACTCCTTTAGATGCTAAATACGTAGTTGAACTTGCTAATGGTAAACTTGTTGAGTCTACCCATTTAGTTAAAGACTGTAAATTGGAATTGGCTGGCCATAAATTAGAAATAGATCTTATGCCCATCTCCTTGGGAAGTTTTGATGTCATTGTGGGAATGGATTGGCTATCCAAGAATCGTGCTGAAATCGTTTGTCATGAGAAAATTGTTCGGATACCGTTGCCTAGTGGAGAATTGCTCTCAGTTCAAGGAGAAAAGTGTGGTACTGTCATGGGTGTGATATCTTATCTCAAAGCACAGAAGTGTTTGCGTAAAGGACATTTTGCTGTTCTCGCGAACAATTCAGAGAAAACGAATGAGGAGAAGAGAATTGAAGATATTCCGATCGTGAAGGACTTTCCTGAAGTCTTTCCGGAGGATCTACCAGGTCTACCGCCTCATCGAGAAGTCGAATTTCAGATTGATCTTGCTCTAGGAGCAGCACCTATTGCTCGTGCACCTTATCGTTTAGCACCAAACGAGTTACAAGAGCTATATACTCAACTCCAAGAACTACTTGAAAAGGGATTTATTAGGCCCAGCTCATCACCCTGGGGAGCTACAGTGTTGTTTGTTAAGAAGAAGGATGGAACCTTTCGAATGTGCATCGATTACAGAGAACTCAACAAGGTGACTGTCAAGAATCGTTATCCCTTGCCCCGAATCGATGATTTGTTCAATCAACTACAAGGTTCTAGCTACTATTCCAAAATCGATTTAAGATCAGGTTATCATCAGTTGAGAGTCCGTGAAGAGGATGTCTCGAAAACAGCATTTAGAACTCGTTATGGTCATTATGAGTTCATGGTTATGCCATTTGGGTTAACCAACGCACCGGCGATTTTCATGGATTTGATGAATCGCGTTTGCAAGCCATATCTCGATAAATTCGTCATCGTCTTCATTGATGATATTATGATTTATTCCAAGTCTAAAGAAGAGCACGAACAACATCTTCGTTTGATCTTAGAGTTACTCAAGAAGGAGCAATTGTATGCAAAATTTTCAAAGTGTGATTTCTGGATGCGTGAGGTGCAATTTCTTGGTCATATCGTCAATGATCAGGGGATTCACGTAGATCCAATTAAAGTTGAAGCAATTAAGAATTGGCCTGCGCCTAAGACACCAACGGAAATTCGCCAATTCCTTGGTTTGGCGGGTTATTATAGACGCTTCATTGAGGGATTTTCAAAGATAGCCCAACCTCTTACGGCGCTAACGCATAAAGGAACGACGTATAACTGGAATGAAAAGCATGACGCCGCTTTTCAGCTACTAAAGCAGAAACTTTGTAGCGCGCCAATATTATCCCTACCAGAGGGTTGTGATGATTTCGTGGTGTATTGTGATGCATCGAAGCAAGGATTAGGTTGTGTGCTGATGCAAAGGGAAAAAGTCATAGCTTATGCCTCTCGTCAATTAAAGATTCACGAGCAGAATTATACAACTCATGATTTGGAGTTGGGAGCAGTCATTTTCGCGTTGAAAATTTGGAGACATTATCTTTATGGTACAAAGTGTACTATATACACTGATCACAAAAGTCTCGAGCATATCTTTGCTCAAAAGGAGTTGAACATGAGACAACGTCGTTGGGTGGAACTTCTTAATGACTACGATTGCGCAATTAGATACCATCCAGGCAAAGCTAATGTGGTAGCTGATGCCTTAAGTCGGAAGGATAACCCCAAGCCTAGAAGAGTTCGTGCGTTACAACTTACTATCCATACCGGTTTACCCGATCAGATCCGGAATGCACAACTCGAAGCACTCAAAGCTGAGAACATGGAGTTAGAATCCTTGCGGGGTATGGATAAATTACTGGAAGTTAGATCCGATGGTATCCGGTATTGTGCGAACCGAATATGGATTCCCGTGTATGGAAACTTGAGGGAATTGATTATGGATGAAGCCCATAAGTCTCGTTACTCTATTCATCCAGGCTCGGATAAGATGTACCAAGATTTGAAACTGATTTATTGGTGGCCTAAGATGAAAGCCGACATTGCCACTTACGTAAGCAAGTGCTTGACTTGTTCCAAGGTTAAGGCGGAATACCAGAAACCGGCAGGGTTACTTCAACAACCAAAAATTCCCGAGTGGAAATGGGAGGGAATCGCCATGGATTTTATCACAAAGCTACCCCGTACAGCAAGCAAATGTGATACAATTTGGGTAATTATTGACCGCTTAACCAAGTCGGCACATTTCCTACCGATCAAGGAAACTGATACCTCCGAGACGTTAGGAAAAATCTACCTTAAAGAGATCGTCGCACGACATGGAGTACCTGTTTCTATCATATCAGATCGAGATGCTCGATTTACATCCAAATGTTGGGAATCTCTCCATGAAGCTTGGGATCGCGATTGGATATGAGTACCGCATATCACCCTCAGACCGATGGTCAAAGTGAAAGGACCATACAAACCCTTGAGGACATGCTGCGTGCATGTGCTATTGATTTTGGTGAAAGTTGGGATAAACACTTACCCTTGGTGGAATTCTCGTATAACAACAGTTATCACACCAGTATTGGTGTAGCTCCGTTTAAAGCACTTTACGGGCGAAAGTGTAGATCACCTCTCTGTTGGGCCGAGGTTGGTGACAGTCAACTCACAGGTCCTGAGTTGGTACTCGAGACAACAGAGAAAATCGTGCAAGTTCGTAATCGTATGGCAGCCGCACGGGATAGACAGAAAAGTTATGCGGATAAACGGCGTAGACCTTTGGAATTTAAGGAAGGAGACAAGGTCTTGTTAAAGGTCTCACCCTGGAAAGGTGTAGTGCGTTTTGGTAAACGTGGTAAGTTAAACCCAAGATACATTGGGCCATTTGAGATCGTTGAGAGAGTTAGTCTATCAGCATATGAACTCAACTTACCAGCAGAGCTAAGTGGGGTCCATAACGTTTTCCACGTGTCGAATTTAAAGAAATGTTTAGCAGATGAGACATTAATCACTCCACTCGAGGAGTTACATGTGGATGAACAACTTCGATTTATCGAAGAACCGGTAGAAATTATGGACCGGGAGGTTAAACAGTTAAAGCGTAGCAAAATCCCAATCGTTAAAGTTCGTTGGAACTCGAGACATGGTCCTGAATTCACCTGGGAACACGAAGATCAGATGATGAAGAAATATCCCAGACTATTCAAGGTTCAGTCTTCGTCTAGTGTAGGTACTGGTTTAATTTTCGCGGACGAAAATTCTTCAACAAGGGGATGATGTGACGACTGAGAATTTTTCTTTTCTTTTTTCCTTGTGTCTAGCTCATTAACTTTTACCGCGTTACGCAATTTTCGAGGATGAAAATTCTTCAACAAGGGGATACTGTGACAATCCGACTTTTCAGGTCATTTTTCTGGCATTAACTGAACGTAAAACATATTAAATGTTGTGTGAACATTTATGTGCTTAACTGTGTTGACTTGTTGACTTTAGTAAATTAGGGTTTTGTGTGATCAATCACTACGAGCATGCACGGAAGTTTAAACGTTTGATATTCCATGATTCCGCTTTATGATTTTATGTGATATATTCATATATATTTCACAAGTATTTTATTATTCTATGTGGGTTTTAATTATCAAACCATAGATTATATTTATGATTTTATGTAAACCTAAAGTATATATTTATAAATTTTAGTCAAACTTTATGTGACTTTAAATACATATGTTACAATTTAAATGGTTAATTGTTGAATTATATTCTATGATTTTATGTGGGTAAAACAATATTTATAATTCTTATAAACGCTACACGATTTATATATTTTGACGCTCCTCGTATATTCGTTGTTTATTTGTTCCTCCGTTAACCGTCGTTAGAGCCGTTAGGTATTTATAAAACTTCAAGGGCTTAAATTGTAATTCATCAAACATATTTTAATTAAGCAAAATCCTTGAGGGACTATAATTGTCAATACTCAATACTCAATTAAATGTCCATTATGTGAATTTTATGTGAATTGAATTCACAGTTACGAGACTTCGACGGACTTGAATACACAATCATATCCTAAACGGTTTCACGATGACCACCGCTCCAACAAATTGATTCCGGCAATCAAGTTCTACCGTTTCCATTGAGACCTCTCAAACAGTTTAAATAGCATGGCAAATCATGGAGAAACCTACACAAAAATCCTCACGTCTCACTCTCTCTCGTCCTCTCTGTTTCTGTCGCAAACAAACCCACCAAGACTCGCCATAATTTTTGAAATTCCGGCCAAGACATCCACCATTCGACCACCTCTCGATCGCCTCTGGGATCGCGAACCTTCTACGAGCAACCCGGTGTAAGCAGAAGTTCAAACCGCGACCGCGCTCGGTGTTCGCGTTCAAGTTTCGTGACCGATTTCGGTGTCAAAAACTTGTTTATTCTCATCTCCGACTCAAGGTAACTCATCCCCTATGCTAGTCGCACATTTTTCTAAGTTAATTTACGTTTTCGTAATTTTCCGGCGACCGGAAAATACCTCCGGCGAGATTAGGGTTTGTGGGGAAGAAGAGGACATCTCGGCGGGTAAGGGTTATAAGGTATGGGGAATCGGGTTTATTACCAGACGCCAATCTGGCACATCTGGTTCGGGTACTGGGACTTTGCTCGCGAGAGGTCGGGGGTTCGAATCCCGGCCCTTGCGTTTTTGTTTCTTTTTGTTTCTGATTTAAGTCCCTCGAACCCAGTTATGGTTTCTGGTCGCTGTCATGTAGAACAAAACAATTCTCGGCTGAGGTATCTAACCACTAACTGTGTTGCTTGGCCGGGTGGCAAAAATTGAGTTCCTGTTGAACAGTGAGGTCACGGGTTCGAACCCAGTGACCTCCATAATGTTTCTGTTTTTATTATTTTTGCAGTCTGCTTTGAGTATGTTAGACCACTAGATCTTGTGCCTAAATGTGTCCCTTGTCATATCTTAAACTCGTAAAAATATACTTGAGAACCGTTTAAACCTCGTAAATCATATTTTTAGTTATAAAACATGTTTTACTTGTCAATTTGAAATAAAAATATAGTTTTAAACATCCATGTATATATATTTCTTGAGATAAAACTTTGGGTTTATCTAAAAAGGATAAATATATATATATTCATTGTGTAAACTATTATATATATATACAAGACGTTGGATTGAAACGAAGTAATATTTTGTGTAAACATTAAAATGTTTTTTTTAGGAAACTATTAAAAAGCGTTGTTTTGATTAATAACACGAAATACTCGGTTTTAGATTATGTTTCACCATAAATGGTTGTTCTTTTCAAAATAAATATTTAAATCATTGGATTTAACATATTTATGAATATATATATATATATATAACTTGTTAAAACTTTATTATCAACGTCACTTGAACATTTATTTAAATATATATATATATAATATATATGTATTTACTTAGAAAATATATATTAAAGATATATATTGGATTTTCTCGCGTTATTTCGATATTCGCTCGGATTTGGCACACGTGCCATCCTCGACTTATTCCGAACTTCACGATCCTTCGTTTTTATCGCTTACGTTAGATTTAATAGTTTAGAGCACACACTTATACTCGTATGCTCGTTAGGTGATTGATTGCTTGCACAAGACTCGTTTTTGCTATTTGAATTAACTGTTTGTCTGGAAACTTTGCCGAGCAACCTAAGGTGAGTTTCACGGCCCCATTTTACTTATTTTAATCCTGTTGGGGGAGATTAACATGCAAACACTTGAACTGTTAGATATATATCACCTGAATGATAGTGGCACACTTAATATAAAGCCCTCACTTTATAGTTACTGTCAATGTGACATCAGCGGGAACTTATTTAGTAGATCTACTGGGTTTGACAGCCCCACCCGGGTCAGTCGCTCTGACACGATTGGATATCGAACGGGTGTTATAAACTTCTTAGTCTTAACGAGGCACAATTGAACTTGTCGAGCTTCAGTAACTGGATAGCTAGTTGATCTAGTCAAACGTGCACTGATTTCTTGAAAATAGTCTAGCTAACTATTGATATATTATCTGGATTTTACTGAACCGTTAAACTGTTGAACTGATTAAACCTGTGAACTCACCAACCTTTGTGTTGACACTTTAGCATGTTATATCTCAGGTCGCTAAACTGGATTATCTGCCACGAGCTAGGATGCACCACATAAGGATTACAATTACTATGCATGCATCATAGACTTATTATTTATCAAACTTATTAATTTTTGGTTTGCGCATGTTTTGGCGCTTGAACAATTACTACAACTTTTTCGATTTACGCTTCCGCATTTAATAACCGCATTTACTCTGGTTTTACTTTTACATTGCATATAGACTGTTCGTATGGCTAATGTGTTCGATCCTGGTTTGTCACACTCCCTGCGGCGCGTTGTCGCGCGTGGGATTTTTGGGGGTGTGACATTTGGACTCCCTAAGGTCTCTAGCAGTGAATGCATGATTTTCACATTCGTTTGTAAACTTGCTCTCCCATTCTTTAATTAAAGCACAGCAAGTGGGGTTTGAGCATTCCTTGCAGTTACAGATCCAAGCTCCATCAGCATGATTGATCTTCCACTTTTCCTCCTCTTTTTCACGGAAAATCCGGAAAAGATATTTCTCTTGACTGAGTTCTTCACCTAAAGACTCTATCCTCTTTTTGTAGGTTTCGACTTGTTTTGGATGATTATTTAGTTTGTACTCTGCATTGAGACGGTCTCTTTCTTCAGTTCGAAACAGTTTCTTATATTGTTCGATTGATTCGGAGCATGCCGAGTTCGAACATGTCTGAGTTTGATCACTCACCAGAGGAGAAGCAACTTGAGTACTTGTCATCATATATATATATATATATTTTTTTGATGACGTCTAGGTCAAATTCGGACCGGAAAGACTTGACCGGATCGAAGAGTGAAAGCCGAAGGGTTGGATAGAAAAGGGTGAAGTTTTGATAGAAAAGTCAAGTTTTGGATCGAAAAGTGGACTTTTTGATCGAAAAGAGGACTTTTTGATCGAAAAATGGACTTTTGATCGAAAAGTGTGGCTGATCGAAAAGCTGGTCGAAAAGCTGGTTGGCTGATCGAAAAGCTGTTTGGCTGATCGAAAAGCTGTTTTGGCTGATCGAAAAGCTGTCTTGGCTGATCGAAAAGCTGTTTGGCTGATCGAAAAGCTGTCTTGGCTGATCGAAAAGCTGTTTGGCTGATCGAAAAGCTGTTTGGCTGATCGAAAAGCTGTCTTGGCTGATCGAAAAGTTGTTTGGCTGATCGAAAAGCTGTTTTACGGTCGGAAAGCACTTGATCGAAAAGTACTTTTCGATCGGAAATGATGAGGGTCGAAAAGTCTGATACGATCGAGAAGTGAAGGCCGGATCGAAAAGTCTCGAAGGGGACTTTTCGATCAAAGAGCACAGTGGATCGAAAAGTAACAGGGGACTTTTCGATCAAGGAGACTGATCGAGAAATCTCAAGGGGACTTCTCGATTGAGAGGGGCGGATCGAAAAGTCTCAGAGGGACTTTTCGATTGATGTAACTGATCGAGAAGTCACAGAAGGGGACTTCTCGATTGGAATTGCAGGTCGAAAAGTCACTTAGGGGACTTCTCGACTGGGATGGACTGATCGAAAAGCCACAGAGGGGGCTTTCTCGATCCGATGAAGCAACCGAAACTGGATTTTTCGATCAGGGGCCTGATCGAAAAGTATAGGCAGGGTCGAAAAGTCTTTAAACACGCATAGAACACCACAAATCTTCTGTCTTGTCTCGTAACCTGCACAAAACAGCTCCGAATGCGCTAAAAGCTGAAAATCACCAAAAACTCAAAACGTTAGTACTCAAAAACTTGAATCTAATATCGCGAGAGCCTCGAAACTTGCGTTTCTTGGCTCTGATACCAATTGTAAGTCCCGAAAATGATCCAAACGCGATATCACAACCTCTAGTGAATGTGCGGAATCCAAACACTAAAGTGATTCAAGATAAATCAAGAAAAATACGTAAAAGAACAATTGAAATCAAATAACAAACCGAATGAGAATTAAACTTCCTTGATTAATCGGTTGCAATACACCTTGAGAGATTCGAAATTCTCCTCTAGAGAATTTCGATTACACCCTTAAACCTTGTCTCTAGAATCAACAACCCTTAAACAATGAATAAGGGACCTATTTATAGGAGGATTCTAGCTTGGAAAACAAGCTAGTCTATTTTCGGTAACTAAATCCCCTAATTACCTCCTAATTTCCGTATTTGACTTTCCAGGCCCACTAAAACCCATCTAAACTCTTTTAAACTGAGCCCAAACCTATCTAAAATGGCCCAATGACCCAATACAATAATAAACCAACTATTTTTCACCTATTCTAACACATAGGCCTTCAAAATAGTCCGCCAATAGGTGATTTAATACACAAGCCACAAATTATTCCCTTACACTTCTAGTTGCTGTTCACAGGTTTTGTGGATTCAGCAGCAGTTACGCAGTTACGGTTTGAACTTTCTGGCCACTCCTATCTTTATTGATAACTCAGCGGCTATATGCATCATGAAAAACCCCGTGCAACATTCGAAGACTAAGCACATTGACATTCGATACCATTTTATTCGTAACTGCTATGAGAAGAATTTATTTGATTTGCAGAAAATTCATATTGATTTTCAAAAATCGGATCTCATAACCAAAGCTTTTGATAAAACTCGCTTCCAATTCTTTTTGCAAATCAATGGCATTACTTGCTTTCCTGCCAAGTAATCTAATTCAGTTGATCAATTTTTCTTTGTTTTTCTGCTTTTTAGGGGAGAATATATGGAAAATACAAAAAGAATGTGATTTCTTGTTGTTAAAAATTAAAAAAGCATAAAACAATTAAAAAATTCAAAAATTGAGAAATGTGATCCAACCCCTGTGAGAAATGATAGTACATCAGTGTATGATACTGACCATGGATAAAGTAAGAAAAAAGGCTGTAGGTACTTGCTTGTTTCATTGATTATGCTAATCAAATCTGATATATGCCTGT
Organism: Deinandra increscens subsp. villosa; assembly: GCA_039602395.1. NCBI lineage: Eukaryota > Viridiplantae > Streptophyta > Magnoliopsida > Asterales > Asteraceae > Deinandra > Deinandra increscens. The sequence goes on along the minus strand of JBCNJP010000037.1, from coordinate 14,433 downwards.
ATGATATAAATATAAAGCTTGCCTGAAATCTATGGTGAAACACTATTCTTGTCTTTGTATAATGCTGTTGCTATCTGAAAATACAAAAATAGAATAAGAGATTGTTCTAGTGTACGCATGCTTTCTTTTGAAAGATTTAAACTTGTTTAAATTTCTTTGTTTTCTCAAACGATCGCTCTTTCTCTACGCGTCCACAAGACCGACCTGATTGTTGTTCGTTTGAGGTTCTGCTTTATTTTTCTTGGTGTTTTGTATAATTCATCGGGCTTTCTCTGCGTATACGGGAGTATCGACCTGATTGCTGTGGAATTATACAATTTCAACTTGTTTTCTATTTCTTATTTTTTTTTAAATCCGAGGCCTTATCTGCGTATCGAAAGATCGACCTTAAGGTAGACGATTTAACTTTCTAATTTCTTTTTGCATGAAACACTATGAACAGTTTGTTTCTGTATATAAATTATGTGATAAATAAGTGAAAAATCAAAAATATAATAAGTCAGATTATTAGTTATTTGAATGTGTGGGTACCATGATTTCTAAGCTTGATAAATTAATACCTATGTCATATCAGAATGCTATAGAAATTGATTTGATTTGGCTGAAATAAACATGAAAATGTTGTATTCGTGAACAGCTTGGCTTGCATGCTGATTATACTGAAATTGAAGTGTGTATGGTACATATTACTGATATGATCTCATGTTGTGATTTTTCTCACAAAAATATACTTTATCGCATTTAATTTTGATTCTTTTGGTGTATTGCATTTTTGAAAAAGGCAAAAAGATTTTTGGTGTGCTTTAACATAAATTTGAAAAATCAAAAAGATTTTTGGTGTGTTTTAGCATAAAATTGTTAAAATACAAAAATATTTTGTTTCTGTGTTATTTTGGATTAACTGAATACGGAGTGGATCGTCTACTCGGTCGTATCGAAATCAATGTTAAACATGAATGACACAAGTGTAAATACAAATAACTATGTATTAGATCACTGATAAACACCACAGAGTACACATACAAGATCTGACCAAGAAGTTAACAAATCTATACAAGACACTGCTATTTATAGTTGAACTACACAAGCCAAAACCCGATCAGCCGAACCTCAGGTTCAGACCATGTTCGTATGTGTCTGAACTCTGAGTTCGCCTATAGTTCGGATCATAGCAATCTTGCAACATTGTCTTGTATTTGATACTTCACATGACGATCAAGAACTATGTATCAACAAACTCCCCCTCGGCATGTGCAGTGCAACTTCCACTTAAAACTTGTATCTTATATCTTCAATCAAACTCTCCTTCAACTTAACGATAAGTCTGATCTTGAGTACTTGACATTTCAGTGTGTAAACTCTTTTTATCAACAACTTCTGAAGACTTGAAGTTGTAGGGTTCTTCTTTCCACTTAGAAACCTGCCAACATAAATAATCTTAGCGCAAAATGTCTCTTTGAGAGTCCAAGATTTTTTGATTTTGAAATTGATTTCGTATTCCGTGTTGATCAACCGAAAAGAAATAAGAAACAAAATCTTTTTGAATTTCAAAACATTATATTAAAACATACGTAAAATATTTTTGGTATTTTCAGATAGAGAAAAGTAAATGCAACACATAATCAGACACTATTTTTGTCTTTTGCGAGAAAGGTCACAACTTGGGATCTTATTGGACATAACATGTTGAACTACACTTCAATTTTGATTATTGTAGCACATAAACCATGTCGATTGCAGATATAATTTGTCCAACTTTAAACTCAGGCAGAATCATACTCATAACATCTGGATATGTTAAGGTATTGATTAGATTTGCTTTGACCAGTGTATCTCACACTATCAGACAAACTCAGATATATTTTGCTTATCACACTTTGTGATTTCACTTGTGATTGAACACATAGTGATTTTATTCATGATATAGTCAATTGTGTTTCATGCAAAAAGAAATAAGAACGTTAAATCGTCTACCTTAAGGTCGATCTTTCGATATGCAGATAAGGCCTCGGATTTAACAAAATACGATAATAAAACAAGTTGAAATTATATAACTCAACAAAAATCAGGTCGGTACTCCCGTACACGCAGAGAAAGTCCGATGAGTTATACGAAACACCAAAGAAAATAAAGCAGAAACTTATATGAACAACTATCAGGTCGGTCTTGGGGACACGTAGAGATAGTCCGATCATTTAAGAAAATAAAGAAAATCAAACAAGTTTAAATCTTTGCAAAATGAACACATGTATACACAATGACTTCTCATTTTTCTTTTCACATATCTTTTTCTTGATGTATCTTAAGATATGCATCAAAATGTTGTCCACTAGGTCAAGCACCAGATTTAGTGTATATCACATTCGTATACTTTCTGATTTGCCGAGCCTACCTTACACATCGAACAATAGTCTTATGGCTTTTTCACTTACTTTATCCATGAGTCAGACAATGTCAGCCAATGTACCATCATTTTCCATTCATGTCGGATACAATTTCTCTTTTTTCAATGTTTTTGAAATTTTTGCATTTTTCAATATTTTTGTCTTTTTAAATTTCTCCCCTTAAAAATGACAAACTCTATTTTTTAGATTTTCATTTTTACGAGATGAAAAACAACACACTTTTTTTGTATTTTTCAAAAACAAACTCCCCCTCAAAATGAGACGAAGTGAAAAACAAATCAGAAATTGATCAACCAACACAAATAGTAACATTTTAGCATTTTGAAAACAAAATTGATATAGAAATCCAATTTAAGTTATCACAGATATTTCACAATCAACAATTTTCCAATCACCGAAAGGTCTTCCTGAAATACCTGCTGACACCAAATAAAACACTAGTCGCTCTGGGATCGACTCGAGTCAACAGCGTCGGGTCGCCCGGTGTCTTCCACATAGTCGTTGTTGGACTTGGAAACAACCTTTGGTTTCCATATTTTTAAAGAGTTTAATTTTTTATTAGAACCAGAATAAGTATCAACTGGCGTACTTGGTATAGACCAGGACGACTTACGAGTTGATTTTACATTTGGAGACCACGGTTCATCAAAAATCTGACATTTGTTATCCACATATTTAGCAGTGTTGTGGATATGTGCGGTCGTTGGACAATCAGCAACAAGATGTCTAGGTTGACGACATGCATAACAAAGTCTTTCTCGAAATTGGAAAACATTTGAAAAATTCTTTGAATTTTGAAAACCAGAAGAATGTTCAGAATCAAAGTTATCAAAGAAATCATCATAGGAATCATATCTAGGAGATGGACTCCTTGAAGATGATGACCTTCCAGAATAATAAGTTTTTTCCTTCGGAATAGGTGACTTCTTTGAAACTTTAACTTTTGAAATCTTTTTAGCTTTCACTGGCTTCTTTGCTTGAACAGGTACTTGCTTGATCTCAAAACCCAATCCTTTGTTCTTATAACTTAGAGTCTTTGATGAACTCGAAGAAGAACTAGAAGCTTCTCTCCCCTTAGCTTCTCTAGTGAATTTAGCTTTGATGTCTTTCATTCTGTTCTTTTCAATCAAAAAGTTTTCTTCTTCGGTTGTAAATGAAGTACTTGGGGCAACCTTATCAAAAATCTGTTCATTTTCCAAAAGAATAGACTTTGAATTTAAACTTTGGAGCTTCACCCAATGGTTTTTGCTTTTTCCCAGACTTCGATTTCTTCTTCTTTGATTGGGTGACAAACTTCGAATAATCATGCAATTCATCTTTAGGATCAAGTCGAGCAAATGTAAATTCAGATAAATCCATCGGTTGAGGAACCATGTGAATATCATTCTTTTTGGAACTATCTTCACTCCGATCCTATTTATATAAGAAATTCAGCAATGTCGGCGATAAATTGCAATTCTTCACTTACCTTTTTAATTCCAAAATTTCTAGTTTTAGCTCAGAAATTTCTGTTGAGCATCAAACACTTCTTTTTGTGACTGGATGAATTTTTCATTGAGATCATCATATTCATATGTTTGCAACTTCCAGATCTCACATTCAGCAAAAAGCTCTTCGGTAACATGTTCCCACTTCTTTATGTATATGTCCACATCCTTTTTTAAGACTTCATTCTTATCTCGAAGAAGAACATTAGAATCTTGAAGTGTAGACACTTTCTCTTGAAGCTTCTCAATTGTAGTAACAGATTCAAGCACAAGCGCATTAGCTTTTTCATACTTTTTTTGAACCGGATAACTCTTCTCAAATAAATTTTCAAAATCTTGTGCTGCATCTAATGCTTCAGCTTTGGCTTTTTCACACTCTTCAGCCAATTTACTCTTTTCTTGCAGCACATCTTCATGAACATGAACTAAAGCATAATACTTCTTTTGAAAAGCTTCCAACTCTTGCTTGAGCACCACAATCTCTTCAGTTGATAATTCAGAACCTCTTTCTAAACTTGCATTCTTGTTACATAATCTCACACATTCTAGACATTTAGATTCATCGACCTTGGAACTATCAGGTACTTTTGATAAAACCTCTTGTACCAATGATATGCTTGAATTAGAATCAGAATCAGTGAGAACATTATCATCATCATGACGAGCTGTCAAAGCAACAGTAATAGGAGCATGTTTCATTTTTGCTACAGAATCCGCATTCCAGGCAAGTTCATCTCGATGCCAAAATATGTATGTCAGTTTTTCTTCAACAATCTTTGTGAGCTTGATTTAGTGAATGAACAACCAAATGAGCATGTTGACCAAACTTCAATTTATTTTCAGTCGATGTTGGACATTCTCGAGCAAAGTGACCATACACTGAACACTTAAAACATTTAGCCTTCGATTTGTCCAATCCAATTTTACCATCCTGATTCAATCTCTTCTTGCCAGTTCTATTGAAAAATTTCTTCGTTCTTCGAACTAACATTGCATACTGCCAATTCAAATCCATTTCTTCCAAATGATCATAATCTATCTGATCATAATCTTCATTTGTCAATTCGGCATTACTAACAGAACCAATAATAACCCCAAAATATGAAGATACCAATGCAGAAATTAAAGCATTATAATCATCGGTAGTTTGAGCAGACAAAGCATTCTGAGTCGAAGAACTAGGAATTGAAACAGTACAACCAGTAGAATAATTAGGAGTTTCAGATTTACCTGCAATGAATGCTGTAGGAGGTGCGAACTAAGAATATTAGATTTCACATCATTTATTGTTGAATCATTTTCTCCATGATATACAGCAGGATTTTGAATTTGTGCAGGAAGAGACTTGTTCACCATTAACTCCATATCCCTTGCTTGTAATCTTTGAATCATATCATTAAATGACAATCCTAGATATTCTTTATCATGAGTGATCGTCATCACATAATTCTCTCATTTCTCAGGTAAAGCCTCCAAAATCTTTTCTTTCATATTAGCTTCTTCTTTTGTAAGACTCACCAAACGCATTTCACTCATTAAGTGTGCAAACCTTGCAATCAAATTTGGAATTGATTCGTTTTGATAATGCTTGAAACTATCAAATTCCTTCTTCAAAACCTTTTGTCGACTTTTCTTATATTGGTCATTGCCTTCACATCTCTTTTCTAATGCATCCCATAAACTCTTCGATGTATAGTTACCCGAAAATTGATGTAGTAACTCTTTACGTAATGCCATTGTCAAAGTACCATATGCCTTTTTCTCAGCTTGATATGCTTTCTTTTGTTCAAAAGTAAGTTTTCTTTGTATAACCGGCTCCCCATTTTCATCTTTAGCATAGGCATATTGATCAGTGAATGACAACCACATATCAGTATCATTCGTGTCCACATACGCTTCAAACCGTTTAACCCAACTTTGATAATCTTCTAATTTGAGCAATTTGGGAACTTTCTGACTTGTTCCAATTTCATTATCATAGTTCATCATAGTTTGCGTCGTAGCTTGCATCAAATTCTGAATTGCCGCAAACGCTTGAAAATCACTCATCTTGTCCGAAAACTTGTATATCAAAACTTCAAACCAAAAACGAAGGTCTTAGAAGTGGACTTGGGTTTCGAAACGCAGGGTACTGGCCATTAGGATAGTAAAAGTATAGATGTCTGCGAGATGGTCGTTTTGGTTGGTATTAGCTCCCGTATCTCTAACGATTCTCAAGTTACGTCAGTTTTCGGGAAACCTTCCAAAAACCCGATTACTGTTTACCCGAACCTAATCCAAACTTGAATTGCTTATCCGAACTTCTTCCGAACCTCAGCCGAACTTGATTTCGGATGTTCTTAGCTAAACATTAGCCGAACTTGACTTCGGATGAGCAAATTTAATCGAACTATATCCGAACCGAACTTTGTTTGAGAAAGTAGCCGAACTAGATCCGAACTCAAAACGAACCAGATGTAACCCAGCCGAACCTTATCTAAACAGTATCCGGACCCAGAGTTCGGAGCAGTTATTTTACCAAACCTTTAGAGTCTAGCCGAACTGAAAATGAAACAAACCATTTTCGGCTCGATTTTCACGTTTTTCAGAGATTTCAAACGAGATTTTTCACAGGAACTCAGATAAACTCAGTAGAAATGTTTTAGGAGAAGATTTTTCATGGAAAGGATACTTGAAATGATCAAACGAACTCAAAAGTGTTTAGGTTTTTCAAAAAATTAGGGTTTTTGACTCAAAACTTTGGAAAACACAGATCTCAGACTAGTAGAGCAAACCGAAAGCTCTGATACCACTTGAAATTGCGTGAACGGTGGATCGTCTACTCAGTCGTATCGAAATCAATGTTAAACGTGAATGAAACAAGAGTAAATACAAAGAACTTTGTTTTAGACCACTGAGAAACACCACAGAGTACACATACAAGATCTGACCAAGAAGTTAACAAATCTATACAAGACACTGCTATTTATAGTTGAACTACACAAGCCAAAACCCGATCAGCCGAACCTCAGGTTCGGACCATGTTCGTATGTGTCGGAACTCTGAATTCGCCTATAGTTCGGATCATAGCAATCTTACAACATTGTCTTGTATTTGATACTTCACATGACGATCAGGAACTATGTATCAACAAATGGCAAATTTATATGTTTCTGAACCATAATCGAAGCTTGAATCAGCTCATCAACATCAAAGTGGTTGAAATTGGAAAAATATGAATTTTTGAGTGAAAAATGTCAAAATAGAAAATTTTGGGGTTAAATTAAAAATTTTCAATGGTACGCCCATACCAATTGGTACGCTGGGCCGCACCATTGAACATATAAATAGTTCGAGGTGGTTCGGTTTCTCATTTCACCGTACCACAGCCAAATCACTCTGAAAAGAACTCTAATCCCAAATCTTTGTTTTTTCATGAATTTCTCATTGAATACTAAACCTTTGCTCGTAATTTTTTTACTACAGGTTCGAAATTAAATTTCTCACATGTACATGGTCTTGATTCTGTATTTGGTTCAAGAAATCTCGTGATTTTGAAGGATTTAGGGCTCGGTTTTTGTAAAAATGTGACGATCTTCGGTTAACCGAGTTTTGGAACATGAAAATGTGTTTTGTTTGTACTATTAGAGTCGGGTTTTAGTGTATTTTCAAACCTCAATGATCGATTTCACGTACCTTGCTTCATTTGTGCTAAAAATTGAAAAGTCTATTCGATTGTTGTTCTACCACCGTACTAGTTGGTACGCCCGTACCAACATGGTACGCATGACCAAAGTGGTATGGAGATTGGTATGCTTGACTCACTAGTACGCCCACACCAGTATGGTACGTTTGACCAGTTGGTACGGTCAACGATCTTTTATTTCAATGGTATGCCCGTACCAATGTGGTACAGGTGACCAAATTTGGTACGGTCAATGGTATGTTGATTTGTTAGTACGCTGACTTGATTTTTCATAAAGTTCAAAGTTCAAGCGTTTCGAGTCCAATTTGAGTCAATCGTTCACATTTTTGATTATTCAACATAAATGTAACGATACTTGTTTTTGTGAATTTTCAGAAATGGCTGCTATGTTACCATCAAATTTGGATCACAATATCTGTGCGAATCTAGGGGTATCTGCCAAATGGAGATCTCAATTCGGGAATATTTTTGAATTCATGCAAAGATCGCGTATCTATTATATAGCAACACATGATTGTACACGGTACAAGGATATTCTCAAAACTTTTTGGAATGCTGCTCAAGTGGATTGTACAGTTGTTCCACCGGTTATCGAATCAAGGATAAATTAGACTGATATTGTTATTTCTGAGGATGATATTCGTCGAGTTCTTCAATTCAATGACCAAGCTGCATATCTAGTGGAATTTGATGAAGTAGATCTTATCGGGTTATTAAGACGAATCAAATATGATGGGAATTTGAGTGTCAAATGGTTTACCAAGTCAAATGTATGTCCACCATACAAATATCTGCTACATGTTATCATCAGATGTTTCGAGAACCGATTGAGAGGTCATGAAGAATTTGATATGAAGATTCTATCATTTTTCACAGCTCTGGTGATGAACAGACAAGTCAACTTTTCTGGTTGGATTTTTGCTTACATGAAGGAAAACATATCTTTGAAGCAGAAGAAAAGTTTGATGTATCTGAGGTTCATCCAAATGATACTTGATGCTTCATATCCGACATTTCCAAAGAATCTAACATTTTCTATGGAGCTGAAGCACATGAATGAATTGGCTGTTAGTAAATTACCGGTTTATCAGAAGCGAAAAGGGGCAAATATACTTCCACATGTTAAAAGACTGATTGGACACCTTGCTAAACCAGATTATGTGGCTCCTGAAAATGGTGCTCCACGACATGAGGATAGTTCAGATGATGAGTTGGAATATGATGATAGTGGTTAGCCAATGGAAGTTTTTCAAAATCAAGCTGCGAATCCCGAATCGCAGATTCGAAATCAAGAACCAGTTGTTCAAGAATCTATCTGGCAACAACAAAATCAAGATCAAATCATTTAAGATCCAATTGTTCATGATGAGGGGGTTGAGCATGTGGCTGTTAATGCTCAAGATGATGAATTAATGGCTGATGTTGATGCTGATATTTCTGATACTAAAAAGATGATGATGGTAGTTCGTCCGACACTGATTCAGATTATGGTGATTATGTTGAGATTTTGCATAATACCAGAGGTTTTCGAACCTATTTGTTAGCAACACAAACTTTTTGTTTTCTTATCTTGTAACCGATACTTTATTTTGTAATTGTCTTTGGTTATGTACTTGGTAAACTTTGTTTATATGTTAGCGTACTTGTTATGCTTCTTAGCGGACTTGTGACTTATGTTCTTAGCGGACTTGATTTACACTTAGCTTACTTGTTTGATTGTTTATCTTAGCGGACTTGTTTATTCCTAGCGAACTTGTTTACTTAGCAGACTTGTCTTGTTCCTAGCGTACTTAATTTGTTCTGAACGAACTTGTTAGCGTACTTGTTCATGTTAGCGAACTTGATAATGCTTAGCGTACTTGTTAGCGGACGTGTTGCTACTTAGCGTACTTGTTAGCGAACTTGATAATGCTTAGCGTACTTGTTAGCAGACGTGTT
>JBCNJP010000036.1:52522-63000 GCA_039602395.1 Deinandra increscens subsp. villosa | reverse complement strand
TGAACACCAACGGGAAAAACAAACAACTAAACCTACATTACTAAAACTAAACAAGAAAGACACAAAAACAACTTAAAGGAAACTAAGAAAAATAACGAAGCAAGCAAACTAAACCTAAACCATCAAAATAAACGCATGGAATTAAAAACAAAGAAGCCCTAATTAATTAAACAAATTTTTCTAATTTTTCTAATTTTTCTGAATTTTTTTGATTTTTTTTTTGATCAGCGTAAATAAAACTAAATATATCAAAATCCGAAAAGATCATGTGACAAAAACAGAGAGATGCCATTAAAATCTAACTAAAATGCTAGCATGAACTTAGATAGGACAACTAACCTCATTGAAATAAATTCGACACCAAGAAAGCTAAGAGGCAAAATGTTACTAAATGGGAACCTAAACCTAATGAGGAGAAGCGTAAACAAACTACGATAAACACGTAAAGACCATAAAAAAAACTGAAAGTGACCGATGCTTTTTCAACCGGATCATCCTAAACATGTCATAAATCATTAAAACCTCTCCAATATCTTGATATATATACAAATCAGCTCACTAAGAAAGACATATAAAACAAGAATAGCAACATAAAATTCACAAAATTGTCATATAGAATGAAACTGTTTTGCATTTAGCCAATATCTAACATCCAAATAAGCCCTTGGTATTCAAATGAGGATTAATAGACAAGATATGGCCTTCGAGAATCAAATGAAAAATCTGATTAAGTGTTGCAATTTTGATCAAAACAAAATTTAAAAAAAAATAACACTCAAACTATTTATCAACAAAAAATTTGGAATCGTACCTGAATCTGCTAAGCAAAAGAGAAAGAAATTAAGTTGCAGATTATGATCGGAGATGATGGTGCGGCGGCGGCTTGTTCAGCCGGAGACAGAGGGAGGCTGGCGGCGAAAGAGCGGTGGTTGGATGGTGGGAGAAGGCTGTGGTGAAGTGAGGGAACAGGGGGCGGCGACGAGATTGGGGTTGTGAGGGATATGAGATGGCGGTGAGCAGAGGGGCGACGGGCGGAGGATGGAGATGGCGGGCTGAATGGCTGGGAGTGGTGGCTGCAGGCGGCTGTGAAAGGCGGAGGTGGATGGGGGAAGCCGGAGAGGGTGCGGGGCTGTGGAACGCAGGTGGAAGGGGGGTGGTGGCAACGGGAATCGTGGAATAAGAGGGAGGCCGGTGGTGGGTGAACAAAGTAGAGGCGAGGTTGGCGGCGCCGGGTCTGTGGTGGCCGGCGGTGGTGGAGAAAAACCGGCGGCCAGTGGGGAAGAGAGGGACACCGGGGGAAAACGCAAGTGTGGAGGAAAAATTAGGGCAAACGAGATTTGGGGGAAAATTTAAAAGACATCTTGATTTATGAACTCATGCGGGCCATCTGAAGTGTATTTATGTGTAGGCATGCGGCCCGCATGACCTGTGCACCAGCAAACTTAGTTTTAGCCAAAAATTACTATCTTTCACCCAAATCCGATTCTCTCGATTTCGACCATCATCAATCATTCAAATACAAACCTGGGACTGTTCAGGACTTACCAACAATGTCACAAACCTGTTTTCCCTCGATCTTACCCGAAACGAAATCAAAAAGCTAAAAAATGCAAATTTGATTTAAGTCTTCAATTTAGGCATGCATTCCTATGCAAAGTATATCCAAATGAATCTGAATTCTGTCCCGGATGTTATACCAAACCTGCAAAACTTAAAACCAAGCGTAAAATGGAAAAAGAAAGCATAATTGGAACTAGTTTGACTAAAAATCAATGAAAAATCAAAGGTAACTAGCAAAAAGTCAAACTAAGTTAAAAAATTACCAAAATAACCACAATAGAACTAAGTAAACTAAAAACCTAATCGGGTTGCCTCCCGCAAGCGCTGAAGTTATTTATGAGTCGTCAGCCAGACTCGGCCCCGCGATCAACGCGCGGGGGCTTCCAGACGCAAAACAACCTCCTCGTTCACGTTAACCGGATCCACAAGATAATGCTTCAACCTATGTCCGTTAACCTTAAACGAGCTACCATTCTCACCTTCAATCTCAACTGTCCCGTACGGATATACGTGTTTCACAACATGGGGACCGGACCATCTAGACTTCAACTTACCCGGAATCAATTTCAACCTCGAATTAAAGATAAGCACTCGATCTCCCGGTTTTAAAGACTTTCCTCTTGATGTGACTATCATGAATCCTCCTGGTCCTCTAGTCGCCTCATCCAGATCTAGATTGATGGCCTTCATGGCCCAATACGCGCGATGCTCAACCTCAACTGGTAAATGACACGCCTTTCCGTAAATCATCCTAAACGGTTTCGTACCCGTAGGTGTCTTATAAGCCATGCGGAAGGCCCACAATGCGTCATCCAGTTTCTCTGACCAATCCTTACGGTTCTTACCAACCGTTTTCTCCAAAATCCGCTTAATTCCACGATTCGTGACCTCAACCTGCCTAATCGTCTGGGGATGATATGGTGTAGCTAATCTATGCGTAACCCCATAACGCTGCAACGCTTTCTCCATGTGCGTGTTGCAAAAGTGGGTGCCACGATCGCTAATCAGTGCCTTCGGCACTCCAAACCTCGCGAAAAGTTTCCTCAAAAACCTCACGACAACTCTTGCATCATTAGTGGGGAAGGCTTGTGCCTCAACCCACTCGGAAACATAATCAGCTGCAACCAGAATGTACTTTTCCCGCGAGATGGCGGAAACGGACCCATAAAGTCGATACCCCAAATATCGAAAATCTCGCAAACCTGAATCTTAGATTGGGGCATCTCATCTCTCCGCGACAAATTACCTGCGCGCTGATAATTGTCACATTTACTGATCATCTCAAACGCATCCCTGAAAATAGTCGGCCAGTAAAATCCCGACTCAAACACCTTCTTCACGGTGAAGAGGGCTGCGTAGTGTCCACCAGTCGGACCCTCGTGACAATGTCTCAAAATCTGGCAGGCATCACGCCCATGCACGCATCTCCGAATCACAGAATCAGCACCGATCCTATAAAGATAAGGATCCTCCCAAATGTAATGTTTTAAGTCAGAAAAGAACTTCTTTTTCTGCTGAAACCCATACCCTTTCTTCATAATCCCACTCGACAAATAGTTTGCAAAATCCGTAAACCATGGAGCATCTTTCTCTAGGAGCTGTGTCATCGGCCTCGTGATTTTCAAAAAATCGCGTATGAATCTGCAGTAAATTCCCGCGTGGCCTAAGAAACTCCTAATCGCTCTAACAGAAGTGGGAGGTGGAAGTCTAGAAATAGTATCAACTTTGGCTCGATCAACCTCAAGCCCCGCATGTGAAATCTTGTGCCCAAGCACAATACCCTCACGAACCATGAAATGGCACTTCTCCCAATTAAGCACCAGGTTCGTCTCCTCACATCGAGCTAACATCCGCGATAAGCTCGTCAAGCACTGATCGAAGGAACTCCCAAAAACAGAAAAATCATCCATGAAAACCTCCATGGAGTCCTCGATCATATCATGGAAAATCGCGACCATACAGCGCTGAAATGTCGCTGGAGCGTTACATAATCCGAACGGCATGCGTCGGTACGCGAACGTGCCATAAGGACATGTAAATGTGGTTTTCTCCTGATCCTCCGGTGCGATGGGAATCTGGAAATAACCTGAAAAGTCGTCAAGGAAACAATAATAACTGTGACCGGCTAAACGCTCCAACATCTGATCAATGAACGGTAGGAGAAAATGATCTTTCCTCGTAGCATCGTTGAGTTTGCGATAGTCAATGCAAACTCTCCACCCCGTAACCGTGCGCGTAGGAATCATCTCATTCCTCTCATTCACTACAACTGTCATGCCCCCTATCTTGGGCACAACCTGAACTGGACTGACCCAAGGTGAATCAGAGATAGGATAAATCAATCCGGCATCCAAAAGCTTAAGTACCTCTTTCTTCACCACATCCTGCATGTTCGGGTTCAGTCGTCTCTGTCTCTGCACAACAGGCTTAAACTCATCCTCCATCAAAATCTTATGCGTGCAGAAAGAAGGGCTAATCCCCTTAATATCCATAATCTTCCATGCAATAGCCTGTTTGTGCTCTCGCAGCACATCTAACAACCTCGATTTCTCATCAACCGTCAAATCTGATGCAATGATCACAGGAAGTCTCGAATCCGTCTCTAGAAATGCATACTCTAAGTGAGATGGTAACTCCTTAAGCTCTAATGTCGGCGGATCCTCAACAGACGGTCTAGATTTGGCCCGCATGGTGTCAATGACCTCAAAAACCTCCGGGCTCAAATCTAAAGTACTAGTCTCCTCACTAGTCACCTCACACGCAGCAGCAGCATATACATCAAGCTGCGGGTCAACTCCACCCCAAAGCTGCGTGTCTAAAACACCTGAATCATAAATATCCTCAAACTGATCACTCACGTGTGGAGTGATGGTATCGACAAAGTAGAGGGTATCGTCCTGACTCTGAGGACATCTCATCGAATCACGAATGTCAAAGGTCACCGTCTCGTCCCCGACGCGTAAAGTAAGCGTACCGCTAAAAACATCAACCAAAGCGCGTGCGGTAGCTAAAAATGGGCGACCTAAGATAAGAGGCACGTGCTCGTCCTCATCCATGTCGAGGATCACAAAATCGACCGGGAACACAAATTTATCAACTTTAACCAGCATGTTCTCCATAATACCCCTCGGATATTTGATGGAACGGTCAGCAAGCTGAATGCTCATGCGCGTGGGTGTCGGCTCACCTAGGTCTAGTCTCGCGAAAACTGAATATGGCATTAAGTTTATACTAGCACCTAGATCAGCAAGAGCATTGCTGACGGACAAGCTACCAATCAAACATGGAATCGTAAAACTCCCAGGATCCTTCATCTTCTGTGGCAGCTTGTTCTGAAGAACTGCTGAACACTCCTCGTTCAGTGTAACGGTCGACAACTCCTCAAGTTTCTTTTTGTTACTCAACAAATCCTTAAGAAACCTGGCATACTTAGGAATTTGTGCTAATGCCTCGACAAACGGAAGATTTATGTGAAGCTGTTTGAACAGGGCAAGAAATTTGCTGTAATTCTCCTCAGCTCTATCCTGTCTCAAACGTGCGGGATATGGAACAGGAGGAATGTAGACTCTCGCGGGCTCCTTGGGGCGTGCTGTACTTGCTGGGCGTAGCCTAGTAGGGTGCACCTGCCCAGGAACCTCAGTCTCAACCTCAACATCTCTCTCAACTACAACCGGCTCAGTAGTAGCTGGCGGTACTGGATCCTGAGTGGTCTTGCCACTCCGAGTGGTAATCGCCTTTGCTGTTTGGCGCGGATTTGTCTCGGTATTACCCGACAAACCTCCCTGCTGGCGCTCTGACATAGATTTGGCAAGCTGGCCCATCTGTCTCTCAAGATTTTGCATATGAGTGCCCATGTTTCCCATTTCTTTCACAACAGTGGAGATATCCTGCTCATTTTTAGAAAAACGCGATTCATTCTGCTGAGCAACTTTATGAATATCCAAGGCAGATTTCTGGTTCTGCTGCATCATCTGAGCCATCATGTCAGTAAGATTCTTGTTGGAACAAAAATTTAAGTGACTAACGCCATCAAATCTGTTTACCGAAGCATTCGACTGAAGAATCCATGTGAATTGATTCAGAGACGCGGGTTGTGATGCTCGAGGCTTGCAGTTTGGACCGAAGATCGGTTTCCAGAAAAGTCAACCGTTCGGGTCAACGGTCAACGTAAAAGTCAACGGAAGATCAGTTCGAGCGAGTCAAGCTTCGGATTAATTAAATCAACTTTGATTTAATTAATATTTATGTTATTTACCTTTCTTGTAATTTTCAGTTATGTTATGTTTTTTCTGTTGTTAGTCACCCTCACTATATATAGAGAGGGTGCCCATTACAAGAAGGGGTCTCCGAATGTGGAGATGATGATTTTCTTGTAGAGTGTGAGATTTCCATTCTAGAGAGAGAGTGAGTCATGGATTCTAGAGAGAGAAAGTGTTCTTCATGATTTCTTGTAACTAATCATTCGGTTATATGAAATCATTCGATATGTTCTTCATCTTTCTTGTTTATGATTATTCATGATTCATCATCATCATCTTCTTCATTTGTTTTGAGTTTTCAAATCCGAATATTGTTCTTGCTCAAGATCGGGATTCTTGATGTGAAAATCGGTCCTGACTAATGGTATCAGAGCGGGTATCGATCAGATTCATCTCACTGTGAATCTGGTCACTCGAATCTGAGATTTTGAGCTTGAATGGGTGAGGATGAGAAAACTTATTTTTAGAGACTTTTTTCTATTTTTTCTTCATTTCTGGATGTTTTCTGATATATGGATGTTTGATTCATGTTTGGGAGTGCATCTGGATGTTATTTAGTGTTTTACATCTTCAGATCTGGTGAAAAAATGAAGATCCGAGCAGATTTTTGGAACTTTGGAGTTTTCCCCGTATTTGAAGATTTTCAAGATTTTTAGCTTTGATTCTTCGTTTTCTGGGCATTTCTTCATGGATTTGGATGATATGAGGTATGATTCTCAGTGGAAAACGCGTTCCGGATCCATTGGAAGCATCCATTTCGTCTGAATCTCGACATTTTGGGCAGATCTGGAAAAACACACACTAGTGTGTGTTTCATGGTGTTCTTCGTGTTCTTGAAGATTTGCAGATTTTGAAGACTGTTTTTGATCCGATTAGCTACTGTTAATGAAGTGTTGGTGGCCACAACATTGTCGTGGATGGTTTAGCTTCTCATATCGTGCATCATTATGGGTTTTCTTATCGTTTTTGGGCAGATTCGAGTTCGTCAAGTAAGTTCTTCAAGTTCATCATTTTCCAGATTTATTCAACTGTTCTTGAAGGTTTGAAGATTGCCTTAGCGGACTTCCAGTGTTCTTAGCGAACTTGTTCTCCTCTCCTTAGCGAACTTGTTTGCTTTAGCGGACTTGTTTTCTGCTTAGTGGACTTGTTCCTTAGCGAACTTCTCAGACCCTTTAGCGAACTTCAAATGGCTTTAGCGGACTTGTTTCTTAGCGGACTTGTCAACTGGGTTTTCGTTCGAGGTCGTTTCGGTGGATTATGTTCGTACAGAGTTGTAGAGGATGATCATACGAGTTCGTGGGTATAAATTTCGTCAATTTTGGTTAAGTATTATGGGAGATACAAGCAAAATACGGTTTTCCGGTGGATTCCATGTTTTTCCGGTGATATCTCCGGTCAGTTAGGGTTTCGGACGAAAAAGGGAGATGACGATGACGTGTCATCTCGTGATTGGCTGCATGTGGAATTGTCTCTCTCCTACTTTTGTCCCCACTCCAACATTCCTTTGCTGTTGTCGAGATATGGTTGGCCGAGAAAAAGCGCGTGGGCCCAGGCTGTTGTAAAGAACCGTTGGAAAGCATGTGTGTTGTCGCCCTCTGATTGGGTTGCTGACTTCTCACACGGATCTTGCCTCCCATTCGTTGGATTACACTAATCCTGGGCGTAGGATGCAATTTGCTGCTGAAACGTGAATGGTTGACAGAAATTCACGCGGATCATAATCTGATCCGTTAATCAGCATGATTTCTGGTCGCTGGATCATGTTAAAGCCCCATTTCTGATTGGTCAGAATTTATGGACATGGATCTTGGTCTTCTTTGAGAGATTTTTTTAAAAAAAAAAAATAAAAGACTTATTAATTTTTCAGCATTTTCGTTAAATGCGGGTATTTTCTTATCAGTTTCTCAATGAGACTTACGAGATGACGCCCGAACGGAATTGCGGAAATTTTTTATTAGTCTCAGATTTATATAACAATTAAATTTAGTGGACTCCCGTAATATTTTAGATGTTCAGGAATTTATATAACCCGTTCATGAAATATTATAATATTTTACGGGTTTAGAATACAGATATAATACCTACTCATTAAATATTATACCATATTAAATTTACTTGCTCACTACTCTTTCAAATAATATGTGTCGAATTGTTAGGATGAATCAGTTCTCAAGATGATTTCTCACTATGTTTACGTGTACTACTCTCCTTAACGCTGAATCGTTACAATTCAACAATAAATATACGTACACTGCATGAGAATTGAAAACACATTCACCTTCACACCAAAATCGCAAATTGACAATATGAAAGAAACCGAATGAAAGAATAGAGAGAGAGAGAGAGAGAGAGAGAGAGAGAGAGAGAAGGCTGTACTCACTCCCCCTCTTCGTTATCTCTTCCGGCCGACAACCCGACGCCCCTTTTGTTCAATTTCTCCGGCGGAGAGAACCCAACTCCCTCTCGAGTTCACAGCGGCGAGCAAGCAGCAGCCCGGCACCCCGTTCGCTCTCTCGTTTCTCCGACAAACATATTCGTACCACCCCGTCTCCCTCTCGTTTTTCTGATGAACCCAACAGCAGCTCCACCGGCGACCTCACACACCTCCGGCCACGCAGATCCGACGAACCCAGACCCTATATCCCTCTCCTTTGTCAACTCTGGCTACCACCTCATCACCTTGAAACCGTAGTAAACCCAGCAGCCCGGCGAACCTCCGAGCAACCCCCGTCGTGAACCCGATATCTTCTCCCTTCAAATTCTGATGGTGGACATCATAGATGACGAGCATTTAGCGACGAAAATGACGACGGTGGTGGCGGTGAACTATCGGAACGAACTCGGTGGACGACACAAACTCGGTGATATTCGGAGTGAGATTCGCTGACGCTCGGTTGACGACGGGTGACAACAACAATGATGATAAACACCCGGGATGGCATAGAATGATGGCGGTGGTCGACGGTCGTTGAAGGTGGTCCACGGTGGCGGCAAACGGGGTGTAAACTAACGACGATAATAAAAACCCGTCTTTACTTTCGGTCAACGTTTCGGTGGCATAACGAGGTCCAAACGACGAACCGACAACGGGGAAATGCTCGTGGCGAGAAACTAGTCGGGAAGGACTATTCCTTTATCTAAAACGGACAACTTTATTATTCGGTTATTTTGAACTCGTTTCACGGCCCATCAAAGAGGTAATCACGTTATATATTTGTTATTATTACAAATATTATGGTTAAGTTAAAGTTTATATGAAGTCATAATAGAACGGGTTAAATGATATAAATATATATTTAAAACGAATAAATATATATAATATTATTAATCAATTTTATTTAAATTGGTTTAAAGGATATTTCGTATTTAAATATTAAATATATATGTATATATATATAATATAAATAGTAAAGTTATTATCGGATTAAAGAATATGTTTAATATATATTTAAAACATATTAAAAATATGTTAATATATATTTGAAGTGTTAATGTTGAAATTAGGGTTTGTCTAGTCAGTGTTCTGTCAAACCCGAGCAAACGGTAATGAACTAAGCTTTGAAATTTTAAAGCATGTTATAAAATGTTATAACAGATAATACCCTAAGTCAGTTTTGAATAAAAATGAGTTTTGATAAAGAAATGAGAAAAATGGAAAATTAGGGTTTTGGAATATGATTATTTAATATAAAATAATCCGAAAGGTATGGAGACTTGATTTTTGGTATGGAACTATGTTTATATATAATAAGTATATATAAAGTTAAAATGGATAAATGATAAAGTATCTAAAATACCGAGTTAATCGGATATTTAAATGTTCGCACGGACCGGAAGGGTAGACGTCTGTACACTGGGGTTTCTGTAAAAAGCGTGGGTGTCGCATAAATCCCAACTGGGAAATGGCATCCCTCACTGGGCGATCCCGGAGTGAGCCTTTATTTATAGGAATGTGTGTCTTCGTATTATCGTTAAAAGGAAAGGATAACTGCTTAAAGGGCATTTTGGTCATTTTGATCTTTAAAAGGAAGAAACTTAATAAATAAGTATTATTAAGTTAATAAAGAGTTAAAATAAACATAGTAAATGTTTATTATATTAAACCTTGCGTTAACGTCATACAATACGCGATTAGGTTTAATTGGAAGGCATTGCGGAGACTTTGTCTAAATTAACTGCTTAAGAGAATAAGGTGAGTTCCATGAGCCCACTTTTAAATGTTTTAAATGTTTTAAATGTTTTAATGTTTTCGGGCTAATATACATGCAATGATATATATTCAACTGTTCACTTGAAAAGTATTTGAGTTAAATGTTGTTACGTGTTTTGTGTTGATACACATACGTGGAATGATTTTAATGCCTATAACTGTTTTAAAGTGTTATTACCTGTTACAAACTCTTTTCGGGAAGGTTATAATAAACGGGTAATAAAGAAGTTAAACTTTTAAAGTAAAGTTTAAAAAGAGGAAAATGAGTTTTTGAGGATAAAGGAAATGACCCTTGGGGTTATTTTAAAGAAGTTTTAATCTAAGCACAAATTGTCTAAGATGGGGGGGTTGTACAATCCAAGCAGTGGAAATGAAGTCACTGGAGTAACGACGGTTACTCAAGAGGTCGGGAGGCGACGGCCAACCGAAAGGGACTAAATAGTCCCAGA
>JBCNJP010000036.1:24022-52022 GCA_039602395.1 Deinandra increscens subsp. villosa | reverse complement strand
TATTTCCAGTAATGACAATATCATCAACATATACCAACAACACCACAAAAACATTTTTAGCTGACATAACAAACAAAGAATGATCACATTTACTTTGAACAAAACTGAGATCATACAACACCTCAATCAATTTTTCATACCACATCCTAGGGGCCTGCTTCAGACCATAAAGAGACCTATTCAGTTTACAAACTTTAGTCTCATTACTAGAATAATAGCCTTGAGGTAATGTCATATACACTTCTTCATTTAAGTTTCCATATAAGAAAGCATTGTTAATATCTAATTGAAATAAAGGCCATTTATTGGACACAGCAACAGTTAAGACACATCTAACAGTAACCATCTTAACCACAGGAGAAAAGGTTTCATCATAATCTATTCCCTCTTTTTGACTATAGCCCTTAGCAACTAATCTGGCTTTATACCTTTCTATTTCACCTGATGATTTATATTTAATTTTATAAACCCACTTACATCCTATAGGTTTTCTATTTTTAGGTAAGTCCACAAGAGTCCAAGTATTATTTCTATGTAAAGCCTCAATCTCATCATTCATAGCTGTGACCCAGTTCGGGTCTTTAACAGCTTCAAAATAAGTTTTTGGCTCACTACTTTTGTTTAAACTTGTAGCAAAACACTTATTTTCGAAAGAAAGATTTGAGTAATTTACAACCTTTTCAAGACCATATTTAACTTTCCCTTCAACTACAAAATCATTTAAAGATTTAGGTAAAGTGGAGACTCTTCCTGACCTAGTCCTAAGAGTGACAGAGGGTATTTGTGAATTATCACTTCCCTCAGATCTAACTGTTTGTTCACTCATAGGTTCAACAGTTTCATTTGTTTCATGTCCTTCATCACCCTCAGCCCTTCCAGGGGCTGATCCTGAGCTACTGGGTAAAGTAGACTCGCCACTTCCTACCCCCCCTGCAGTAGACTCAGGAGTCAACTCCGGTAACTGAGGCCCATGATGAGAAATGTCAAGATCACGAGTTTCATCATTGGGACCTCCGTCACTCTTAGAATTTGAAAAACCATTTGAATCATACAGGTCAAAAAATTGAATAGTATCAACATCAGAAGCAACAGGTTCATCCAGATTAGTGGACTTAGACTCAGTTTTAAAAGGAAATATAGATTCATAAAATCGAACATCTCTTGAAAAAATAATCTGTTTATGATCAAGGCTCCACAATTTATAGCCCTTTTTATTAGGTGAATAACCAAGAAACACACATTTTTCAGCATGAGAATCAAACTTATTCAAATAATTTAACACAGTGCTGAAACAAAGGCAACCAAAAATTCTAAGGTGACTAAGAGAAGGTTTGAAACCATAAACAAACTCATAAGGAGTCTTCTCACCTAAAACGGAAGAAGGAGTACGATTAATCAAGTAGGCAGCAGTTAAAACACATTCACTCCAAAACCTAAGGGGCAATTTACTCTGAAACAGTAAGGCCCGAGCAACATTCAACAAGTGCCTATGCTTCCGTTCAACAATACCATTTTGTTGAGGAGTATATGCACAAGTGGTTTGATGGATAATGCCTTTGTTTATCAAAAAATTAGAAAACTGTTTATTAACAAACTCAGTTCCATTATCACTTCTAAAAACTTTGATTCTCTTATGAAATTGTGTCTCAACCAGATTATAAAACATTTGGACATTTTGGAAAACTTCACTTTTATGTTTTAACAAAAAAAACCCAAACAGCCCTTGAATAATCATCAACCACAGTTAAAAAATATCTATATCCTTCTCTACTTTGAGTTTTATAGGGACCCCATACATCTAAATGTACAAGATCACCTAAAGATAAACTCTTATGATCACTAAGTGGGAATGGTTCTCTATGTTGTTTAGCCCTATGGCAAACATCACATGGACTAGAAAGATTTGTAATGTCAATCTTATAATGAAGCTTGAGCATCTTAAGAGCCATTTCAGAGGGATGCCCCATTCTAGCATGCCAAAAATCACAAGATTTACTAGAATTACTATGAACACCATAATACTTAACAGACTCACCACAAAGATACAGACCATCTAACTGATTACCAGTCCCCAGGATTTTCTTGGTTAACAAATCCTGAATGTAACAACAGTTTTCATCAAACTTAACAGTTAACTTACTATCTCTTGTAAGTTTATACACAGAAATCAAGTTAACACAATAGTCAGGCATGACAAACACATCATACAAAGTTATGTTTTCATTTAGTTTTAAATCACCAACTTTGGAAACAACAGCACTAGTGCCATTTGGGTGTTTAACAGAAACATTGTATTCAGAAACATCCATTACATTCACCATGCCTTTATCAGTCATAACCATATGCTGATTTGCCCCTGAATCAATAATCCACCCATTTTTGCCATTAACGACTCCATGACTAGAAAAGGAATATAGCCTAGGACACACATAGGTAGAGCAAACAGACCTACCAGACACATTTCCCCCAGGCAACCCATCATTTCCTTTTTCAGAAAGAAGACTTAAGAGTTTAGACATCTGAGCAGCAGTAAGTGAATTAACTGGATTGAAAACAGCATTACCAGTAGAGTCTGAAACATTATTCGTACTACTTGTATTTGCCCTCTTAAACTGTCCCCCCTTGGGTTTAATCCAAGGAGGATACCCAATGATTTCAAAACATTTTTCAACAGTATGCCCCACTTTGTTACAGTGGGTGCACCTCAAGTTTGGATTAGGTGTTCTAACAGGTTTCTTCTTATTATCAAACGATGTAGTGGTTCTAGAGGCAAATCCCATAGAATTATTATGACTTTTAGCACTGCCACAATTTCTATGAGACTCTTCCCTAGATAGAACCGAAAAAGCCTCTTTGACAGAAGGTAACTCAGTTTGAATTAAGAGATTAGTTCTAACAGATTGATAACTCTCATCAAGACCCATTAAAAATTGCATTAACTTGATCAAATGTGTGAAATCATTGAATTTTTTAGAGGCATCACAAGTACAAGTAGGAATTTGAAGAATTTGATCAAGTTGCTTCCACATCATATTCAATTTATGATAATACTCAGTAATAGACAAACCAGTTTGGTTAAAAGCATTTATTTTCTGATACAAATCAAACACAACAGAACCATCAATCTTATCATAAGTTTCTTTTAACTCATTCCACACCCCTGAGGCCAAATCAGAATACACATGACCCAAATAAAGATCATCACTCACAGAGTTAAGAATCCAAGTCAAAACAATAGAATTACACCTATCCCATTGTTTTTTCAAAATTTCATCATCAGTAGATTTTTTACAAGACCCATCTATAAAACCATACTTGTTTTTAACTTGTAAAGCAAGTTTCATAGCATTAGCCCAGAGACTGTAATTCTCTGTACCTTTTAGTTTTATACTAATGATAGTGAGATGACTTGAATCACTCGCATGAAGATACAACGGATCACTAGCATCAAGTTTACTAACCAAAGTAGCAGAAGTGGATGGTCTATCACCATCCGTCATGATGACAAAATATACACAGCCAAACAGAAATACACAGGCAAGATATGATGCAAGAACTCACAAAACAACCAAGAAACAACAAAGCACAAAATAGCCCTAATCAGCTAACACAAGAGACAGGGGATGTCTCCCCCTGTACTGCATACAAGCGGTATCAACAGTCCGCCACTGGAGTGGAGTAAACATGCCACTACTGTTTTAAAGCTAAAAACAGAAATAAACGAAGCAAGGAAAGATCTCACCGAGTAAATCACCCAAGTTAGGGTTTCCAAATCGCAACCTGTAACCTTCACTTAGGGTTACAGATTAAACGACCAGCGCAGCCACAAGATCACCCAAGATCACCAAATCTTTGACTCGGATTGCCGGATCTGAAAATGTGCTCCTCCACGGATAGATCTACAACTCGAACAGTCGATCCTCAAGCGAAGAACACTCGAATGACAGTGACGGAAAACCGACTGCAACCGCCTGTACCAGCGGTCAGATTGACTTATGTACAGTGCGGAGTCGAATCGCCGTTACCACACCAAGTGAGAATCTCAACCAGAGATTTGAGATCTGGTCGTCGGAGACACAAATCGACACAAAGAACGTCGATTACTCAAGATCCTAAACCCTAGACAGTCAGAAGATTCAACAGATCAGATATCGAGAGCCATTTGCTCTGATACCATGTCAGAATTATGAAATTTAGACCTTCGTTATACAGAAACAGATGAGATCTCACTAGAATCACAACGATTACAAACAAGACCAGAGAATCATCAACACGATGACAAGAACAGAAAAAAACTCTTTACACTCAAAGAAGACACCACTACGATCTAACAGACACAAGGATTCATCAAGTCACGATGAATCCTTCAAGAAACTCTAGACCAGTGATGGAAAGTGCAGAGAGAGTTTTGAAGATGAGAGCGACGCTTGAAGACTTCTTCACGTCTCTAACCCTAAATCACTTCCAGCAGCTTCTTTTATACACCAAGCAGTTGTAACAGCCTACCGACCTTCACCAGCCTGCTCCAATAGAAAGCCCAAACAGCAACTGCGACTGGGCCATGGACCAACAAGCCCATGACAACTACAAAATAAACAAACCAACAATAAACTGGCCCAAATAGAGTGTAAAAGATAAAAGATATAAACTTTATATTTTTAACAGACAAACCCATTCAAACGGTAAGGAAAATACAATGAAAAAAATGGAGGTTTGCAATTTGTGGTAACGATGGACATACTAGAGAGAGATGCTTTAAAAGGACAGGGTACCCGGGTTGGTAGTCGAGCAAGGCAAACGGTGACAAGGCAAAACCAAGGGCCGCTAGTGTTGATACATAATCCAGCCCCATACCCGGTCTCACGAACGATCAATATTAGTATTTTTAAGCATTTTGCAATTCCTAACAATGTTGATATTCATCTTTATACCCTCTTCGTCATGATCCACGATTTATCCTCTTCGTCATGATCCACGATTTATCTTCAAGAAATTTGTTCCCATACACTCTTATGGTGACCCATATCAACCACGTGACAAACCCATTTAAATGGTAGGAAAATATAATGAAAAAGTGGAGCTTTGCAATTTGTGGTAAGGATTGACACACTAAAGAGAGATGCTTCGAAAGGATAGGGTACCCGGATTGGTGGTCGGGAAAGACAAACGGTGACAAGGCAAACCAAGGGCCGCTAGTGTTGATACGGAATCCAGCCCCCATACCAGGTCTCACGAATGATCAATATCAGCTTTTTAAGCATTTTGCAGTTCCTAATAATGTCTCTGTAAATGATTTGGGAAAGTGGATCGATTGATTTACAAAACAAGGGAATACAAATATATACATCAAAAAGTAAATACAACAATAAATGGATTTAATAACATAATAAAGAATTATAATTTATCTATTATCCCCCCTCAAGCGATACCGTGACGGGCCAAGGCGAAGCAGGCTATGAAACTGTTCAAACTGAGAGTGCGGAAGACTCTTGGTGAAAATGTCAGCCACCTGAAACTTGGATGGAATGAATTTGGTGTAACTTTCCCAAAAGAACTAGTTCATGATAAAAGTGACAGTCAATGTCTATATGCTTAGCACGCTTATGAGACACAGTATTTTGACTAAGAAATATAGCGTTATGATTGTCATAAAAAAGTGTAGGCCGAGTGGAGGGAAGATCATGTAGCTCATGCAGAAGATGAGTTATCCCATCCCAGGAGTAGTATTTGCCATAGCACGATACTCGGATTCAAAGCTCGACCGAGACACAGTCGGTTGCTTCTTGTGATACGTCGCGCTAACAACAACACGCTAATTGTAAAACTTGTGATAGATACAAATGACAACACACATGTACAATACAACTAGATTATGTATACAAGAAATCAACATATAACTACATATAACCATGACAGATTATTTAAAAGCAAGATTATGTCTACATATCTATAGGATATTATTTGTCATGTATACAAACAAATTATTTGAAGCAAGATTATATATACATACCTATGGCATATTATTTGAAGCAAGAATATGTATACAAGAACTAATATCATATTTGAAACTACATATCATATTTAAAGCAAAATTATATGTATACAAGAACTAATATCAATATATCATATTTGAACACATATCAGACTGAAGCAGGATTATGTATACAAGAACAAATTGGGTACCTTTAGATTTTGAATTAGGAGGAGATGGCGGGCGGCGATGACTGAGGTAGGCGGCGATGACGGAGGTAGGCGGTGCTGGAGGATGGATTTGTCGCTAGAGGAGGAGACGCACTGCCTTCTTCCGTTTAGTGATTTTTTTTCTGGATGATGGATGCGTCACTAAGTATCAAGGTCAAAAGGGGTTTTTGAGTTGTGTTTTTTGGTTACCGATTTTTTATTTTGGGACTCGGTCACTGGGCTCGGACTCGGTTAGTCGCAAAACAAGAGTAAAACAAACAGGTTGACTACTAACTGGGTCAACAGTCAGACCTGAATAGACCCATTATGTTGTTTTCAACAACCCCTAAATTTGGGCCACACAAGTATTTTTTTTTAACTAGTCTTTGATACTCGTGCATCGCAGAGCTGACATTAAAAAAAAAACTTAAATAAAGACAATAATATTCAAATAGAATAAAGTTAATTCAATTAATGTCTTCTTTATCATCTTCATTTAATATGAGAACTTTGAGTTCAGACCTACTATTCATTCTTGATAACGCAACATACATATTCATTCAAAGTCGCATGACAATAGTTATCTAATTTTGGGCAAATAAAATCCAAATTACTTATACATTCTTTAATAAAACTTATATGCACTAAAACCGACGAAGCATACAATCTAAAATTTAAATCTAAAGATTGAATTGAAACATGTCAATAGAGGAGTGTTACCAGAAAAAACACACATTGAGCCGCTTGCTGTAACCTTTCCGATACTCAGTCATGAAGATGGGAAAAGTTTAACAACATTTCAATTGTTTGACTTCATGGGTTGACTTCTTCATTAAATCTTTTGTTGACTTAAATCATTGTCACAAAGTCACAAGTAAGGATGACTATTAATAGTAGTTACAATTTGAGGGCTTTCCAAATTAGCATTGAGATTTCTCATCAATGAACCACGTATTACAATAGTATATTTCTTTGTCAGACAAATAGTCATACCATTTCAAGTTTCAACATCGAGTTTTCATTAGGATCAAATAATTGACTATAGGTTAAATTTAGAATCACTGAAGAGAGGGCTACTTTTGTATTTTATTAGAATTTTTTTATTTAACTAAAACAAATTAAGTCCTATCAAATAGTCAGAAATTTTCAAACTATTATTGGATCATACCTCGCGCTATCATCTTTGTGTTCATTATGGTTGGTCGCTTTACCAGCCGATCATTTCCCAGAACACCCTCACTGTTGCTACTACAACAATTATGTGATTGAGCATCATTTGCACTGCCGGAAAATGAAAAACATAGATGTTTGAAATCTTAAACCATTGTGGAACACAAACAAATAGATTTAAGTGTGGGAAATTCAGCTGATGGAAAGTACTTTCCAACCTATTTTATTGTCATAAAACTTGAGTGGTACTTATAGTACATCATACCTTAGGCTGATGATATCCATCTCATGGATTAAGATCAAATTCAATGACCCTAAATTGCCACCCATTGTTTCCTTTTTGTGGTGTCTATCATTACTTGAGACTTTGCTTAAAAAGCACATTAAAATGTGTTTACACTTTACACACAAGTGACCATTAGTCATTTGGCTCAATTGTATTGGTGATGAGGGAAGACTTGGGATTGAGAGGTCACAAGTTCGATTCCTGAGCCTGACAGGTTTTCCACCCGGCCTTTAGAGGAGGTGGTTTTTCCTGGGAATTGGCTCAACTGGTGTGTAAATAGTCTTAGTTGAACGTTCCAAAAAAATAATAAGAAAAAGGAAATGAAATTAATCTCGGAATCATTGAAAAGGAAATACAAAGGCATCAAACGTAGTTGAACAAAGTGTTATGCAAAAATTTGATAACTCTGAATACATAAAAATCCATCACGGAAACACAAAAAAAATCTTCAAAATAGGACTGTAAATATAGAATAATAACAAAGGTTACTTTCTTCTGCATATTGCAAAAATGTATATGCAAAAAAAAAGGTTAATAGTTAGGGTAATTGTAATAATCTCTCTGAGCTAGCTCGGGAGAGTGTTTGGGATCGCGGGATGCTCGGGAACACCATGACGTGGTGCTCGGGGAGGTTGCTCAGGAGAGGGCCACGGGAGTGGGGCACCGAGATGGAGTAGCTCGGGAGAGGACCATGGGATTGTGGGTCCCCCTACTTTGGGGTCTCGGGATGCTCGGGAACACCATTACAATAAAAAAAGTGTGGTTTGGAAAAAAATGAGGTGGCACCTCAAAAATGCTTGGGGTCGCGGGGTGGGTATTACAATTACCCTTAGGGTAATTGATATACCTCAGGATGGAGGGGGTATCCCGAGCTCGGGATTGCTCGGTATCGCGGGAACACCATGCCGGTTAGCTCGGGAGAGGTGCGTGGGGCTGGGACACCGAAGAGAGGGAGCTTGGAAGAGGGGTACTTTTTGATCGTTGAGGGTGGTCCCCACACCCCTCAAACGGCTCTTTTTGAGTTTTTTTTTTTAAATTCCAAATTTAATTAATTTCTCCCATATAAAACCTCCCATTCTCTCAACCTTTTCTCACAACCTTCTCCCACATTTCTCCACATTTCTCCCATAAATTTTAACCATTTCAAAAAAAAAATGTCTTTCTCTTCCGATGATATTTCCTCCGGTGAAGATGCGGTTTTTTTCGCAAGGTTAATGTTCGAGAAAGCTAAAGAAGAAGCCGAAAGTTCGAAGCCAATTCGGACACGCAAGGTAATCAAAAGAGAACGTCAAGAAGCTCATGATCGGCTATTTAACAACTATTTCAAGGAAGAAGCTTTATTCGAAGATAAGTTTAAACGTCGTTTTCGTATGAATAAAGGTCTTTTTTTACGTATTGTTAACGATTTGGAAACAAATTATAAATTTTTTCAACTTAGGTACAATGCAAGGGGTAGGATGGGGTTAAGTCCTTTGCAAAAATGTGTTGCCGCCATTAGACAACTAGCTTATGACATTACATCCGATGCTTTTGACAAGTATTTGCACATCGGAGAAAAAACGGCACGTGTAACTCTTAACAAATTTTGCAAATATATTCGTGCTATGTATCATAAAAAGTATATGCGTCGGCCAAAGTGGAGTGATGTTATGCACCTCTACGAGTTTCATGAACAGAAACATGGTTTTTCCGGCATGCTCGATAGTATTGATTGCATGCATTGGGAGTGGTCAGCTTGCCCAAACGCATGGCGTGACCAATTCCACCGTGGTGATCATGCACGACCAACCATAATGCTAGAGGCGGTTGCATCACAAGACATGTGGTTTTGGCATGCATATTTTGGAGTCGCCGGTTCAAACAACGACTTAAATGTGCTTCAACAATCAAACTTGTTGAATGATCTAGTTAACGGTAAGGCACCCGAGTTTTCGTTTGAAGTAAATGGCACCCAATACGAACATGGATATTATCTTGCGGATGGCATATATCCAGATCATTCAGTGTTTGCAAAGACTCTAACGGCTCCAACAACTGAAAAAAGAAAAAAGTACGCTAAGGCACAAGAAGCGGCGAGGAAAGATGTTGAACGAGCATTCGCATGTTTGAAGAAGAAATGGAAGATCATCGAAAACCCGGCGAGGGGAAGACACATCGAAAGAATTACAAACATCATATATGCTTGCATGATTTTGCATAATATGATTAGGGAGGATGAAGAGTTTGCATTTTACCCCTACGAACCCGATGATGTATTCGAATGAGCTACCACCACAAAATATTATCGATGAAAATGTTTTGAAGATTCGATGTGAAGATACACATCAAAGTCTACGATCCGATTTGATTGAACACATCGATCGTGTTTGGGAAGCCATACCCCCCCCCCCCCTCGAGGAGGATTCCGATGAAGAAGACGAAAGCGACCCCGAGGAGTTTTAAGTTTTTTTTTTCAAATGTATTTTAATTTAATATCCATGAATTGTAATCTTATTTTATTTATTTAAATGAAGTTATTGTTTAATTTTACAGAATAAAAAAAAAAGATGCTTGGGTGTTGATCGAATCCTGAATCGTTAATATAATAAACAGATAATAATAAAGATTACCTGTAAGCATCTGGTTGAGATCAGTAGTAGTTAGGTTGTCCATCCTGTGAGTAGCCTTGGTTCCCCTTTAGGGTGTATAGCTAATGATGGTGTAAGGTTTCGTGAGGGTTCACGAAACAGAGAGAGAGCCGAGAGAGATGAGAGAGAGGTCGAAAGTTTTGTGGTGGTGATTCACCTTTTAATCTCTTCCTAAGGGCTCTATTTATACACCCAAGGGGAAACCCTAGTCTATCTAGAAAGGGTAATTACGTCCATCAAGTAATACCAGATAGGGTCAATTACGTAATTGATTATTTAAGATAAATGATTAAAGGACATAAATAAGATTTATATATACATATATATATATATACGTAATATATATATATTTAGATATATATAAATTATGTCTAACATTCTCCCACTTGGCCGAATGATCATTTATATGAGGTATTAGATAAGTCTGATCAGAATTTAATACTCATTTCAATTTTAAACCAAAATTGCAGCAGAAAAATACAGTCATAGAGTTGATTATCCAACTCAAGACCCCCATTAATCATACTGCAACCCCAAATTTAAAATTCAACATAAATTCATAATCAATTACAGAAGTAAGCCATTTCCGTTGATTTATAATAAAACTGTCTATATGTCAAAAGGCATGCATAACATATTAAGAGACAAAATCAAACGTATGAGGAAAATTTTTAATTAGTCATTCATATTGTGATATGCTTGGTCATTAGTAAACCTCGTCTTCATTATGAGCTCTTAGAAAGACTTATGAGGATAGACCTTAAATTATAGGATCCTTAAGCATATCATGAATGTTTTCAATACAAGAACTTAGTTTCCTCTATTTGTTCTTGAATGAACAAAACTTGTATCGAAAATTTAATGCAGCTCCGCTCAAAACTGTTACTGTTTTAAGAAATTAGGGTAGCTGGCTTTTATCACAATGAGTCTTCAATATGTCATTTATCTGGAGTTGAGGAGTCTAATGATAAATTTAGCAACAATGACTTGTTGTTATCATTTTCTTATGACTCTTCCATGATTTATTAGACAAATCTGTCCACAGACATAAGGATATACCCCTGAGTTGACTTTTAATATCTTTTGAATACAATAAAGTCAAAATTTAGAGATAGTCAACTGCTTTAAGTTTCTCACTTCTTCTATAGTTCAAATTATAGTCTTTCGTTTCTTATAGATATTGAAATGCCATTTTAGATGCTTTATAATGAACTACTAAACTTAGGAAATGATTTTAATCATTTCTAGTATTTCAGCAATGTAGGCAATATCTTAAACGGGTATAGACTTGAACATAAGATTTAATTACTTGAACCTTTATTATCAGTCTCCTAGAGTTACAGATTGAGAGTGACGTTGCATGTTGTAATCTAATGAGACTTAATTAATGTCTCGTTAGGTTAATCTTGATGTATTTTGATGCTTATTGCATAAGAAGCATCTTCAAGATTTTAATGTCAAAAATTATGCGAGAATAAGTCGCTTTGACTCATGCAACAAGACTAATATATTATTTGCCTATATATAAGGGCAAATGCAGTATTAGTTGCTCCCACTCATCTTAAGGTAGCTCCATTTATCCACTTATTCTTGATGAAGAATGATTACATTTGTAACATCATCAAAATTTAAATTCACTTATGAGTTTTGCTTACATTAACCCTTTATTTGAATATACTCATCTTAAAGACTAAGCGTTCTTTAACTTTCAGGCTTGAACCTTAAGTTTAGTTTATGAACATGTCTTTATGTTAAGTGAGTATTAAGGAAAGATATTTTATAGGTCCGTTAAATGTCACTCATAATTATGAGTGAGTAATAAGGACAACGATAATCTCTCAAAGAATCATTTAGAAAATGAATTCTTAACTTGTTAATAGCCTTTAGAAAACAATCACAATTTATAACGTTTAATTTCTCCTTTCGGATTTCAGTTTAACTATGGAAAACTAAACTTCTAACATTATTCTGATTTAGGGAGTTAAGCTCATTATAACTTTATTCCATCAGATGATTGATTGTTAATAATGGCTCTTAAATCAGAGATACGATTAGTAATCTTTCCAATATCCATGTAAGCTTTATTAAGGTAGGTTCATAATCATCAAAGTTAATAGGAAGCTTCATGCCTTGATGACCTACTAAGCTGGATCTAACGGGTTGAAGCAAAACATTAATAGTTTCGTAGATTTCCTCTTGAGCATTTAAGTCAGGTATATTAGGAGTAACATTATTTTCTAAGTGTGTGGAAGTGGATCAATGTTATCGCAGCGTGGTGTACAAGAGGTGTAATTAGAGTTACATTCAGAGTTACATTTAACTTTATCTCTCCCCTTGCCTTTTGTACTTCAGGCAAGTCATGGATAAGGACTTACACTGCTCCCACTGACCTTAAGGGACAAGTCATAAATAAGGACTTGGACTACTCCCACTAATCTTAGAATTCCTTAGGGACTTGGTATGCAACATGCTTATTGTGGAGGATTTTTTTAAGGTTTAATTAGATACAAGAATAAATAATCAGTTATTTGAGTGATAAATGTTGTATGCCCAGATATTTCATTCTAGGATAAGGTTCACCAATATGTTTGAGTTTTGGTAAGTTAGTGATAACGGTTTGTCGAGACCGTTACAAATCCCCAACTTAATAAAGATTTGTAGTAGTGGAAGTCGGGGTATCGAACCAAGGGAATTGGTGGTCACTTGTTAATTGACTAAATTACGACTAAATTATCTTAAATTACTTAAACCTAAATTGCAAGAAAATTAGAAATTTGCCTCTTAGCTGTAAAAGTGGATTGATTGATTTAACACTAAATTACTGAAACTAAATTACGCTAGCAAATGTTGACTTTAACTTATATGAACTAAAGGTAACCACTTTAAGATCCGGTTTCGTGAATTACTGATTTCGCACTTCGGGAATTTAACCTAGAAACCACATAGACATGGTTGTGCTAGAATTCATTCAACCTAACCAACCGACTATTATGAACGTACTTAGTATAGTCCTAGAGCTATGCAATTAAGGTAGTCCGGGAGCGGGGGGTACGAACACGACAATCAATCAGAAAAATCAAACAACTAAACACTGAATTAATGGTTGTCACAAGTCAAGAATTCATCCAATATCAAAAACCCTAGTTTGAAATCAGCAAAACACTAACCTTCACTTAAAGTGATTACAAGAAAATTAGCCGGACATGGCAAAAATCAGAAACACGGAAATCATTGAAAACGTCATCGAAAAACTTGTCAAATGCTTGGAAATCTTCACCGAAGGCCTGGAAATCTCCTGGAATTCGTAACCAGTCGTTCAAAGTCGTCCAAGAGAGCAGAAGATCCGAATGATTGGCCTCACATTGGCTTAAATAGCCAAACCCTAATTTTTGGCCGACATTACACCCAGATCGTGGCGCGACGATCTCTCCTCCACAGGCTCGCGACACGATCTCGCCAAAATAGTCGGGGCTCCTTTTCTCAGCACGCGTCGTGTCGCGAGGAGCAAGCCTCATCCCTCGCGACACGATCTGACTTCAATTCCAGAATTCTTTTAATCTTCAATACTTCAATTCAACCGATTTCATCACGTTATCGTTCAAACCTGAAACAACCAAAACTACACAAAGTGATGTGTTCCCGACTAAATATAAACCATAAAAACAGGGAATTAAAGATATTAACACACTACAAATCACTAACACATCACATTCCCACACTTGTCTTTTTCCGTCTCGGAAAAACTGCCACGGAATCATAATTGGGAAATCAATTACAAAATCACAATCAAACCTTTAACTTATCCACCAATCAATTCCACAAACCATTATGTAATTACATATGCTAACTGTAATTGTCAGTATTTCGGTCCGACTAAACCCAACCACTGACCTTTGAGCCCCCAAGGTGCCTGTGAATTACCAATCAATTGTACTACCCTGCCTATGTGTCCCACATTAAGAAAGTTCAAGTTCAATCTACTCCCGTCTCATATTCGGTCAAAGTAAAGGGTATTTGAGATGATATTTATAGATTTTTCCACCCTAGTTAAACCAGATACTCATATATCCCAAGAATGGTGGATCAAATGGATGAATGAAATTGTGAGCATTTATTTGTCTACCATTGTTTTTTTTTTCTTTCCTTTCTTTTTTTCTTTTTTTTTTTTTTTAAATAATAATTGGTCAATTTTAACTATTATTACCAACGGACATCATCAGAGGCATTCTCTCACAAGGTCTTACCCCCGAGATCATACGTGAGTATTTTGCCCGCGAGATCCGGAACATCATCAGAGGCACTTACCACGGGATACTATCCTTAGTTCGTACATGAGTATTCTGTCCCTTCACTCTAATTCATTAACAATTTTATTACCTAATATGCTCAAAGATGGAAAGATGGGGCGCCGTTATTTCTCGGATTTGCTTTCGCAAAAAGATCATAACGTGCCAGGTTATTCTGAGGATATATAAGTCTCTAATTCAAAAAGGTCTTTTTCCTCCTAATCATCAGTTTCGATCTCCCTATCACCCCTAAAGTGAGAACCCACTAGCAGATTAGTTTAATTACATATTTATACAGGAACAAGCACAATGGGATAATTAAGCTTTACTAGGTCAGCTGGGCCTACCGACACATCACAAATCAGATACGTTTTCCATTCATTCCTTTCCTACCACTTTTCCCATTTCTTTCTTATTTTTATTCTGAAAATCGACTCTCAATTGTACTATCATTTTCCGTGTTTTGCAAGTAATTCCAAAGACATTTTTCAATTTTTTCTTTTAAAACACTACAAATAAACTAACTAAAAATGAAAAATCTTTTTGGATTTTTTTATATATATATATATATATATTTTTTTTTTCAAAATAACACAAAACTACCTAAAAAATGTAAAAACTGACGTCCTGTCCCCCTCCCCACACTTAAGATCAACATTGTCCTCAATGTGATAGAAGAACACGCACAAACTAATATACAGACACGAACGATAAGAGAAAAATTAAAAGAAAGTAGAATAAAAAATAAAACAAAAGTTGGAACAGACTCCCCTGAGATAATTCCATGAAAGCTCCTCAAAAGTCGTGCCAACACAAACTCCATTCCGAAAGTGCCGTGGCTTAACGCATTCCAACAAAGCAAAAGGATAGAAAGTAAACCGATCGGGTGATGTGCCTGCAATCTCTAATCCGCCTCCTCATCTCCAGCAACTGGCATCTCCTCATCTCGCGTCCCAGAACTACCAGCACCATCTCCAGTCTCAACAAAACCAGCATCAGCACCTGCATCTCCTGAACCACTAGCACCAACCCCAGTATCAGTCTCATCTCTCACCCGCTCTCTGTATATCTCTGGAATCTCAATCCCCTGATGTATCATCTGTAATCTCAACATCCCCTCTAACCTATCAAATCTCTCATCAATCCGCTGATCAATATGATCCATCAGTTGATCCCTCAATACCAATAGCGTCATCGGCTCAGGCCTCAGCTCTCTCCTCGCATGTGTCGGATGAGGGCGCTCCACACTAAACGTAACACGCTGTCTGTGTGGTGGAACGGCCCTCTGCATCGCCTCCGCGGCCTCAGTACCCGCCAGAGGATGCGCAACAAAACCCTCCCTCATCGGCACCCACGCCGGAGGGTCCTGCAACGAAACCATGCCTGCTGCCCTCAAATCAGTCAACCCAAAGGTAATCGTCCTCGGTCCCCTAGTAAGATGTGTCTCATGATATCTCTGAAACACCCCTAAGTGATGAGCTATCCTCGTAACATACGGGCCCATATCCATCCTTGAAGTAACACCTCCTCGTCGAACCCTCTGAAAAGATAGTAATATCACATACGCCAAGTTGAGGTCGTGTGGCCCCATAATCGACCGCATACAAACCAGATCCAACCGATTACACTTGTCGGCCCCGGACTTACGTCCGACGAGTGTGCATGCAATAATCCTGTGTAGATAGCGAATGACAGGATCTCGAATAAACGATGCTGGAACAGACGCAGCATAGTCACAATCCGCAATCGTCCTCCAGAACGAAGCAATCTGTCCATCTGTAATGCCCTGTGGATGCGGTCTCTGAAAATAACCCCGCGGCGCAGACTCGAAGGCTGGCATCTCCACCTCAGCCTGAGTGTAAAACCCCGTAGCCACAGCGAACTGCTGGATGCTCATCTCAAACATCTGCCTCCCAAGTAAAAATGATACCGCGTACGGCTCAGAAAAACGTCCAGACTCCAAACGAAATGTAGAATGAAACTCTAATGTCAGCTCCCTATACTGCCTATCTGCACACGCGAAAACCTGCCTCCATCGAGGCGTCAACAAAGCCTCAAGCCTCTGCCTCCCACCTAACGTCTCTAACAACCCCCAGTCAAACGTCCGACACTGCAACAGCTCCTGATCTAGCAACCTCTCACACTGCACGTACTCGGGCGTCCCCTCAGCAAACTGTAACAAGGTGTGCTCCCCTAGCACCCTCGCATCCTCCGGAATAGGATCAGCAGCGTGATCAGGCACAACCTCTTCATGGCGGTAATCGATCGTCCTCGCCTGACACTGAATAAAAACCTGGGGATCCGGTGTCCCACGCGTCCGCTTCAGCGGGCCCCGCGATCCGCTACCTGGTGGACGACCAGACATCTCTGATAACAATGAGACTCGAGAGGACGACTCCCGACGGCTTTGCGGTGGTGATGCGGCGGTGAGGGAGTGTGTGACGGTGATGTAGGGTGAGTCGCGGCGGTCGCGATGGTGTGTGGTGACGGTGATCGGTGTGACGAATGGTGGTCGCGGTGGGTAGCGATGGACGGTGATAGATGGTAAATGGTGGCTTTGCGGTGGTGATCGGTGGCGAGCGGGTGTGGGTTTTGTGGAGTTAGGTCAAATGACCGACGACCCTGTTAAACCTTATTTTTTTTCAAAATTCTTGACACGGATCGTGACGCGAGACTTTCTTTGTCAAACTGTCGCGCCACGATCCCTAATTTGGGAGACTTAAATCAATTAGCAAACGCGTCGTGGCGCGAGGAGAAATCCTCAACCCTCGCGCCACGACATGATCTACAGTGGCAGGAGATTTTAAAAATCTTTAAGTAATTTGCCACGTTTTGTGTTTCCTTTCACACCACCACCGACACCGCGATTCTTAAAAATCTAGCCTAGACATACCTGGAGTGTCTCTGTTCTGCTTCCACCAGCTTTGCCATTCCTCACGAGCTCCTGAAATTTCAAGTAATTAAAAGAAAACAAAGAAAAATCAAAGAGAAATAAAGAAAAATAACAAAATGAAACCAAAACCCGGGTTGCCTCCCGATTAGCGCTAAGTTTAACGTCTTCAGCCAGACGGTACTACTCTTCATTATGGAGGCTGGAACACGTGCCTAGCCTCACGCTTAACCCCGGTGCAAGGATTTTGAATACACTTCCCTTTCTTCTTGCGAATCCTTTCACCTTCATCAATTTCTATCTTCATCGACCCTCGACTATCCAAGTGAGTTTGGTCATGCTTCACATTACCCTTTGTCTGTTCGGTGGACTTGGATACCTTCTCCTTTTCTTTGCGACCACACCTTACCTCCTTCTGTTCAACCGATGTAATCTCACTTACCGGGTCACCAGTATCCCCACACTTGGAATTAACCACTTCCATTTCTTCACTCCTGTCAAACACAACACCACCTTTCATTGTATCCTCCTCGTTACCACAAGGAGGACACTCATTAGTAGCAAAGAGTTTTGGAATAGATTTAATAACCGAATAATTAAAAATAGAATTAAACAAATTTAAATGCAATAAACGGTTACCAAATTTCATGGTGCATGTGTTGGTTTTACAATCAATTTGCGTATTCGCAGTCGCGAGGAATGGTCGCCCCAAAATCACTTTCGGTTGGTGTCCCGTTTCTTCGTAATCGACAACTAGAAAATCCTCGGGAAAATAGAAATCGCCAACTTTAACCGCTAGACCCGTTAACATACCCCTAGGCCTCTTTGTCGACCCATCCGCAAACACCACTTTTGTTTTCACTTCCTGCAAGTCTCCTAACTCATACTTATCAACAACACTGCTGGGTAAAACACTGACCGATGCGCCAAAATCCAACAACGCCTTGTTGGTTTTAAAGTCTCCAATTTGCACCGGAATGTATGGCGTTTTCAATTCTTCAAACTCCTCTTCACATTCGGATTCTTCACCAGTCTCCACTATATTTATTGCACTAATTGGTACCCCTCGAACGTTTTTAGTACCCGAGGTGGAAGCTTGATGTCGCGGGTTGATATCAGTGTCACTCGGCAGCTTACCATGATCTCGTTTTGATGACTCGGCTGCCAATTGGCCCACTTGCTTGGCCAACGCTTCATGATTTTTGTCTTGAATCTCGAGCTTCCTCTCTAAACCCTTGAGTGACTCCATAATGCTTGTCAATTGTGCTCCAAGGCCATCATCTTGCTTCGGTTGGTTCTGCTGATAATTGCGTTGTTGCTGATTCCCACCTTGATTGTAGTTATTGCGTTGGTAGCCTCCCGAGTTGTTTCCTTGACGATTCTAGGACTGCTGGTATTGCTGTCCTCCACCCTGCACATAAGAACCTTGAAAGTCAGGATTCAATTGATTGTTCGCATTACCATACCTGAAGTTTGGATGATTTCGCATGTTCGGATGATATGTGTTGGAGTTGAAATCGAATGGTTTCCCTTGAACATAGCTCACATCCTCCTGCCCGCTACCCAAAGTAGGACGCTGATTCGCATAGTGTCCCAACTCGCTGCATGTTGCGCAAACGACAAATGATGATGCTGCCTTCGCTTCTTCACTACCACCACCGACACTGAGTTGTGTTAATTGTTTCTCCAATAAGGCACACTTCTTCTCCAAGCTCTCATACTTCTCTTCCACGCCGTAATCCACTGCTTTTAGTGCTGCTTTTGGTCTTCTAGCGGATTGGGCATGTCTCCTTGATGTTGTAGACAAACGCTCCGGGTGAGCCCAATCATCTGCTTCCGGATTTGTGAGAAACGTTCCATTGCTTATCGAAAGTAAATCCCGAGCATCATCCTGCAATAAACCATCATAAAAACAGTGAATTAGATCCCACATTTCAAAACCATGATGAGGACATTTTCGTAAAAGTTCTTTAAATCTAGTAAAAGCTTCATGAAAAGGCTCCCCTGATGATTGTTGAAAGCCTCGGATGGCTGCTCTGCCCTCACTGGTCTTGCTCATTGGATAATACTCATCCAAGAACTAGGGGTGTTCGTGGTCCGGTTGGTCCGGGTTTTGGGATTTTTTTGAACCAAACCGCAACAAACGGTTTATAATTTTTTCAAACCAAACCGAACGGTTTGGTCCGGGTAGGCTGGATCGGACCAACCGGGTTAACCGGTTTGGTTCACGGTTTTAACGGTTTTAAACCGTCCGATTGTTGCATCCAAAAAATAAATTCGAGATTGTTTGGGTTCTGATTTCTGAATGTTGCATCCATAAATTCGAGATTGTTTGGGCCGTTTTTGGGCCAGTTCTGGTCCGATTAAAAACATCCAAAAATAAATTAAAAAACATTTCATTACCTTCAAAGTTTAAAGTTCAAACAACCTGGGCAATGGGCATAACATGGGAACAAAAACATCCAAACAAGCTGGGCATAACAAAAAACAAAATTTAATAACTCCCTGGGCATAACAAAAATAAACTAAAAAAAATCCAAACTTCATAATCCAAAACTCAAGTACCATACACAATCTATTTCAAAAACAAAAACTCCAAAAGTACCACAAGTTTATAATAAACTAAAACCAAAAGTTCTACAAAAGTCATAATCCATTTCAAAAGCTTCATGTCTTCAATCCTTCATAACCTTCAAACAACCTTCAAATTTTAAACTCCTTGTTTGTTGTCATTCAACATGTTCCGTACAAAGATTCAAAATGCTAGCAAAATCTAAGTATAATAACACAAATGTTAGTAATGAACAATATTTAAATAAAAAATATAGTACAATGTTGTTAGTAATTGTAATCGTACCATTTTCAATTTTTTCAATATCTTCTATTGCACTTTGTAATTCTAGTGGCTCTTGTGAAACTTCATTCCTTAACCAATCTTGTGCACATATGAGTGCTTGCACCGTCTTCGGGGTAAGAGCACTTCTAAAAGAATCTAAGACCCGCCCTCCGGTGCTAAATGCGGATTCCGAAGAAACGGTGGAAACGGGAATAGCCAAGAGATCCTTTGCAATCTTAGACAAAATTTTATATTTTGAAGAATTCATTTTCCACCAACCTAACAAATCAAAAGGCCCTTCCATACTTTCACATCCTTCTTTCAAGTATCTCTCTAACTCACTTCTTTCATAATCACCGCCACTTCTACACTCAGACTTGAACTTTAATAAACGCCTCTTCTTATGTCATCAATATTGCTACCAGAGCTTTCATCCAAGTTTGTATCATTTTGTGAACCATCTTTAACATGATTGGGATCTCGTGCACAATATAGATCAAAGATTCTTTCCAAAGTAGTTTTAATCCTTGTTTGTAAAGTGGAAGAAAACAAACCCACACCATACAAGTCATCAATATTCCAATTCACATATGTTAATTTCCAACGAGGATCAAGAACCACGGCAACAAACAACAAAGGATTAATTTTCTCCATATCAGTCCAATATTTGTCAAATTTGCTTTTCATACCATTTGCCATTTTACTCAACTTCTTATTACCATTTTTAATGGAATTAGTAATATGAGTACCTAGAGTACAAAGATCATCAAAATAAAGACTTGATGTGACATATAAAGATTCGGAAAATCGTTTTGTCACTTGATAAAATACTTCTAAAAACTTCATAAATATTTCGGCCGCTTCCCAATCCGTTTTATCCGGTGGCCCTAAGCAATTTCCATTAAAGTACCCAAGATAGTGTGAATCATCTTCCATTCTCTCAAATGCCATCCTAAATTTCAAATCCGACTCTAACATCAAGAAAGTGGAATTCCATCGTGTAGGAACATCTAAGCAAACACTTCCACCAACCTCTAACTTTTCTTGTTCAACACATTGCTTGAATTTATTCAACCTAGAGGGTGATGATCTAACATATCTCACCGCATTTCTAATGACCTTAATAGAACTATCATACTCTTTTAAACCATCGGTCACTACTAGGTTCAATATATGTGCACAACAACGCATGTGTAAGAATTCACATTCTAAAATGGCTTTCCCCCAATTACAAATTTTTCTTTTCATGTAATTAATTGCCAGGTCATTTGAACTTGCATTATCCACCGTTATTGTTAAAACCTTATCAATACCCCAAGCAATCAAACAAGCCTCTATCATTTTTCCTAAGGTATCACCCCTATGGTTGGAAATCGTTTCAAAGTTTATAATTCTTTTTTGAAGATTCCAATCATCATCAATGTAATGAGCAGTCAAGACCATGTAACTAACATTTTGTATTGATGTCCACAAATCAGTAGTAAGACATACCTGTTGGGAAGATTGGCTAAACATCAATTTCAACTTCTTCTTTTCTTCTCCATACAGGGACATAATATCTCTAGCAATTGTTAGTCGGCTTGGAACTTCAAACTTGGGTTGCATTACCGAGCAAAAAAACCTAAACCCGTCCTTTTCCACAAATCTAAAAGAAAGCTCATCGACAACTATCATCCGAGCAAGAGCTTTTCTACACGTGTCTTTGTCATAAGTAATTGCACTTAAGCTTGGACCATCACTTCCCTTTTGAAAACATAATTTTTTTTGTTGTTTGTCTTCTTTAATTTCTTTATGAGGGTTCTTAATACACCTTCTTAAATGATCCCATAAAGTTCTAGTTCCATGACTTGAAGGCTCGAACGCATAATCCGCATTGCAATATTTGCAATGTGTTCGTGGATTCTTTTTTGGAACCGGATTTGGCATAATAAAGTGTTCCCATACTTTAGACCTAAATTTCCTTTTGCTATTGTTGTTACACGTTGGATCATCGGTTTTGTTCTCTTCATCATCTTCTAAATTGATAGTATTAGCATCATTGTTATTCGACATTGCTACCTATACATAAAAGAAGAAAAAAAGTTATGACAAAACAATAGTTAAAACAATAAGAGGTCAAATAATACTTCAAAATCAAAACAATTGCTTCTATTCTATGCACAGTACACTTACATTATTTGATCTTCACTTTTTGAGAGCAACTATTCTATGCACAGTACACTTACATTATCCATTTGTTTACTTAACTACTATTATTTTTTTGTTCAAGCAATTAGTAGCAATCAGAAATTCAGAACCAATTTCATCACTTATGTAGGGCCATCGATGCATGTACCCATGTACTTAAATATTATATAAACTTTCAAATAGTAGATAAACTTTCAAACAATCATGGAGACATCGATGCATTGTTAAACAGTAGATAAACTTTCAAACAACCCACATCAGACATACCCATCGCCATCTATGTTGAACATAATCACATATCTTTTCTTACAAACCCTAAAACTTAAAACATCCATGGAGACATCAGACATACCTTGAAGAGAAACTTGAATATGCTCTACTCTTGGGAGATATTGTAGATGACGATGATGCGATGAATGACTGATGGAGAGAACTAAAAGGACGCCATGAGTAGTTGAGAACAGAGAACTTAATGTGCGAACGGTGAATGCGTGAATATGGTGATTGCGTATATCTCGATACAATATAAGTAACTGAAAGGACGCAGGGTTTTAAAAATATAAAAGATTAAAAGAATATATTCTTTATATATATATTAACGGTTCGGTCCGGGTTCAAACCGCAGATCAGAACCCCAAACCGTAAACCGGACCACTAGTGACGGTTTTTTTTTTATAACCCATGAACCGGACCAATACAGAAATAATGAACCCAAACCGAAATTTTGGTTCGGTTTAACCGGTTTGGTTCGGTTTTTACGGTTTCTGAACACCCCTACCAAGAACGCTTCTTGCAACTCCGCCCATGTATGGATGCTTGCGGCGGGTAAACTATCAAACCACCGGCGGGCGCGATCCTTGAGTGTAAAAGAGAACATCATCAGTTTAACATCGTCAGTTGTGAAACCTGTTGCGCCAATTGTGCTGCAAGTAGATTCAAACGATTTTATGTGAAGGTAAGGCTCCTCCGTCCTCTTCCCATAAAACTCCGGCAAAAACCCCAAGTATTGAGGTTTCACTTCAAATGCCCTATTGTTCTGAGAGACCGGAGTTACAACTGCTGATGAACTTGGCATAATGATCGGCTTGAAATGGCTCTCAACTCCTTGTGCTCGGGCTGGTGTCACTATCCTCGGTACGCCTCCTTCCATGTTGTGACGCCCACTCCCAGTCTTGGCTCCAGGAGGGGTCACGTGTCGGATTTACTCATGAACACATGGTACAACAGAGATAAATAAGCAGCGGAAATTAAAAACTTTTCATTTATATATATAACGAGTTACAATAGTAAGGAAGATAACAACATAATATATAACTAGATCTTATCTATAGCTATGCCAGTCTACTACCGAGTCTTTCCTGATAGCTTGCCCATCTAATCTGCCCTTGCTAGAGCCCTTCCTTGCTACTTTAAACATCACCGATACCTGACATACATGCTTTTAAAGGTCAGCTTACGCTGGTGAGTTCTAAGTATTTTAAAACTTTACCTTTCCTTGAAAGGTTTACCTCAAACAT
Source organism: Deinandra increscens subsp. villosa (assembly GCA_039602395.1). Classification (NCBI taxonomy): domain Eukaryota; kingdom Viridiplantae; phylum Streptophyta; class Magnoliopsida; order Asterales; family Asteraceae; genus Deinandra; species Deinandra increscens. The sequence continues at coordinate 28,043 of JBCNJP010000036.1, read as the reverse complement.
TTGGGCCTAACGGCCCCTTCTTTATAAACATTTAGCAGGTATAAAACATAACAGAGTTATACCAAAACATTTATCCTTTATCAGGTATAAGACATAACAGAATTATACCAAAACATTTAACCATTCATTCTACTAAGCATTGTCTATTGGAACCACGTTAGTCCCTCGGGCAACCGTCGCCACCCGAATACCTTTTCTAAGTAAGCAGCCGTCGCTACCCCGGAGAACCGTCGTTCCCCGCTTCTAGTTGCACAACCACAGTCATCCTTTTTCACTAGACAATATCCGCTTAGATTAAAACCTTTTCAATCTTTTAAACATTTTCATTCTTTCCAAAAGTCCATTCAAATAACCCTTGTGTTTGGACTCATAACATTTTCAACACCAGTCCATTACCCATATATGAAAATAAGGGTTTCATAAATATGATGTTATGGGTCTTGTACGACAAGGCTAATAAGATCATATTTACCCGACACTTATTCACGTACATCGGCTTAGACCAAACATTCACATTTTCCATTTCTCAAAGCTTTATATAAAAGTTTTATCATTTACATTACCCGTTTAATATATCCTTCCCGAAAAGTAATAACAGGTAATAATAACTTTAGAACAGTTATTATAACATTTTCATGTATGTGTATTAACACAAAACAAGTAAAGGCATCTCAAATATTTTTCAAGTAAACAGTTGAATATATATATCATTGCATGTATATCAGGCCCGAAAATATTAAAACATTTAAAACATTTAAAAGTGGGCTCATATAACTCACCTTATTCTCTTAAGCAGTTAATTCAGAGAAAACCTCCGCTATGCCTTCCAATTAAACCTAATCGCGTATCGTATGGCGTTAACGCAAGGTTTAATATAATAAACATTTACTATGTTTATTTCAACTCTTATTAACTTAATAATACTTAGTTATTAAGTTTATTCATTTTAAAGGTCAAAATGACCAAAATGCCCTTTAGGCCATTATCCTTATCTTTTATTGATAATTATGAAGACGCGCATTCCTATAAGTAGACACTCACTCCGGGATCGCCCAGTGTTGGGATGCCATTGCCCAGATGGGATGGCGACACCCCCGCTATTGCCAGAAATCCCAGTGTACAGGCGTCTACCCTTCCGGTCCGCGCGAACTTCTAAATATCCGATTAGCTCGGTATCTTAAATACTTTACCATTTATCCATTTTAACTTGATATATACTTATTATATATATAAACATAGTTCCATGTCAAAAATCAAGTCTCCATACCCTTCAGATTATTTTATATTAAACAATCATATTCCGAAACCCTAATTTCCCGTTTTTCTCATTTCTTTATCAAAACTCATTTTTATTCAAAACTGACTTAGGGTATTATCCGTTATAACATTTTATAACATGCTTTCAAATTTCAAAGTTTGGTTCATCACCGTTTACTCGGGTTTGATAGCACAGCGGCTAGAAAACCCTAATTTCAACATTAATACTTTAAATATATTTTTCAATATATATATTAGCATTCTTTAACCCGATAATCACTTTATAATTATCGTTATCTTTTATATTAAATATATACCTTTATATATATATTTAATATTTAAATATATTCCTTTAATCAATTTTATTAATTAAAATTGATTAATAATCATATATATATTTATTCGTTTTTAAATATATATTTATATCATTTATCCCGTTTTATTATGATTTAATATAAATTTTAACTTAACAATAATATTTGTAATAATAACAAATATTTAACGTGTTTACCTCTTGACGGGTCGTGAAACGAGTCCAAAATAACCGAATAATAAAGTTGTCCGATTTGGACAAATAAATAGTCCTTCCCGACTATCTCCCCGCCACGAGCATTTCCCCGTTGTCGATTTGTCGTTTGGACATCGTTACGTCACCGAATCATCCGCCGAACATTACCGAATAATAACCGAAAATGAGGACGAGGTTATGCTGGGTTTTACTTAACATTTCTTTTTTTTTTATTTGGACCACGATCACCTAAAACCACCGTCTACCATTACTGTCTACCACCGTATACCCTTGCTACCGCCATGGTGGTTCACCACCGTCACCACTCACAGCCACCATACCGTCGTAGCGCCGGAATAACAAACGGAGAGGCTGTTGCAGTTTGGCCGGAGTTTGGGAGGTCGTCGGGTTCATCATGGTGGGTCGGAGAAGGAGACAAGGGGGCTGGGTTTCTGGTTTCACGCCGGTAAACGGGAGAGAGCAGGGTCGGAGAAACGGGAGTGCTCGCCGGTAGGAGGTGGGTGCTTCACCATGAGCTTGCCGGGAGTTGCAGGAGGTCACCGCAGGTTCACCGGGGCTGCTGTGAACGAAGGTGGTAGACGGGTTCGCCGGTGTTTCGGTCGGAAAATCTAGGCAGCAGGTCGGCGGCTTTGAGCGGGCAGAATGAGGCTGTCGGAAAAATTCGAGAGTGGAGGGAGAGGGATTGTGTATGGCTTATTTCTCTCTCTCTCCTTTCTTTCTCATTTCTACTTCTTTTCTTTTCTGTTTGTTTGTCGTATACAAGTTTCATATTTGAATTGTTTGTGTGTAGTGTTGTGCATGTATGTATGCATATATATACTAAATTTGATGGACTACACGTACAAAGCTCAGATGAGCAAGCAATCGACAACAATTTACTGATTCATTATTCCTTTGAGACAGCACAACACGTAGGAGTAAGCACCAAGTTAAATTTAAGATATTTTTATTTAATAAGGTATAATATTTAATGAGTAGGTATTATACCCGTACTTTAACCCGTAAAATAATATTAAACGGTTCATAAAAATTTACGAACATCTAAACTATTACGGGGGTCCAATAAATATTAATGACTATATTCATTCTTCGGTTATAATGTTAACTGGTGAACATTCGATATTTATACTTACAGAGCGCGTGTCCAAACGGTGTTACGGTCGCGGCCGTTTTATGAACCGAATACGTTTTCTTGACTGAAATATTCAATAAATATTATAATAACTATTTATACTTTGCCGAGGCGTTATAATCATTTCGAACGGCTAACCGAATTGATTTTGGTCATTATCGCGTAACAGCAATGGTTACCGATTCCACCTTCTTTCGTGTCGAATATTGTAAATATATATTATAATGATTATAAATCAAGTATTTAACAATACCTGATATTCTACTTTCGCCTCGGTGTTATTTTTATGACGTTCGTGCCTAAATACGGTTTATTACAAACCGGGCTTAAATCACTATATCGCGTTTTCCCGCTTCGTTATAACTCGGATCCAAGATCCGTCTGCGCCCACGGTCTTTATTTTCCGTTATCTATCATATTCTATAAATTTGTCTCTTGACGTTTCCTCGAATGTCGTGTCGAATATTCGTACGCGAATCGTGGTGTTTCTCTATTCTACATATATATATTATATCACATGCATTTCAGCTATTTAACAAATATAGCACACGTATATAATTTAAGTCATAAAATTTTGGGGTGTTACAACTCTACCCCCCTTAAAAAGGTTTCGTCCTCGAAACTTGCTCAAACTGTGATTTAACTCACAATGAGTTCATTACCTTTTCATCTTTCTTTCCTTTCCCGGATTAATCCGGAAACTTTTCTATGCATCTAATGCATCCATCTCATATGAACCGCTTGGTTCCTAGGCTACGATTTTAACATCGTAACAAACTTTCTATGACCATCTATCATTTAACTCTATTACCTATAAGGTAATACTTTAACTATTCTATTCACGAAATCATGTTCACAATTAGAATGTGAACCGCATTTCTATAACTGATGCTAGCACCTTTTAGGAACGAATTCCTAACGAACAGTCTAGCTAACGATTTAGGAGAATACGTTTCTCAAAATAAAAGAGCTCTCCCTTTTATCAATCACATACTATCTAGGTAGTGTCATAACTCTTTAGCTATACATATAGTAGCCTGATTATGATTCCCACCGGAATATGCTTCGAATTTCTTAAAGCTGAAATTTCTCGCGAAGCTTCT
>JBCNJP010000036.1:0-23522 GCA_039602395.1 Deinandra increscens subsp. villosa | reverse complement strand
AAGCTAAAAAGTTATAAATGTGGTGGTTTAAGCGGGTTTTAAATAATTAGTGTGTTGAGTTTGAATGAGCTTAAATGGTGTAATTAAGTTGAGTCAAAGCTTATCGAGTTCAAGTTAGAATATATATATAATCTCATAATTATATACATATATTCATTATTAAATGGCCAAATATTCATTTATCTTATAAAATTATTGACCTAATTTAAACCCCTAAGTTTCCTAATTGGCATTTATTTGATGGACGTAATTGCCCTTACTAGACATAATTAGGGTTTCCCCTTGGGTGTATAAATAGAGGTAATAGGCAGAGAGTTAACACCTTAATCTCCCTCTCTATTTGTCGAGACTCTCTCTCTCTGCCTCTCTAAATTCATGGGTCTCCCCACATAATCACCATCCTAACTGTACACCCTAAAGGGGAACTCGACCAGTCAACAACATGATGGATCATCTGACCGCTGACGTGAACTCTCCTACCAACAGGTAATCTTTATTGTATTATCTGTTTATTTATTATAACGATTCAGGATTCGATCAACATGTGGTATCAGAGCATATGTTGCTCAATCGAATCATTAATCTGAATTCGTTAAAACCCTAATCTTGAAATTAATAAGGCTTTTCGAACCTAACTGAAAGGCTTTAAAACCCTAATTCGTTTTAATCAAAATCGGTTTTAATAACAAAAACACTAATTCGTTTTTATCACAAAACCCTAACTGATTTCGAGATATTATTACCTTTTCGATCGAAATACAAACACTCGATCGAAAAGCCTACTTTTCGACCAAATAACTTACTTTTCGATCGAAAGATGTGGCTTAGTTCCCTGCTTTTCGATCGGACCATATGGCCTTTTCGATCGGCTTTTTGATCGGGCCATGTGGCTTTTCGACTTACTTTCGATCGAATCATGTGGCTTAGTCCCTGCACTTCGATCGGACCATATGGTTTTTCGATCGGCTTTTCGATCGGGCCATATGGCTTTTCTACCGGCTTTTCTACCGGATCCTGTGGCTAGTCCCAGGTTATCGATTCGATCGAGAAGTGGATTTTTTTGGCTCGTCACTGCTTCTCGACTAAGCCGTCACTCTGCCCGATTGAAAAGTCAGCTTTTCTATTCCTGCTTTTCGATCAGGACACCTGCTTTTCGATCAGGTTACCTGCTTTTTGATTAGGACACCTGCTTTTCGATCAGGACACCCCTTTTCGACCGGATACCTATTTTTCGACCAAATACCATGTTTTCGAATGGGGACTCATTTTCGGCCGAGATCTCATTGTTAATTGTGTTTTGTATAAACCTTATAAACTTATGTTTTACAAAACCTAACACCAATTAAAATCAGATAACTAATTGACTTGTCTTATTTAAAGTTAATAACGGACATCTAATAAGGTTTCAATTCTGGCCAAAGCTGATTTGTTACCTATACATAAATGTCATTTAACTTCATCTTACAAGTTAACTTATTGACACTGATTCACAATCAAAATTAGATTAATTTATCAACTTGTCTTGATTAAGTTGATGACATCTTCAAAAGTGGTAATTCTGGCCAAAGTTGATTTACTACCTTAACTAATGTCATTTAATTTTACAATACAAGTTGACTTATTTAAATTAAACTAATTTATTTGCTTAACTTGATAACATATTTAAAACCTCGATTCTGGCCAAAGCTGATTCGTTGTTTTTACGATGTTCATCAACTAAAATTAAGCATTCACCTTACATATACATGTGTTTCCTTTCTAGCCAAAGCTGATGGGTCACACCTGTATTAAGCGAAACTAATTTGTGCATAAAACTTAAGTTTATCATTTCTGACCAAAGCTGATGTGTTACATTATTTTTTGCACATACCCTTATACTGTTCATAATGCTTAGGTGATAGGCAAGTAACCAAAGCGAAAGCCGATTCATTTAAGTAGAACATAATTAGTCGGTTATTTTGGTGTTGTAACAACTATATCACATCTTATTTTGTTTCATAATTGTACATTATTATTATTATTTATCATGATTATTATGCCTTAGTTTATGATAACACATTATTATTATTATGCCTTAGATCATGATTATGCATAATTATTATGCCTTAGCTTATCATTATGCAATATTTAAAGTGCCTTACTTTTAAGTACCCCATAGAATCACTCTTAGATCTTCTTTCGAACCGATTTAACTTTTAATCTCCATAATGTAATCCACTCTAAATTTATAATCACTAAATGTTTCCATAAAAGTTTTCCTCTCATCATTATGATCTTGATTATCTCTTAATACAAAAGACTCTTAGTTACTCTCTCAAATAAAATGTTTTACAACCAAAACATTAAAAGCGAGTAAAGTCTACTCAAAATTGTCTATCATGATAATCAAAATCCCTTTAAACAATGCTATTGATGTGTCAATTTGGATATATAAAAATGTGGTCAAGTTTTAAATGGTAAATACTGAGTAACCAAACCACACACTAGGGCAAGCGTACCCGTCGTATGTAATATAGTATCAATAAGTACCGAGTATCAATCCACGGACGCGTAACCAGACTCCCGATAATGTATCATAACTAATATTTAACCGATGAAATTGGAATGATTGAATTAAGTAAACTAAGCAAGCAATAACACTAGCAGCAAACAAAGCAAACGACAGAGAAACAGAATGAGAGAGATATCACCTAGCCTAGAATCCACTAAACCCAAATAAGACCCCCAACAAGACCTATCAACATGAAACTATCACCAAGTGAGAATAACCCAACCAAGGAGGACTATAGACACATCCCGAATGATCAGACAATTCCAAATGAAGCACAGATAGCATAATATGTGAATTTGCACAACGGTTTCACAGTTTCGGTCAAAACAAGCAAAACACACATAAATCGGGAAACACCAAGAGAGGTCTCTCTAAATGAATCCTAATACATGCAATGATTCTAATTTCGATTACCTGAGACCTAGAAACCTCTAAACACGAATAAGTAGGGTCAAATCTTGTGGTCACAAGCAATCTAACCTACTAAACAATGCCTAGACAATAACTAGCATAAGAAACGACTCGGTCAAGTCAACCTCAAATGGATGCACACAAGATCAGCCACTAATCAATGATATATCATCATGTAGGAGGTCTCCGGATCATGCATCAACCCAAAAACCAATTCTAGTCTAAGGATCAACAATAAACTAACTAATAATGGTTGCAATTCCACAATCCATATCAATTAGTCCACACAATACATCATTAACAGCAGCTAATCAAGCACACATGATCATCTCAAGCAACCAAAACTAGAATCATGAGCAAAAATCACAAATTCATGTTGAAAAGTCAAACCGAAAAGTCAAAATGGGTAAAGCTTCATCTAAACTAGGTGATATGAATGAAATCAGCCACAAATCATGTCTCTAATCATGAAATCAGTCAAATCTAAGTAAAACATGAACAAACAATCAAGATCTAAGAAGAAAGAATCAAATCGGATGAAGAAATTGCAAACCGAAGCTTCCAATCCTTCAATCTCCTCTCTAAAACCTTCAATCAAGCCCTTGATCGCCCAAAATTCGTCTCTAATCTCGTTCTCCTCTCAAAAACGTGCTCTCTGGTCGAACTCCCTAAACCCTAGGCTCAAAAATTGCTTAAATACACGTTTTGGGATTTTTTTTTTCGACTGCCCAGTAGTCGCGGACTGCCAAAATTTTACTTCTGGGACTGGCAGTCGGCGACAGGCACTTTACTGTTTTCTGGGAACAAAACTCGCCGACTGCCAGAATTTCAAACAAAGGAGTGGCCGTCCGCGACTGGCACTTTTCTTCTTTTCCAAGCAAAAACTCGCGGACTGCCAGAAATTAATGTAAGAGAGTGGCAGTCCGCGACTCGGCTACTGTAGCAAAATTTCAAAAACTTCTATCTTTTCCTCCCGGGCTCCGATTCACGTTCCGTTTTCGCCCAAATCAACCAATCACCACCAGATCACCTAAAATTCAACATATGAACAATTAAGTACCAAAATCTCATCAAAACTCGATAAAAACCCGGTAAAAATGCGGGATTTGTAATTCCAAAACATATATAAGATGCGTTGCATCAAAGATCCCCACACTTAACCCTTGCTTGCCCTCAAGCAAAATCTCATGCAACACTTCCACAAGCCAATCGACAACGCAACGCCTCACCCAACCCACTGCAACTACTCAAGCCCACAAGCATCACCAATTCTCAAGATTTACACTTTTCAAAAGATTTATAATCCAACAAGCAATTATGACATTTATGTAAAAACATGGAAATGCTTACTAGCTCAACACACACCAAGGTTCAATCAAACAAGCATCACACCCCTCACAATGATCACTCAACTCGGTGAAATTTAGTGGATAGATGATTAAAAGGATCATCGATTTAAGTGGATCACTCAAAGCCAAACATGCACCCCATTATCATAGGCTTGTATCGAAATCGCATCTCCACCAAATAACATAAAACCGGACATAAATCAAGAGGACTTTATTAAGGGTTGTAATGTTAGGCTAGGGTTTAGGGTAGGAAAGGGAAATTTTAAAGTGGCGAAGTGCTTAGAAATCCGGAAAAGTCAATAAACAAACTAAACAAGAAAACTATTTACATAAATAACTCAAAGTCGGGTAATTTTGACCCGAACAAACAAACTAAGAAAAACTCTCTCTTTTTTTTTTTTTTTTTTGCTTTATCTTTGGTCTATGACCTCCAATAACGAGCTAGAATTTTCTGCATTTTTTTTCCCTTTTTTTTGCAATCTCATATGAATTCCTAGAATGGAGATTGAGTACTAGGAGAATCACACTTAATCACTTTTTTTTTTTTTTTTTTAAACGACTTGATGAAACTAACCAAAATATATACACAAAGTCCTCAACTAATCCGGATTCTTCACACAAGGGTTTAAGAACAAAATAAAAGCTAAACAAAGGCTAAATGGGTCAAAAAGAGGGAAAATCAAACGAGAAGGAAAAAGGCTCGACGGGTTTTCTAAGGGATAATGTTTTAGGGCATGGAACATGATAAGATCAAAGAAAAAGGCTAAGTCAAAGGGGTTAATCCTAATGCCTCTATCATTTCTATGCCCAATTTTAGTTCATGACCTCGACGCGTATAAACAACACAAGTTCTAAAATGAAAGCGCATGATGGCATAACACTCAACCAAACGAAAGTGAGTAAATAATGTAACATATAATGCAATTTAGGCTCAAAAACTCACGGAAACGGATGGACAAAGGCTACCGATATGATGCAAGCTATCAATCCCCCATCCGATAGTTTCACTAAGTAAAGCATCCCATTTATTGATTTTATTTGAAAAACACTTGCTTGGAAATACTTTTTCAAGATACTCGAAGAAAAGGCTTTGACTAGAGACAAGCATCGTATACACAGGCGAGCAAAATGTCACGAATTACATCAACGGGCCCACTTCCATGTGCAATAAGACGGGCAAAAATCTCAATTTCATCCAAAAACAGGGGAAATGATGATAAAATTTGAAAATTTTTCATAATTTTAAGCAATTTCAGTTCAATTTACCCCCATCCCCACACTTATTTCGTACATTGCCCTCAATGTACGGTAAATCACAATCAAGCACAAAAAGAGGTAAAGGGAACTGAAATACTCCCGTGATCACTGTCGATGTGCCAGTGAACTGCATAATGAGTCTCGAACAGCTCTCGACCAATAAAATGCCAGAACTGTCGGAAGATGTGCCAAATGAGCCCAAAATATCTCCAAAAATGAATGATGAAACAACTCTCGACCAACAGGTGCCAGAACTGCTTCTCAGGTAAGTATCTAGACAAACAATCACAAACAACATATCAAAGCACCCATCGACAAAATATAACATCCATGATAAAGTATCAACTCAGCCCAACCCATACACAAAGTATCCCGAGTTTGTAACTCTAAATAAATACATCAAAAATCAAAATAAAGAGAGTACAACTCGGATAAGAAGTAACCGATGTCTCAGGGCTGCTGATCTGGTGATGGACGAACTGGAGGCGGTGGTGGCTGAAAACCAGGAACGGCAGCGGCCAATGCTGTAAAAACCTGTGACAAGAACTCGAGGGTAAACACCTCCCAAACGGGGCAATCGATCGTCATCAGTCGCCTCCATGGCCCAGTAACATACTCCTCGGCTCTAGCAGTAGCCCCCACACGCTCTAAGAATGACCAACTGATCCCCCGAGCTCTCAAAATTTTCTTCCTGCGCAGCATCTTCAGACGTGAGTAAGCAACGGAGTCTCGATGGAATCGGAGCCACGGGTGCTGGTGAAGAGGCACATATGGGACTGTGCCCTCGGGTGGGACCTCGCCCTCGGCCGGAACTGGCTCCATCGTCGGTGATGGGGGATCTCTCTCGGCTGCAGTGCACGTCTTGCGCTTCTTCCCCGTGCCCGAAGATTGTCCTTTAGCCATATCTGCAAAATTTCTCAACAAAATAATATTAGTACAATGAAGAAAATGAGAAAATATGGAAATCGGGCTTCAGACGGACAATAGCTGAAATAATCGGCAAAATAATGTAATCTGATCGAAAGCAAACTGTGAGAATGGAGATTGAGTACCCGACACCTTGCATTCACCAGAACCAGCTAAACCCGAGAGAAACCCAAACACGAACCGTCCAATTGTCGTTTATGAAGAGAACGGTTCGCATGTCAAGCCAATGTCATCAGAAAGCAGGGCTGCGAATCGCTGGAATGAAGATTGATTACCAACGATTTACAGCCACTGAACTAGTATGCATAATCACTGTTTTACCTAAAACGGGCCGCTCATTTGTCACTTATGAAGGGAACGACCCGAAATAAGCAAAACAACATAAAAACCGATGAAATCCTAGCACAAACCGACGGCTCGCGCGAGGACTAAACTCAAAAGCTTAGAAAACCAGTGTGCGGACGTTTGTTTAAAAATTATGAAGTGAACGTCACACAAACTTTAATTCTAAACGAACCCGAGAAATTTTACCGTCCTACGGACCATTGGAATGGAGATTGAGTACCAATGAACCGCATTACGGCACAAAATCTCCCGAAAATCGGGCATGACCCGTTCGTAAAACGGACAAAACCAACACCCAATTTTGGGTGTTCCAAACAATCAGAACAATCAAAATCAAGCAGATAGGCATCAGGGGCGTCCAGAATTGAGATGTTGACAATTAAAACCTAAATTACCATAACAAACGAGAAAAGCACAAAAACAATTTAAAGGAAACTAAGAATAGGAACGAAACAAGGAAACTAAACCTAAAACGAGCAATGAACCTAAATGAGCAAAAATAAACTCATGGAATTAAAACAAAGAAGCCCTAATTAATTAAACATATTTTTCTGGATTTTTTTTTTGTTTTGTTTTTTTGTTTTTTTTAAATTATCTAAAGAAACGAAACCTTAACTATCTAAAGAGATCTAACAGAAAGCACCTAAACATTGAACCGAGAATACGATTAAACAACTAGAGAAAGATTTACAATGACAATGGCAACTAAAATACTTACTTAAAATACTAAAGATGACCAATTGAAGCAAAAGCCTAAACGATGAACTCTAAGACGAAAAGCACAACTAAAAAAACCAAAAAGTCCTAATTCTACACACCCTAAAACTTGCTACCACCGAAAACCAAAAGCTATACTTAAACTAAATTTGCAACTATCATATGATATGAAATCAAAACCATAAAAACTAAACAGGAAACCAAATGACAGATTGTTAAAACCAAATGTGGAGCATAACTAGCTTTTGCAACCCTAAACCACAGCCGAATTAAGTTGGCAACCTTAGCATAATGGCAACGCTCATAATCAGAGAAATGATTCCAGATCTAACATGATCAGGAGCAACAAGAACAATAACACTTTGTGAGCAAAAACATGGGAAAGAAAACATGAACACAAAAAGAAAACTGCCTTAAAATTCAGAAATCCTAAAAAAAAAATTTAAAATTAACATAACACATACCTGATGAGAAAATGAATTAGACAAGTAATGCAGAGAAAAAATAAAAACAAATTATGATGATGGGAGATGGTGTCGTTCTGCTGTGACCTAGCCGGAGCAGGTGGTTGTGGGGCGGATCGCCGGCGGCGATTAGGGGCAGAGGAGTGGCGGTGGCAGAGCTGAGGTGTGGCGGCGAAGAGGAGGGGTTCTGGAAGATGGAGGCCGGTGGTCGGTAGGCGGTGTATAACAGAGGCGGAAGGTGGGCGATGGTGCGAGGTGTGGTGACGGGATGAGAATGGGCGGCGGGTGTGTAGTCTGAGTGGTGGCGGAGTTGTGGTGGTGTGGCTGGAACAGTGGTGGAGGGTGGTTGGCTGCGGGTGTGGAGACCGGAGGCCGGCGGTAGGGAGGAGCAGGGCGGCGGCGGTGAGTGAGGAGAAGGGAGGGTGGCGGAGGTCGGGGATGGGGATATTTGATTTGGGGGAAGATTTGGGGAAAATTAAAAGTCTTGACCTAATTTTGATATAAAGAAATTCGCGGACCGCTAAAAAGATATTCAGAAAATTTGGCGGTCGGCGACTTGTGAGAATTTACCAGATTTACAGATGGGTCGCGGACTGCCAGAAATTAATCAATAAAAATGGCAGTCCGCGACTGCTGTGCATAAGCAAAACTCAAAAAATAAAAAATTAACACTCAAACCATCCGGAATCGTGATTAAACTAAACCGAACCATCAAGAATCATTTAAAACTATCAGAAAACTTACCCTGGACTGTTCGGGACTCAAAAATGGTATCCCAAACCTGTTTTGCTCGTTCTTTACCCGAAATATATCCATAATTCCAAAAATAACCCTACAAACTTAATTTTGCTAAAATGCTCCAAAACCAACCAAATAAATTTCCGACAATTCCGGCCATCATTAATCATCATCAAACCATACCTGGGACTGCTCGGGACTTACCAACGCTAGCGTAAAGCTTTTCAAACATATAACTTACCCGATCCAAGCCCAAAACACCAAAAATTGCATAATTTTTCCAAAACTACAATTTTGCACGTATTCCAATGTAATCATCACCGAATGAACCTGTTTTCAATCCGGATGTTCCCTAAAACCTGCAAAACTTAAAAACCACGCATAAAATAGAAAAAGAAAGATCAAATGCAACTAAATTAACCTAAAATTACCAAAAAGTCAAAGAACACCAAGAAAAAGTCAAACTAAAGCTAAAAATCAACCAAACAAAACCCAATTTCCTAAATTAACCTCAAAACCTAAACGGGTTGCCTCCCGCAAGCGCTGAAGTTATTTACGAGTCGTCAGCCCGACTCGGCCCCGCGATTAGGGCGGAACATCCAAAAGCGTAACAACCTCCTCGTTCGCGTTAACCGGACCTGACAAGTAATGCTTCAACCTATGTCCGTTAACCTTGAACGAGCTACCATCGAATCCCTCAATCTCAACCGTTCCATACGGAAAAACCTGTTTAACCACGTGAGGACCGGACCATCTAGACTTCAACTTACCCGGGAACAATTTCAACCTCGAATTAAAGATAAGCACACGATCTCCCGGTTTGAAGTCTTTCTTCCTAATGTGACTGTCATGAATCCTCTTGGTCCGCGCTTTGTACGAACCGGCTGTCTCATACGCGTGATCGCGTAACTCCTCCAGCTCGTGTAACTGAAAGAATCGTCCTCGAGTCGCCTGATCCAAATCCGGATTGACGGCCTTAATAGCCCAATAAGCGCGATGCTCGATCTCAACTGGCAAATGACACGCCTTCCCGTAAATCAACCTAAACGGAGTCGTGCCCGTAGGTGTCTTGTAAGCCGTACGGAAGGCCCACAATGCGTCATCCAGTTTCTCCGCCCAATCCTTACGGTTCTTGCTAACCGTTTTCTCCAAAATCTGTTTAATCCCACGATTCGTAACCTCAACCTGCCCACTCGTCTGGGGATGATATGGTGTAGCCAATCTATGCGTAACCCCATAACGTTGCAACGCCTTCTCCATCTGCGCGTTGCAAAAGTGGGTGCCACGATCGCTAATCAGTGCCTTCGGCACTCCAAACCTCGTAAAAAGTTTCCTCAAAAACCTCACGACAACTCTCGCATCATTAGTGGGGAGGGCTTGTGCCTCGACCCACTTCGAAACATAATCAACTGCAACGAGAATGTACTTGTTCCCGCGAGATGGCGGAAACGGACCCATAAAGTCGATACCCCAGATATCGAAAATCTCACATACCTGAATACTAGTCTGGGGCATCTCGTCTCTCTTTCCTAAATTTCCTGCGCGCTGACAATTGTCACATTTGCTAATCAACTCAAACGCATCTCTAAAAATGGTCGGCCAGTAAAATCCCGACTCAAACACCTTCTTTGCGGTGGAAAGCGCTGCGTAATGTCCTCCGGTCGGACCCTCGTGACAATGTCTCAAAATCTGACGTGCCTCACGTCCATGCACACATCTCCGGATCACAGAATCAGCTCCAACTCTATACAAATGCGGATCCTCCCAAATATAGTATTTCACATCCGATAAGAGCTTCTTCTTCTGCTGAAATGAAAGTGCTTTCCGCAAAGCACCAGTCGACAAATAATTCGCCAAATCGGCGAACCACGGCTCATCCTGATCATCTCTCACCTCCACAAAATCAAGCAACTCATGGGGGAAATAGTCATTTATGGGAATCCCCTTGAGCTGAACATCATCAGAACCCTCTAAGCGCGAAAGATGAACGGCCGCAACATTCTCGGCCCCTTTCTTCTCACGGATTCTCAATATCAAATTCCTGTAACATCAGGATCCATCGAATGAGTCTTGGCTTAGCATCCTGTTTGCTGAACAGATACTTAATAGCCAAATGATCCGTATACACAATAGTCTTGGACAGGACAAGATATGATCGAAATTTATCGAAGGCAAACACAACAGCAAGCAACTCTTTCTCGGTAGTAGTGTAATTCTCCTGTGCATCGTTAAGAGTTCGACTCGCATAGTAAATCGGATGGAAGTGTTTGTCCCTCCTCTGTCCCAAGACTGCCCCCACTGCGAAATCGCTCGCATCACACATCAACTCAAACGGTTGCGACCAATCGGGTGCAACCATAATCGGAGCGTTCACCAACTTGTCTTTGATCAAGTTGAACGTTGTCAAACACTCCTCAGAAAACACAAATGGGGCATCCTTCTCTAGGAGTTGTGTCATCGGCCTGGTGATTTTCGAAAAATCGCGTATGAATCGGCGGTAAAATCCCGCGTGGCCTAAGAAACTCCTAATCGCTCTAACAGAAGTGGGAGGTGGAAGTCTAGAAATAGTATCAACTTTGGCTCGATCCACCTCAAGCCCTGCACGTGAAATCTTGTGCCCAAGCACAATACCCTCGGCGAACCATGAAATGGCATTTCTCCCAATTAAGCACCAGGTTCGTCTCCTCACATCGAGCTAACATCCGCGATAAGCTCGTCAAACACTGATCGAAGGAACTCCCAAAAACAGAAAAATCATCCATGAGGACCTCCATGGAGTCCTCGATCATATCATGAAAAATCGCGACCATACATCGCTGAAATGTCGCTGGAGCGTTACATAATCCGAACGGCATGCGTCGGTACGCGAATGTGCCATAAGGACATGTAAATGTGGTTTTCTCCTGATCCTCCGGTGCGATGGGAATCTGGAAATAACCTGAAAAGCCGTCAAGAAAACAATAATAACTGTGACCGGCTAAACGCTCCAACATCTGATCAATGAACGGTAGGGGAAAATGATCTTTCCTCATAGCATCGTTGAGTTTGCGATAATCAATGCAAACTCTCCACCCCGTAACCGTGCGCGTAGGAATCATCTCATTCCTCTCATTCATAACAACTGTCATGCCCCCTTTCTTGGGCACAACCTGAACCGGACTAACCCAAGGTGAATCAGAGATAGGATAAATCAATCCAGCGTCCAAAAGCTTCAAAACCTCTTTCTTCACCATATCCTGCATGTCCGGGTTCAGTCGTCTCTGTCTCTACACAACAGGCTTAAACTCATCCTCCATCAAAATTTTATGCGTGCAGAAAGAAGGGCTAATCCCCTTAATGTCCATAATCTTCCACGCAATAGCCTGTTTGTGCTCTCGCAACACATCTAACAACCTCGATTTCTCATCAACCGTCAGATCTGATGCAATGATCACAGGAAGTCTCGAATCCGTCTCTAAAAATGCGTACTCTAAGTGAGATGGCAACTCCTTAAGCTCTAATGTGGGCGGATCCTCAACAGACGGTCTAGATTTGGCCCTCATGGTGTCAATGACCTCAAAAACCTCCGGGCTCAAATCCAATGCACTAGTCTCCTCACTAGTCACCTTACACGCAGCAGCAGCATACACACCAAGCTGCGGGTCAACTCCACCGCAAAGCTGCGTGTCTGAGACACCTGAATCACATATGTCCTCAAAATGATCACTCACGTGTGGAGTGATGGTATCAACAAAGTAAAGGGTATCATCCTGACCCTGAGGACGTCTCATCGAATCACGAATATCGAAGGTCACCGTCTCGTCCTCGACACGTAACGTGAGCGTACCGCTGAAAACATCAACCAAAGCGCGTGCGGTAGCTAAAAATGGGCGACCTAAGATAAGAGGCACGTGCTCGTCCTCATCCATATCGAGGATCACAAAATCGACCGGGAAAACAAATTTATCGACTTTCACTAACATGTTCTCCATAATACCCCTCGGATACTTGACCGATCGGTCCGCAAGCTGAATGCTCATGCGCGTGGGTGTCGGCTCACCTAGGTCTAGTCTCGCAAAAACTGAATATGGCATTAAGTTTATACTAGCACCTAGATCAGCAAGAGCATTGCTGACAGACAAACTACCAATCGAGCATGGAATCGTAAAGCTCCCCGGATCCTTCATCTTCTGCGGAAGCTTGTTCTGGAGAACAGCTGAACACTCCTCATTCAATGTAACAGTAGAAAGCTCCTCAAGTTTCCTCTTGTTTGTCAACAGATCTTTCAGAAACTTGGCATACTTAGGCATCTGAGCTAATGCCTCCACAAATGGCAGATTGATGTGCAACTGTTTGAACAAAGCCAAAAATTTACTGTAATTCTCCTCGGCTTTCTCTCTCCTCAATCTCCCAGGATATGGAACTGGAGGTGTGTACTCTCGGACTGGTTCCTTAGGACGTGCTGTACTTGCTGGGCGTAGCCTCGGTTGCACCTGCCCAGGAACATCAGTCTCAACCTCAACATCTCTCTCCTCAGTAACCGGCTCAGCAGTGGCTGGCGGTACTGGATCCTGAGTGGTCTTGCCACTCCGAGTGATAATCGCCTTAGCTGTTTGGCGAGGATTTGTCTCGGTATTGCCTGGAAAACCTCCCTGCTGGCACTCTGACATAGATTTAGCAAGCTGGCCCATCTGTCTCTCAAGATTCTGCATATGAGTGCCCATGTTTCCATTTCTTTCAAACAGTGGAGATATCCTGCTCGTTTTTAGAAAAATGCAATTCATTCTGCTGAGCAACTTTCTGAATATCCAAAGCAGATTTCTGGTTCTGCTGCATCATCTGAGCCATCATGTCAGTAAGATTCTTCATGCCCGTATCCTCAGACTGAATCGGGATCTGTCTGGTGCTCTCATGGTTAGGGTTGTAGAAACCCTGCTGTCTCTGTGGCGGTCGTGGCTGAAACCCCGGTGAGTTCGAACTGCTCGGCTCCTGCCTCCACCCCGAATTCTGGTTTGGTCTCCAAGCCTGATTGTAGCTATACTGGTTGGGCGGTGGGCGGGCCTGGCTAGCCATATAATCGACCTGCTCAGGTAGCTCGGTGCTACCAACAATGGGACAACTCGTGATATCATGAGGACCAGCACACAACTGACAAAATTTAACATGCTGCTGAGTCTCCTGTGGCTGGTTCATCTGTTTCTGACTCGTCTGCATCTCTTTCATCATCTGCGAGAGCGCATCGACCTGTGCTGAGAGAGCTGTAACGGGATCTACCTGATGAACCCCTCTCGTCTGGGGCGGTCTACTCGTACGCGTGGTAGACCACTGGTAACCGTTCAGTGCAAGCTCCTCAAGTAAATCACGCGCCTCCTCTGGCGTTTTGTTGCTCAGAGATCCACCGGCGGAACTGTCAACAGTCGGGCGCGTGAGGGCGTTCAGGCCACCATAGAAAATTTGCACCTGCTGATGCAACTCGATGCCATGAGATGGGCATTTCCTCAACAACTCCTTAAATCTCTCCCATGCCTCATACAAACTCTCGGTGTCCTCCTGCACGAAAGAATAGATTTTGTTTCGGAACATCGCGACTTTCGACGGGGGAAAGTACTTGGAAACGAATTTCTGAGTCAAAGAATCCCAAGTAGTAATCAGAACCAGGCGGGAGAGACTGAAGCCACGCCTTCACTGCGCCGCGAAGGGAAAATGGAAAGAGTCTCAACTTAACTGCCTCCGATGTGACTCCATTGAGTTTGAACGTGTCACAAACCTCAAGGAAATTTGAAATATGAGCCATCGGGTCATCGTTCGGAAATCCATCAAACTGAACAGAATTTAAGATCATGGAAATGGTCTGAGGCTGGATCTGGAAGTTGTTAGCCTCCACGGGTGGTCGTATAACACTGGGCTGCGCCCCCGCGATGTCGGGACGAGCGTAATCGGCGAGCGTGCGTCTCGGCGGAAGTGCCATCGGAACTGGAACAACTAATGCCTCCAAACGTCGAAGTCTATGAAAAACCCTCTCAGGCTCGGATAACGGTGAAAAAGGACTCCTCCGACGACGAATGCGCATAAACAGACGAAAAACGAAAAAGAAAACAGAAACAGAACATATAGAAACTAGACTAAGCTAATAAACTAACTAACACGTAGGTAAACACAGAAATAAGCAAACATACTAGAAACATGCAAATAAACCAAATAACAGAACACAAGTAAATAGCTAAACTACTAGCTCTGATAGGTCTCGAAAGCTGACGCGTCCCTGGCAACGGCGCCAAAAACTTGATGTGTCAATTTGGATATATAAAAATGTGGTCAAGTTTTAAATGGTAAATACTGAGTAACCAAACCACACACTAGGGCAAGCGTACCCGTCGTATGTAATATAGTATCAATAAGTACCGAGTATCAATCCACGGACGCGTAACCAGACTCCCGATAATGTATCATAACTAATATTTAACCGATGAAATTGGAATGATTGAATTAAGTAAATTAAGCAAGCAATAACACTAGCAGCAAACAAAGCAAACGACAGAGAAACAGAATGAGAGAGATATCACCTAGCCTAGAATCCACTAAACCCAAATAAGACCCCCGACAAGACCTATCAACATGAAACTATCACCAAGTGAGAATAACCCAACCAAGGAGGACTATAGACACATCCCGAATGATCAGACAATTCCAAATGAAGCACAGATAGCATAATATGTGAATTTGCACAACGGTTTCACAGTTTCGGTCAAAACAAGCAAAACACACATAAATCGGGAAACACCAAGAGAGGTCTCTCTAAATGAATCCTAATACATGCAATGATTCTAATTTCGATTACCTGAGACCTAGAAACCTCTAAACACGAATAAGTAGGGTCAAATCTTGTGGTCACAAGCAATCTAACCTACTAAACAATGCCTAGACAATAACTAGCATAAGAAACGACTCGGTCAAGTCAACCTCAAATGGATGCACACAAGATCAGCCACTAATCAATGATATATCATCATGTAGGAGGTCTCCGGATCATGCATCAACCCAAAAACCAATTCTAGTCTAAGGATCAACAATAAACTAACTAATAATGGTTGCAATTCCACAATCCATATCAATTAGTCCACACAATACATCATTAACAGCAGCTAATCAAGCACACATGATCATCTCAAGCAACCAAAACTAGAATCATGAGCAAAAATCACAAATTCATGTTGAAAAGTCAAACCGAAAAGTCAAAATGGGTAAAGCTTCATCTAAACTAGGTGATATGAATGAAATCAGCCACAAATCATGTCTCTAATCATGAAATCAGTCAAATCTAAGTAAAACATGAACAAACAATCAAGATCTAAGAAGAAAGAATCAAATCGGATGAAGAAATTGCAAACCGAAGCTTCCAATCCTTCAATCTCCTCTCTAAAACCTTCAATCAAGCCCTTGATCGCTCCAAAATTCGTCTCTAATCTCGTTCTCCTCTCAAAAACGTGCTCTCTGGTCGAACTCCCTAAACCCTAGGCTCAAAAATTGCTTAAATACACGTTTTGGGATTTTTTTTTCGACTGCCCAGTAGTCGCGGACTGCCAAAATTTTACTTCTGGGACTGGCAGTCGGCGACAGGCACTTTACTGTTTTCTGGGAACAAAACTCGCCGACTGCCAGAATTTCAAACAAAGGAGTGGCCGTCCGCGACTGGCACTTTTCTTCTTTTCCAAGCAAAAACTCGCGGACTGCCAGAAATTAATGTAAGAGAGTGGCAGTCCGCGACTCGGCTACTGTAGCAAAATTTCAAAAACTTCTATCTTTTCCTCCCGGGCTCCGATTCACGTTCCGTTTTCGCCCAAATCAACCAATCACCACCAGATCACCTAAAATTCAACATATGAACAATTAAGTACCAAAATCTCATCAAAACTCGATAAAAACCCGGTAAAAATGCGGGATTTGTAATTCCAAAACATATATAAGATGCGTTGCATCAGCTATCAGGGGAGATGTTTCAGATTTTCTAATCTAAACATCGTGTAAGTAATAAATTTTAAAAGAACTTCTAAAATGCATGCAAACACTTTACATCTAATGATGCTTAATACAAAGTGTAAATTAGGTTAATGATTTTGTGAACACATTATAATAATTGAAAACACGACCCTTATCTTAAAAGGGCTTACACATGTTTCACACTAAAATTTTTCTAGTGCATTTCTTAGTGAATCCTTTCTTAGCACAATTACATGCTACTTAAAATTAGTCATCACACTTATAAGTACCAAAAGGAAAGCGAGTGTGTGACAACATTGTGCATAAAAGATAAATAATGCCTTAAACTAGAAAACCAGATTTGTTCACCTCATTATCACTAACCCTTATACAATACAAATAACTTAAATAAGGAGGATAGTTCTAATCTCTAAAAAGATACAAGAAAATCTTCCAGTTCTAAATCCTTAATGGAAGAACTGGCTAACAAAGAATAATCAATAATGATAATTTTGTCTATTAATTCTCATACTAACACAGTGAATCACAACTAGTTTTTTTATAAAGATCTCTTACAATCCATACACTAGAAATAAACCAAACAACAACTATAACGAGAGTAAGTGATAAAATTAATGTCAAAGTTGTACAAACCATGAAAATCTATCACTGTACTACACTTAATGATACCTTATTATGATCCAACATCACTTGGAACTTAGTATCATTACTAAAGTAAGACACGACGATTATAAGGTTTCACATGACTATGACAATATCACTATTAACTTAACCTCTCAAAGTTGCTGGTTATACTTATCTAGTTGTCTTTACGTGGATTGAAATCTTTATAACTTATAACTAGATGATTTAAGTTCACAATCTTTGTTATCACATAAGGTGAGAATTTAACAAAGATAATACATGTGTTAAGGGAATATACAAGGTTCCAATAAGAGTTCTAACTTACTAAAACTCAAACATATTAATGGATCTTATCCAAAATGGAACATTCGGGCATAAATTTATCACTCACATAATTGATTATTTATTCTTGTATTTAATTAAGGAGGGACATCTTTTCTCACCTAAAACTTTTAAGGATAAAGTTGAAAATTAACTTAACCATAAAATGAAAGTTGTGAGAGTAGATCTAATAGATTAAATACTAAGATCGACATACAAATAATGGTAACACTCTTGATCCATTACTAAGGATCATTATAGTGAAGACCAATAACTCATGTATGATACTTCTAAAGATACATCATTAAGTTATGCATCTAAGTATCCTTATAAACATGATAATAAATATGTCATCTAAGTTATACATCTATTCCTATAGACCAAGGATCTAAATACAACAATTCATATGCTAATTAAGGTTACCTAATATGTCCCTAAAATTCATTCTGAAATCCGGACATGAAAATGACCAATTATAAACCATATGATTAGTTGTTAGCCGCAATTAAACCTTAAAAAATCCTCAACACTAAGCATGTTGCATGCAAAGTTCCTAAGGAATTCTAAGATTAGTGGGAGTAGTCCAAGTACTTATCTATGACTTGTCTTCTGAGGTCAGTGGGAACAGTAAAAAGTCCTTACTCATGACTTACCTAAAAGTAAAAGAGGCGGGGTGAGAGACAAAGTTAAATTTAGCTCTGAATTTAACTCCGATTACACCTCTTGTACACCATGCTTCCATAACACTGATCCACTTCCACACACTTAGAAAATAATGTTACTCATAACATACCTGACTTAAATTCTGAAAAGGAATTAATGAAACTATTAATGTTTTGCTTCAACTCGTTAGATCTAGTTTAGTAGGTCATCAAGGTATGAAGTTTCCTATTAAATTTGATTATTATGAACCTACCTTAATAAAACTTACATGGATATTGGAAAGATTACTAACTGTATCTCTGATTTAAGAGCCATTATTAGCAATCAATCAAATCATCTGATGGAATAAGCTATTATTAATGAGCTTAACTCCCTAAATTAGAATAACGTTAGAGGTTTAGTTTTCCATAACTAAACTGAAATCCGAAAGGAGATATTAAATGTTATAAACCAAGGTTGGTTTCTAAAGGCTATTAACAAGTTAAGAATTCCTTTTCTAAAGGGTTCTTTGAGAGATCATCGTTGTCCTTATTACTCACTCATAATCACGAGTGACGTTTAACGGACTTATAAATATCCTTCTTTAATACTCACTTAACATAAAGACATGTTCATAAACTAAACTTAGGGTTTCAAGCCTGAAAGTTAAAGAACACTTAGTCTTTAAGATTAGTAAATTTATATAAAGGGTTAATATAAGCAAACTTACAAGTGATATTCAAAGTGTGATGAAGTTATAAATGTAAACATTCTTCAGAAATAATAAGTGGACTAAATGGGCCTACCTTAAGATGAGTGGGAGCAACTAATACAATACTTGCCCTTATATACATTATTTTAGGCAAGTAATATGTTAGTTTTGTTTCATGAGTCAAAGTGACTTATTCTCGCATAATTTTGACATTAAAGTCTTGAAGATGCTTCTTATACAATAAGCATCAAAATACATCAAGATCAAACTAATAAGACATAAATTAAGTCTTATTAGATTTAATCATGTGTTGAACACATTACAACATGCAACGTTGCTCTTAGTCTGTAACTCTAGTAACTAAAATTACTAATAAAGGTTCAAGTAATTAAATCTTATGTTCAAGTCTATACCCATTTTAAGATATTGCCTTCATTGCTGAAACACTAGAAATGATGAAACTCATTTCCTAAGTTTAGTGCATAATAAAGCATCCAAGATGGCATTTCAATATCTATAAGAAACGAAAGACTATAATTTGAACTATAGAAGAAGTGAGAAAACTTAAAATAGTTGACTATCTCTAAATTTTGACTTTATTTTATTCAAAAGATATGAAATGTCAACTCAGGGGTATATCCTTATGTCTGCGGACAAATTTATCTAATGGATCATGAAAGAGTCATAAGAAACTGATACAACAACCTAAGCTATGACATGATATATTTGTCACCAAAACGTTGTTGGTAAATTTATCACTAGACTCCTAAACTCTAGATAAATAACATTGGAGACTTACTGTGATAAAGTCAGCTACCCTAATCTCTTAAAACAGTAACAGTTTTGAGCGGAGCTGCATTAAATTTTCGATATAAGATTATTGTTCATTTAAGAACAAATAGAGGAAACTAAATCCTTGTATTGAAAACATTCATTATATGCTTAAGGATCCTATAACTTAAGGTCTATCCTCATAAGTCTTTTAAGAGCTCATCAATAAAGATGAGGTTTACTAATGACCAAGCATATTACAATATGAATGACTAATTATTACTTCCTCATCCGTTTTGATTTGTTGTCTCTAAATATGTTACGCATGCCTAACGGGACATATAGACAGTTTATATACAAATCAACGTTAAAGGCTTATTCTTCTCAATAATTCTGATTTTAAGTTGAATTTTAAATTTGGGAGTGTAGTATGATTAATGGGGGTCTTGAGTTGGATAATCAATTCTATGACTGTATTTTTCTGCTGCAATTCTGGTTTAAAATTGAAATGAGTATTAACCCCTGATCAGGCTTATCTAATAGCTCATTATAAATGATTACTCGGCCAAGTGTGAGAATGTTATAATATATATATAATCTCATAATTATATACATATATTCATTATTAAATGGCCAAATATTCATTTATCTTATAAAATTATTGACCTAATTTAAACCCCTAAGTTTCCTAATTTCCATTTATTTGATAGACGTAATTGCCCTTACTAGACATAATTAGGGTTTCCCCTTGGGTGTATAAATAGAGGTAATAGGTAGAGAGTTAACACCTTAATCTCCCTCTCTATTTGTCGAGACTCTCTCTCTCTCTGCCTCTCTAAATTCGTGGGTCTCCCCACCTAATCACCATCCTAACTGTACACCCTAAAGGGGAACTCGACCAGTCAACAACATGATGGATCATCTGACCGCTGACGTGAACTCTCCTGCCAACAGGTAATTTTTACTGTATTATCTGTTTATTTTAATATAACGATACAGGATTCGATCAACAGTTCAATGCTCGACCTTACTGGGGTTTCCCCTCTCGTGGGGTTCAAGGGCTCTGGTTTTCGGGCCGGCCAGGCTGCCACGAATGCTGCTGCAGGGAAGGTGCGCAAACATGAGGAAGCGTGTCTGGCGAATCAACATTTGTTTGTGCCTTTCGCGTTTGATACCTTCGGTTACCTTGCTCCGGAAGCTTTGGAAACTTTGAGCAGGGTCCAGAAGGTTATGCATGGGAATGTGGCGATTCCTAGTGGTTTGAATGTGGTTTACACTCGGTTAGGCTTTGCTATTCAGAAAGGGCTGGCGGCGCAGCTTGTTGCCCGCCTCTCTTGTACTTCATGTTGAGTTGTAACCGTTGGACATTTATGTTTTCTTTAAAAAAACGTTCACTTAAAAAAAATCAAGAATTATTACTTAAATAAATATGAAATAAATGAAGAGTTCAAAATGCATGAATTTAAATTCATATTTCATGAGATATTATATTAATTGTAGGTGAAGGAAACTACAAGCTAAAGGAATAAATTCGTGTGAACTGCAAAGAAGAAAAAAAGAAAGGCAAACAATGAATATGTAATTTTTTTTTGAACAGCAATACCATTAGCAAAACTAAAATCCAGCAAGAGACTAACCAAGAAACATCATATAAACATAAAACACCAAGGAGCCAAAACCGCTAAGCTTGCCAGAAGACCAGCACCACGATCACAACAAAGCCTCCTAAAACCTCGAGGCAAACAACCATGGGCTCAAGCCACCTTCGTCATGATTGTTAAAAAAAAAACTTTCAAGTGTGAATACGTGAAGGAGTTAAAAGGAAAAGCCCTACATGGGCTCAAGCCCACGAATAATAATGTAGCAATAAACAACAATTAAATAAAAAAGGGGGCTGACATTCGACATTAGGGGATACAAACGACAACCCTTTAGGGGCTTTTGAGGGGAGCCGTAAGCAAGGCTACGGACGGCTGCCGCAGCCTAAGGCTGCTCTTGATTTTTCTTTGGCACACAAAACGAAGGAGAGGAGGAAAAGTGCTTGTTGCTATAGTGAGTTTGAGAAAAGAGATAGGTTTTATTGTTTTTTCTTATTAGTTTATTTAGTTATTTGTGGTTGATTATTGTGATGAACAATTTGGTAGTAACAATATTAGTTTCCTTCGTCATGATTGTCGGCTAACTTCCTATAACTACTTTTAGTGAATGAAATGTGAATCTTTGTGTCTTTAATATATTGTATGTTAGTTGTTTCGGTTTTCCTTGCAACTGTAGAGTATCCGCAAGCTGAACTCATTATAATTAACTAGTAGACTAGGTTGGTAGTGGTAGACTGTCTTATTTCAGCATTTCCTTGCGGTAGGAATAAAGCAACCCACTTAAGAACTAGGTTATTAGGTTGACTAAGCAATATGGGACTATGTCTATGTAGTATTAGCATCCAATTGGTTTTAACCAGATATGTAGCATATCAGGATCCAAAAGTAGTTATCTTTTGTCGCATAAGTGTTTCACTAATTAATTCAGCTTTAGTTCAATTTAGTTAATTAGTAATCTATTTTTATTAATCAGTTTTTATTCACCAGTCAAAACAGCCAAGAGGCAATTTAGTTCGATTCATTAGATTATATTAATTTAGTTTAGTTTAGTTTAGGCATAATTCAGATTGTAGGGGCTCGAATTAGAGGCTTGTGATATTAAATATAGGTGGGTTGGGCTTAGTGGTTTGAAACATTTGAATAAGGTTTTAGTGGGCTTTGGCTTAAGAAGCTTTGTAAGCTTATGTGTGTGTCTATATAAACACACATAAGCCTCCTAGTTCAGGGGTGGGGGGGGGGGGGAGCATTGTGGAGAGACAGGGGGTTTGAAAGACCACGATTTGCTCTCAACCGTTAGTGTACCAGACGAATATTCATGTGCGCATCTTAAGGTTTGATTTGTTCTTAATCATGTTCGCCATTCTGTTCATCGTTTTTTTATTGCTTTCATCACATCTCTGTTCATCTATATTCTTAAATCACTAACATCACCGGATTCCGCACAGTGATGTTAGAATAGATATTGTGTTCTAGGCTTGATCCGATCCTACAATTGGTATCAGAGTATATCAGTTGTAGGAGCGGATCAATTTCATCACATCTCTGTTCATCTATATTCTTGAATCACTAACATTCAATTTTAGCTTGCCGTGAAGCACTAATGTCGTAAGCCTAGGGGAAGATTGTAGAGGATCATTTTAGAGGCTTACGCATTAGTTTTTGTTGATAGTTATTTGGTCTTTCATTTGTAACTAATAGTGGTCTTAATTAGAGGTTTTGAGGTTAATTGTAAAGGGTTTAGTGGGCCTGTAGGGGAGCGTGGTCGAATTGTAGTTAAGTTAACAAGAAAACTCATGGAAGTATTTAAAGGAAATCTGTAATCAATGTTAGGGTTTGTGTTAAATAAAAGTGACAAACAGCCTGGAAACAAGGGACATGAGTTTAAAGAGGATCAAAATACCGACTATCAACGAGACATGTTCGAGTAATGGAAGCTAAAAAGGGTTCCTCAGTCCTTAAGACGGTTTGATCCCTAATGTTCCTCTAGATATTTTAGTGAATTTGATTTTGTTTAGTTTTTGTTGATTATTCTTGGTTTTGTCTGGATAAATTTGTTTTGGTTCTATCTCTCAGTCAGTCTCCGTCCAAAACGGTTAAGATAAGGAGACCTTTTCTTAG
>JBCNJP010000035.1:105012-124012 GCA_039602395.1 Deinandra increscens subsp. villosa | reverse complement strand
CTTTAGGCTAGATACTCTTATGTCCTTAGAATTTCCAATGAGCATGTTAGGTAATAATCTGGTAAATGAATTAGAGTGAAGGGGCAGAATACTCATGTACAAACTAAGGATAGTATCCCGTGGTAAGTACCTCTGATGATGTTCCGGATCTCGCGGGCAAAATACTCACGTATGATTTCGGGGGTAAGACCTTGTGAAAAAGTACCTCTGATGATGTCCGTTGGTAATTTTAGGTAAAAGTGACCAATTAAAAAAAATGAAAAAAAATTAGAAATTAAAAAAAAAGAAAAAAAAGAAAGAAAGAAAAAGAAGAAAAAAAATGTTAGTTTAGAGAATAAATGCTCAAGAAGTTGCATTCCATCAATTCGTTATTCTTTGGACATCCTAGTATCTGGTTTAAGGGGGGTTGGAGAAAATATAAAAATTTAAATCATTATTACCATTTGCTTTGACTGAATATGATTCGGTAGTAGGTTGAACTTGAGCTTTCTTTAGTGGGATCCATATGTAGACTGAACTTATACCTGGTAATTTCATAAACACATGGGGGCGAAAGAAAAGGTTGGTGGTTGGGTTTAGTCGGATAGAAATATCGGCAATCATAGTTAGTGTGTGATTACATTATGGTATGTGGAATTGTTTGGTGGCTGTTGAAGTCTTAAACGGTAAATGTTTAGAGTCGATTTCCTGGTTATGATTCCATTGCAGTATCTTTCGAGGACGAAAAAAGAGTCAGTGTGGGGATGTTTGATGTGTTGCAAACACATCCTATTTTCCTTAGTCTTTTGTTAGGTTATTTGAGTCAGTTTGAGTTAGTTTTCATTAGTTTTAGTTATTTTTAGTTAAGTTTGAGTCTTAGTGTCCTTTTTATTATTTTATTTGAGTTTTGCAGTTTTGATAGAATCCCGAGGTAAAAGAAGAAGTTAGAAGAAAGTGAAAAGAAGGAGCTGAACAAGCAGTCCCAGGCGTATCGCCTGGGACCTTAGGAATTGCAAGCGATACGCGCGGAAAAGGGCAAGTCAACGAAGTTCAAAGTCGGTTTGACCGACTAGTTTGTCGCGACACGAGGTCCAGGCGTATCGCCTAGATAGAACATACCTCCAAGCGATACGCTTGGAGGTCCAAAACCCGCAGAAAAAGGAATTTCGATATAAAATCAGATTTAGGGTTTCAATTCGGGATTATTGGACTTCAGACGATTTCAGGAGCGACCAGAGGCGATTTTCAGAGCAGAAGAGAGCTGGGATCACGAGGGAACATTGAGAGATCAAGTTTGCATTGGAATTCGCTATCGGGTTCTTTCGTTTACTTTGTTTTTCAATAATTGCTATCATGTTTTTGAATCAAGTTTCAGACTTTAGTATTTTTATTGTTCAGAATATGATTGTAGGCTAAACCTATTATGCCATCTAGACCGTTATGATGAGTGATTGATGTTTTGACTTTATTCTCGGTTTGATTGATTGATTGATGTTACGATTCTATTCAATTCCAATAATTGTCATGTTTTGATGTACATGTGTGTTATGATCGGATTGTTAATTGACTGTTAATGCTTAATTTACCCGCGAATGTCTTTCGGTTTAGGTAGATTAACCAAGGTAGTTAACTTTAGGGTTGATTGCTAAAGTGTAGTTTAGGGTTACCTTGAACTATTGCATTTTCGGTTGGTTGATTATTCGATTGTAATGTGCTGCTAAACTGAAGACTTAAAAGGTATAGGTTTAACGGGTAGTCGGGTTGGTTGAAGTCTTAGGGTTGCGTTGTCTAAAAAGGAAGCGTCCTAGGGTTTTGTCTAGCTTGCTATTCCGTGTCATTTATGGTAATTATTGGTAGCTCCGGTTAGTCTAGGTGTGCCTTAGGTATATCCGAGGGTGGTTAGGGTAATTGAAGTGGGAAGGACTTAAAAGGTGAACCCTTGTTCGAGCGTTAGAATCGTTGCCTAGGAAGGACTTAAAAGGTGAACTAGCGACCATCAGATTAGTCAGAGCCGAGGTAAGGTTAAGTGTCAATTGCGAGTCTAGGTCTAGGTGGTATATCTCTCCCTCATTTGAATTTCCCCAAAGGGTTCCTGTGGTTGTCTCGTTGTTAGTTGAATTAGTTAAGTAGTTAATTAAACCCCAAATCAAATCAAAA
This sequence comes from Deinandra increscens subsp. villosa, assembly GCA_039602395.1. Classification (NCBI taxonomy): domain Eukaryota; kingdom Viridiplantae; phylum Streptophyta; class Magnoliopsida; order Asterales; family Asteraceae; genus Deinandra; species Deinandra increscens. The sequence continues at coordinate 121,876 of JBCNJP010000035.1, read as the reverse complement.
ACCAAATTTACTCAGTATTTCCATTTTCATAGGTCTAGGTTTAGTCTTGTCTATAGAGTGTCCTAGGTTCGATAATCCGGTCTTGCCTTAGCTATTCTACTATCCGATAGGTACACTTGCCTTAGGGTTCGGTTTAGTTTAGGTAGTTTCGGTAAAATTAGGTGTGTCTAGGTCTAGGTTTAGGTCTAGGTTTTTATTACATTTTTTAGGTACGTTCCGAGCACATCAAATATATATATATATATATACATATATATATATATATATATAGGGTAAGGATCATGTAAAAACCACATCTTTTTGCGAAAACCTAAAAACTAATACTAAAACCTTCATAATTTTTTCATACGATCATATTTTTTTTAAAAATTTGCACCAAGAACCTTAGAATTATGAGTTCTTTAATTCTGGAAAAAATTTAAAAAAAACTTTAACGTCTCGTCATTTTTTTATTAGTGCACATGTGCACTAATAATAAAACTCACACATATAGTACGCGTTAATATATTTTTTTAGAAAAATTGCACCAAATACATTATAATTTTGTTAGCTTTTCGTGGTTTTTTACTAGTGCACATGTGCACTAATAAAATAACACTTTATACGTGTCGTATAAATTAATATTTTAAAAAAGAAATTGCACCATAAATCTTATAATTGTGTTATTGTTAACTCTGAAAATAGATTTAACGTTTTAAACTTTTTTAAATTTTATGCTACACATGTGCACTATAACAAATAGTTATAGTACATATGTAGAATTATAATTAGTTCTACAAATATTTTAGTGTTTTTAAATGTTTTTAACCTAAACAATATGTTTTCGCATGACAATTCTCATTTGTGTAGTACTAATGAAAATGATGCACATGTGCACTAATAATACACATGTGCACTAATTTTTTTCTTTTTCGAAATATCAATTTCTTTTCCAGAATCAAAGACAATAGAATTTTAAGATTTTTGGTGCAAGTTTCATAGAAAAATATTAACGTATGTAAAAGTTATGAAGGTTTTAGTGTTAGTTTTTACGTTTTCGCAAAAAAAGAGTTTTCGCAGGATCCTTACCCATATATATATATATATATATATATATATATATATATATATATATTGTAACATTTCGGGTTTCCGATTTGTCAAATCCGACCCAAATTCATGTAATCATTACCGTGATCGATAATAAATGAAGAGTTATGTTCTCTATGATGTTTTACACCTCATTTGATGTGATTTGATTCGTTATTATGATTATTGAGTTGACTTGTTCTTATGTCGGATTTTACGCAAACACGTCGCTAATAACGTTTAACCGGGAATTCAAGCAATCTGAGCATGTACGAGACTTGTATGTGATACTAGTTAAGCATACAAGTGAATACAAGTGAGGACGTGCATGAATTTGAGGTTTAGAACGGAAACAGTGAACGTTTGGTAAATCCCGCGCGATTTCCATTTTAACCGGGAGATCACGTTTTCAGTATCATAAATCAGATTTGTTATATTTATGAGTCTTATAGTCACTTATGATCACACATGATATTACGAGTCATCACACACTTGATCGAGTCACAAATCGTAGGTGAATTGCTTAAAAGTGATACGTACGGCAAAACCGACCAAAATTGCATGTGTTGACCTAGTTTGTGCATACATTAGTGTTACGTGACATATTTGTTATCATTTTGAGTGGATTTGATGTAATGAACATGATGGGACCATTATTTGGGTGATTTGGGAGAAAACGGGACTCGAAAACACCAAAAAACGAAGAACCGAGCCCCCGAAACAGCAAATCAGCATGATGGTTGTCCGGGGAGGCACTAGCGTATCGCCTGGATCTCCCCTAGGCTGTAGGCGATACGCTAGGAAGTGGTTTTCCAGCAAAACCCTAATTTGCCCCCTATTTAAGCATCATTAGCCTCCATGCTCTCCACTTTCAGCCCCCATCAGCTCCTAAACTTCCCAAAACCCCCGGAAATCCTCTAAACAAGCCCTAATACCATCTTTGAAGTTTGAAGCTTGAAGATGGAAGCTTGGATCCTCCCTCTTCACCCTTTTTCTTCATCTTTTCTGTTTACCGGTAAGTTTTGATCCTCATACCGATTTATCAAGATCTAACCTTTATGACTTCTTAAGGCTAGATCTATGTTCTAAATCATCTCTTCATCCAGATCTATTAGTTTCTTGGCCCAAGATTGCAACTTTATTATGTTTTTGGCCTAGATCTATGATTATGCATGCTCTTAGGGTATAGATCTAGGGTTTTATGCATCAAGACTTGATTTTTATGTTGGAAATTGATTAGATCTGATCTTGCATGCTATTATGTACTAAAATCCATGTCATATGTCATCAAGGTTGCACCTTAATGTTAGATCTAGGATAGATCTGTGTACTACATGTGATTTTGGGCTAGATCTAGGGATTTTCTCATCAAGACTCCATTTTTATGTTTCAAATGAACTTGATTTACATCATGAATGATGTTTAGGACCAGATCTATGTGATATGATCATCAAGGTTGGGTTTTACATAGTAAAATGACTAGATCTCAACATGTGTGTCATCTAGGGTTAGAAATGTGTGTCATAAACCTTAAGATGAGATTTTTACCTGTTGATACATGGTTACTGATCGTCATGTGAAGTAACGAATACAAGATGGATCACACAAGGATGCTGAGGTCCGAACTCAGGCCGAACCTGAAGTTCGGACATGGCCGAACGTGTGGCCGAACCTGAGGTTCAGCCGGTCGTATTTCAACACTATATATATGTGTCTCTTGTATTGTAGAGACAACAGTTTTAGAGCTTCCGGGTCATATTCTCTAAGTGTACTATGTGGTTATCTCTGTGGTTAATACAAGTCATTTGTATTTACTCTCTGTGTTTGATCTCGTATTTCATTGATTTCATCACGACTAAGTAGAAGATCCGTACGCTCACACACTTTCAAGTGGTATCAGAGCATTTGGTTTGCTCTACTAGTTGGAAGTCATCGTTTTTCGGAGTTTTGAGTTCAAATTTATGTTTTTGAGAAAATGAGTATCGTTTTTGAGTTCGTTTGTTCATCTCGAGTGTGTTTCGCATCAAAAATTCATTCCTAATTCATTTCTATCGGTCTTACTTGAATCTCTGTCGAAAATTCCAGTCAAAAACGTTGAAAATTGAGAAAATGGCATCGAGTGAATTATGTCTCGGTTGAGGTTCGGACTCGTTCGGCCTAACCGCTCCGAACTCAAGGTTCGGACGAAGTTCGGTGAGCGTTCGGTGTTTTTCTTTGTTTCGGTGAGAGTTCGGTTACAGATCGGTCAACGCTCGGAAAACGTTCGGTCTTTGTTACTCCGAAGGTCAGTTTCGGTGAGAGCTCGGCGAGTTTGTGTTTCGGACTAGGTTCGGACTAGGATCGGTGAACGTTCGGAGGAGGTTCGGACGAAGTTTGGAGTGAACAGTGTTCAGTTTTTTCGAAAATGTCCGATTTTCAAGCGTTTGCAGCTATTCAAAATTCGGTTCAAGCTACGATGCAAACAATGATGAATTATGATAATGAAATCGGAACAAGTCAGAAAGTTCCCAAATTGTGAAAATTGGAAGATTTTCATAGTTGGGTTAAACGGTTTGAAGCATATGTCGATACAAATGACATTGATACGTGGTTAGCGTTCACTGAGCAATATGTTTACCCTAAAGATGAAACTGGTGAACCTATTCTTCAAAGGAAAATGTCGTCTGAACAAAAGAAAGCTTATCAAGCTGAGAAAAAGGCGTATGGTACGTTAACGATGGCATTGCCTAAAGAGTTACTTCATCAATTTGCTGGTAACTACACATCAAAAAGTCTATGGGATGCATTGGAAAAACGATGTGAAGGCAATGATCAATACAAGAAAAGTCGCCAAAAGGTTTTGAAGAAAGAGTTTGATAGTTTTAAGCATTATCAGAATGAAACGATTCTCAATCTAATTGCAAGATTCGCTCATCTGATGAGTGAAATGCGTTTGGTGAATCTTACGAAAGAAGAGGTTGATATGAAAGAAAAGATCTTGGAAGCATTGCCTGAAAAATGGAAGATCGAATTATGTGATGATGATTACTCATGATAAAGATTTTTCCGGATTGTCTTTCAATGATTTGGTTCAAAGAATCCAGGCTCGGGATATGGAATTAATGGTGAATAAATCACTTCCTACACAAATTCAGAATCCTGCAGTGTATCATGGTGAGAATGACTCTACAATGACTGCTGGGAAGTCTAATATTCTTAGTTCCGCTCCTCCTACAGCATTTCTGGCAGGTAAATCTGAAAATTCAAGTTATTCTTCTGCTGGTTGTAATGTGTCAATTCCAAGTTCTTTGACTTATAGTGCATTGTCTGTTCAAACTGTCGATGATTATAATGCATTGATGTCTGCATTAGTATCTTCATACTCTGGTGTTATCACTGGTTCTGTGAGTAATGCTGAATCAGCAAATGAAGATTATGATCAGATTGATTATGGTCATTTGGAGGAAATGGATCTCAATTGGCAATATGCTATGTTGGTTCGTCGAACAAAGAAGTTTTTCAATAGAACTGGTAAGAAGAGACTTAATCAGGAAGGAAAGATTGGATTGGACAAATCTAAGGTGAAATGTTATAAGTGTTCAGTTTATGGTCACTTTGCTCGAGAATGTTCAAGTTCTACAGAAAGTAAATTGAAAACTGGTCAGCATGCACATTTAGTTTTTCATCCATCCGATAAAGCTGAAAAGGTTGATCAGATATCTGCTACTCTTGCTTATGATTGGACTAATACATTTATGCATCCGGATGGGTTTGCCTGGAATGCCGATTCCGAAGTTAAAAAGAATCATACTCCAATCTCAATTGCTTTAACGGTTCAACATGCTGATGATGAAAGTTTTTTAACAGAGTCTGATACTTCTTTTAGTATATCTTTGGTACAAGAAGAATTACCTAAAGTCTCTACAAGTTCAAAGGTTGAAGAGTTTGAATGTTTCAACTGTAAGAAATTGCTCCAGGAGATTGCAAGTTTTGAACAACGTTGCCAAATTTCAACTGGAGAGATTGTGGTGTTAAAGAAAGAGTTAGAGGATTTTCAAAAAAAATATTATGAGTTGGTTCATATTCATGAAGATATTTTGAAAGAAAAATCTCAATTGGCTGAAGAATGTGAAAAAGCCAAAGCTGAAGCTTTAGATGCATCGCAAGATTTTGAGAACTTATTTGAGAAAAGTTATCTGGTTCAGCAAAAATATGAAGAAGTTGTTGCTCTTATTGCAAAAACTGCTGTTACTGTTGAGAAGCTTCAAAACAAGATCTCTATGCTTTAAGATGAAAATGTTCTTTACGGAGATAAGAATGAAGTCTTAACTAAAGATGTTGAAATCTATAAACAAAAGAGAGAAAGTGATCTTCAAGAACTATTTGCAGAATGTGAGATCAGAAAGTTACAGACGTATGAATATGATGATCTCAATGCAAAGTTCATCAAGTCCCAACAAGAGGTGTTTGAAGGTCAACAGAAAATTAATGACTTGAAATTGGAGATTTTGGAATTGAAAAGGCAAGTGAAGAACTGCAATTTGTCACCAACATTGCTTAATTTCTTATACAAGCAGGATCAGAGTTCAGAGAGTTCTAAGCAGAATGATGTTTACTCGGTACCTCAACCAGTGGATTTAATTGCAGTTACTGCTGCTCAGATTGATCCAAAAGCTGCCTTGCATGATTATTCCAAGTTTGCCACTCCATCCAAGAAGAACAAATCCAAGTCTAAAAAGAAGGAAAAACCATTGGGTGAAGCTCCAAAATTTGTTTCAAAATCTGTTTTGTTAGAAAATGAAAAGGTTTTTGATAAGGTTGCGTCAAGTTCTTCATCTGCGACCGAAGATGAACAAGTTTTAATTGAAAAGAACAAGCTGAAGGATATCAAGGCTAAATTCACTAGTGAAGCTAAGTCAAGAAAAGCTTCAGGTTCTTCTTCAAGTTCGTCAAAGGTTTTAGGCTCTAAGCACAAAGGCTTGGGTTATGTTATGAAGGAAGTTTCAGTTGTTGCTAAGGAATCAGTGAAAGTTGGCAAGACTGCTAAAGCCAAAGTTGCAAAGAAATCACCATCTCCAAAAGAATTTTCTTATTATTCTGGAAGGTCATCGTCTTCAAGGAGTCCATCTCCTAGGTATGATTCTTCTGATGGTTTCTTTGATAACTTTCATTCAGAACATTCATCTGGTTTTTCAAAATCCAAACAATTTTCAAACAATTTTAGAGAACGACTTTGTTATGTATGTCGTCAACCAGGGCATCTAGCTGCTGATTGTCCGACGACTGCCTATATCCACAAAACTGCAAAATATGTGGATAACAAAGGTCATATTTTTGATGAACCATGGTCCCCAAAGCTTAAGTCAACTTGTAAATCGTCTTGGTCTAAATCAAGTATGCCGGTTGATTTTGATTCAGGTTCCGATCAAAAATTAAAACTTTTACAAATTTGGAAACCAAAAGTTGTTTCCAAGGCTAACAAGGACTTTGTGGAAGACACCGGGCGACCCGACGCTGTTGAATCGGGTCGATCCCAATGCAACTAATGTTTTATTTGGTGTCAAGCAGGTGTTTCAGGAAGACCTTTCGGTGATTGAAAAATTGCTGATTGTGAAATATCTGTTCTAATTAAATTGAATTTCAAAATCAATTTTGTTTTTCAAAAGGCTAAACTGTGAGTATTCGGGTTGGTTAATCAATTTTCTTGTTCTTCACTCCGTCTCATTCTGAGGGGGAGTTTGTTTTTGCAAAAATAGAAAAATAGTGTGTTGTTTTTCAATTCGTAAAAATGAAAATCTATAAATAGAGTTGTCATTTTTAGGGGGAGAAATTTGAAAAAGACAAAAACATTGAAAATTGAGAAATTGTATCCGACATGTTTGGGAAATGATGGTACATTGGCTGACAATGTCTGACTCATGGATAAAGTAAATGAAAATGCCATAAGACCATTTGATCGATGTGCAAGGTAGGCTCGGCAAATCAGAAAGTATACAAATGTGATATACACTAAATCTGATGCTTGACCTAGTGGACAACATCTTGATGCATATTTCATGATATATCAAGAAAAAGATATGTGAAAAATAACTCATGAGAAGTCACTGTGTATACATGTGTTCATTTTGCAAAGATTTAAACTTGTTTGATTTTCTTTATTTTATCAAACGATCAGACTTTCTCTCCGTGTCGAAAGACCGACCTGATCGTTGTTCGTTTGACATTCTGCTTTATTTTCTTTGGTGTTTCGTATAACTCATCGGACTTTCTCTGCGTGTATGGGAGTACCGACCTGATTGTTGTTGAGTTATACAACTTTAACTTGTTTTATTTTCTTTTTTTGTTAAATCCGAGGCCTTATCTGCGTATCGAAAGATCGACCTTAAGGTAGACGATTTAACGCTCTTATTTTTTTTTGCATGGAACACAGTTAACTATCTCATGGTTACAATCATTATGTGATTTAATTCACAAATGAAATCACAAAATGTGATAAGCAAAGCATATCTGAGTATGTCTGATAGTGTGGGGTACACTGGTCAATGCAAATTTAATCAATACTTTAACATATCAAATGTTATGAGTATGTTCTTGCCAGAGTTTAAAGTTGGACAAATTATATCTGCAATCGGCATGGCTTATGTGTTACATTAATCAAAATTGAAGTGTAGTTCAGCATGTTATGACCAATATGATCCCAAGTTGTGATCTTTCTCACAAAAGACAAAAATAGTGTCTGATTCTGTAATGCCTTACATTTCTAATCAGAAAATATCAAAAAGATTTTGGGTGTGTTTTGATATAAATTTTCTAAAAGCCAAAAAGATTTTGTTTCTTATTTGTTTTCAATTGATCAACACGAATTACGAAATCATTTTCAAAATCAATCTATCTTGGAGTATCTAATAGACATTTTGCACCAAGATTATTTATGTTGGCAGGTTTCTAAGTGGGAAGAGAACATTACAACTTCAAGTCTTCTGAAGTTTGTTGATAAAGAGATTACACACGATGCAATATCAAGTATTCAAAATTGATCTCATCGTCAAGATCGAGGAAGAGTTTGATTGAGTATACACGATAGAAGTTTTGATAAGAGGAGATGATACTGCACATGCTGAGGGGGAGTTTGTTGATACATGGTTCCTGATTGTTATGTGAAGTATCGAATACAAGATGGATCACACAAGGATGCTGAGGTCCGAACTCAGGCCGAACCTGAAGTTCGGACATGGCCGAACGTGTGGCCGAACCTGAGGTTCGGCCGGTCGTATTTCAGCACTATATATATGTGTCTCTTGTATTGTAGAGACAACAGTTTTAGAGCTTCCGGGTCATATTCTCTAAGTGTACACTGTGGTTATCTCTGTGGTTAATACAAGTCATTTGTATTTACTCTCTGTGTTTGATCTCGTATTTCATTGATTTCATCACGACTAAGTAGAAGATCCGTACGCTCACACACTTTCATTACCTCCTAATATGTTTAGATCTATAACTTACTTGGCATGTGAAGTTAGATCTGTATGAAAGGCCCTTAAACATGAACTTTTATGTGTTTAAATGATAAGATCCACTCATGCATGCTCAATAAGGTTTGTTTTGTGATCAAAAGTCGATTATTATGCTAGATTTGACTAGATTCATGCTAGAATTGACTAGGCTCATGCTAGATTCAAGTAGAACTATAAAATCTATAATAGGTTATGTTAGATCTGGTCATATATGATAAACATGTGAATTACCTTGAATTATTATCATGAGAATTGACTTTTTTTGACTTTTGTTGACCTAGTTTGACTTCCATGCTAGTTTACTAGATTAGGACCATTCAACCTTATTTAGGGCATAGACTTAAACCTAAACTAAGCACGTACACTATCACTTGAGTAAAACACCAATGAGTCGTGAGTTGGTCATGTTGTGTCATGTTAGTCACGGTTATCACTTTACTCACTTATCTATTTATTTTTGGCTCAATCTCAGTCAATCATCAAGGTGATCTCCGGACGTGATTTTTTGCGCATAGCTATCGCTTATATTTCTTCTCGATTCACCTGTGAAGTGAGTATCATAGCCCCTTTTCTTTTAAGTGTTTGGGGTGCAAAATGTACCGTATCCAAATCATGTTCTTAAACTTTATTTTTCAAAACCGCATGAGAGTAATGTGTTAGATCTATGTGCCTAGTATACGTGAACTTGGTTGATCATTGCTATGGATTGTGTTGTGTGTGTTGTACTTATGTGTTGCTCATTTTCATGTTCATGTTCATAGACGTATTCCCATTAACTTATTTGATCCGGGGTTACAATAATGGATCCGTTAATCTGGCAACCCACTTGGCCTGCCTCGCGTGTGGCGCCTTGTGATTGAAAGCCTAAATGCCGAGGGCTTGGGTTACGTCGACCCCCATGTGATATGTTACATTCCTGGTTTACTATGCTTGTGTTCCTGGTTTAACATATAATCGCATGTTGTACTATTTATCATATACGTATCTAAATCTATGATTACTTACCAACTCTTGTAGTTGATCGTACTTTCTACATGTTGCAGGTGGTGTTGTTTGATCTTGTTATCGACGCCTTAGGATAATGCATGGGACTTAGTAGACCTTTTAAATAAAATTAAACTTTTTATGAGATGTATGGACTCTGTTTTTGCATGTTTATGTTTATTTTGTTGGTTGTTTTGAAATTGGCATGATTAAATATACAACTTTAATAGTGTTGTGAGCATCTGGCAATCTTAGCGCCCCGACGTAAACGCCGTCGGTTGGGGTGTTACAGATTGGTATCAGAGCCACGACTATAGGGATCTAGGTTATTAGAAACGGTTTGACCTAGACTATTGCCTTAGGCGTCCTGCATGAGAACCTCATGCCTTGCATGCTTAGTTAAAATTAATTGTCCATTATATGCTCTTAATTGTGCCTATTTTCAATCAATGCCTCGAGTCTCGTTGGTCACACACACATACACAAATCACTAAGGCTTCCTAGCCTCTTCCTTAGAAAAATGGTGCATTACGTACCATTTAGGAAAAATGTGTTTTCTCGATTTTCAACTCTCGTCAGAATTAGGGTTTTGGTGGTAAACATGTAGTAACTGGAAGGGTGGATATGCCGGTAGTCGGGGTCTCTGTCAAGAAAAGCGTTGCATATAAGCCCTATCAACCGTTGGGCCCGGACGCTCACCTGGGACGCCCCGATGAGAGTGTTGAAACCTATTAGGCCAAAGCATGTTTTACCACTAGGCCCCGAAACTGATTAGTCACGGTTGTAGCCTCTCAATCGAGAGGTGAGAACCACTCCGATACGATTTATCTCAATTACTCGATTTTGTGGTTTCGCGCGGTCATGTTTAATATGATTTTTGGAACTATGTTGATCCGAGTCACACGACACAATTCACTAACACGCACACATACACATATGTATATACATCTATTTGTGTTCAAAACAACTTAAACTCTAAATTTGTTTATCGATCACATCATTATTTAATCCCTAACCCTCGTTTCTCTCCTTCTCAGAATGTCGATTCATTTTAATGGGCGCCGTAAGGGCGATAGCGGCCGGAAAATGGCCTCGGTTATCGCAAAACAAATGGCCGAGGTCCTCCCCAATATCGTGGTTCAGATCCAGCAGGGCCTAAATGCCAATCCTGCCAACGCAGCTGCTGTTTCAGCTTGTACCTTCAAGCATTTCAATTCATGCAACCCTCCTAAATTCAAGGGCACCGAGGGTCCTATCGGTTTACTTCAATGGTTTGAGGGGATGGAGAATACCTTCATTAACAGTGACTGCCCTGATGATCTGAAAGTCACTCGTGCCACCAGCACCCTGATCGAAAAAGCTCTTACTTGGTGGAACGGAGAGAAAAGGATCCATGGGTCAGAAGAAGCCCTAGCTTTATCTTGGGGCGAGCTCAAAGAAATCATGAGGGAAAAATATTGTCCTCGCAGCTGAACTAAAGAAACTCGAGGATGAATTCCGGGCACTGAAACAATTCAGCGGTGAAAATCAGGAGTATACCGACCGCTTCTATGAACTAAAAATCTTGGTGCCTGAAATCGTTGAACCTGAGATCCGAGCTATTGAGGCTTATGCTGGTGGGTTACTTGAGCAGATTCAGGATTCTATCTGGGCCATCAATCCTGTGACACTCGACAGTGTTGTTCGTCTCGCTGCCCGTCTAACCGATAACCATGTCAAGGCGGGTACTCTGAAAAGGAGGGGTTCCAAGAAGGACTCGGGCACTGAAAAGACCGAGCCCGCGGTCGAGAAAGAATTCAAAGCTGAGTCTTCTGCTGGTAAAAGTAACAAAAAGAAGCGTAAGGGGCAAAACTTTCCGGTGACTGCTACTCCTGCAGCGCCTGCTGCAGCTCTTATTCCTGCTGTTCCTGTGGCCCAGTGGGCTCCTAATGGCCCTCCTACCCAAGAAGCAATATATTGGGCCTCATCCTTTGTGTGCTAGGTGCAACCGCCACCACCCGACCCATCTCCCTTGTTGGCAATGCACTACTTGTGGGCTGCTTGGCCATAATGCCAACAACTGTCATCGTGCTGGTCAAGCCCAACCTTTGAGGAATCAGCCCATGGCCCAATATCCGGCCCAACCTCTGATAGCCCAAGATCCAAATGTTCAAGTTCAAGTTAGGGCTTGCTACAATTGTGGGTCCACTACCCACCTTCGCAATGCATGCCCCGCCCTTGCTATGGTGAATCAGCCTGTCGCTAACGCTGCTCGAGGTGCCCCTGCTCGTGCCTTCAACATTAATGCAAATCAGGTTTAAGTTTGCTTTACCTCTTATATCTTATTGATCTCTATCATTTATTACCATTAACACTAACATGGTTGGTCAATTGCTAATCAGGCTCAGGCGAACCAGGAGGTGGTCAATGGTACGTTCCTTATCAATAATTGTTATGCATCTATATTGTTTGATTCTGGTGCGGACCGTAGCTTTGTGTCATTACAGTTTGAGCCCTTGCTTGCTTCTCCCCGTATTATGCTTGACTCTCCATTATCTATTGAAATTGCGGACGGTAAACCTGTTGATCTCGACTCTGTGATTCGCGACTGCAAGTTGGACTTCAAGGGTCATATTTTTCCTATCGATCTCATTCCTATGCCTCTCGGGAGCTTTGATGTCATCATCGGTATGGATTGGTTATCTAAGAATCGTGCTGAGCTCGTTTGTTTCGATAAGATCATTCGCATTCCTCGTCCAGATGGTCAGTTCTTGTTGATCCATGGCGATAAACCACCTGGTGGGCTTAAGCTAATGTCATGCACTAAAGCCCATAAGTACTTACGCAAGGATTATCCGGCATTCCTGGCACATATTATGGAGGTTCGAGATAAAGAAAGGGGAATCGAAGACATCCCGGTCGTGCGAGACTTTCCTGAAGTGTTTCCCGATGATATAGCGTGTCTTCCTCCCGTTCGCCAAGTGGACTTCCGTATCGATCTTGTTCCGGGTGCCACTCCTGTTGTGAAGTCACCATATCTCCTTGCACCCTCGGAAGTGCAAGAGTTGGCCAAACAACTCCAAAAGCTTTCTGACAAAGGGTTCATTCGTCCGAGTTCATCTCCTTGGGGAGCACCTATTCTGTTTGTTAAGAAAAAGGATGGCTCCCTTCGCATGTGAATTGATTATCGCGAGCTCAATAAACTCACGATCAAGAATCGTTATCCTCTACCTCGTATTGATGATCTCTTTGACCAGCTTCAGGGTGCTTCTTGTTTTTCAAAGATCGATCTTCGTTCCGGTTATCATCAGCTTCGGGTCGCGGAGGAGGATGTTCATAAAACCGCTTTCCGCACCCGATATGGCCATTTTGAGTTCACCGTGATACCCTTCGGTTTGACAAACGCTCCTGCTATATTCATGGACCTCATGAATCGCGTTTACAAACCCTATCTTGATAAATTCGTGATTGTGTTCATTGATGATAATCTGATCTACTCCAAGTCAAAGGAAGAACATGGAACTCACTTACGTCTTATGTTGGAGCTTCTGAAGAAAGAACAACTTTATGCCAAATTCTCAAAATGTGAATTTTGGCTAAATGAGGTTCAATTTATGGGTCATATCATTAACGATAAGGGCATTCACGTCGATCCTGCTAAGATCGAGGCCGTTAAGAGTTGGTGCACCCCTACTTCACCGACTGAAGTCCGCTCGTTTCTTGGGTTAGCGGGCTATTATCGGCGCTTCATCGCTAATTTCTCTCGCATAGTTGTGCCTCTTACTGCTTTGACTCAGAAAAGTCAACAATTCGAGTGGGGTCCTGCTCAGGAAAACGCTTTTCAGACACTTAAGCAGATGTTGTGTGAGGCTCCCATTCTCACACTTCCTGATGGGACGGATGACTTTGGGGTGTATTGTGACGCATCTCATCAAGGCCTTGGTTGTGTTCTTATGCAACGGGGAAAAATAATCGCATACAGATCAAGGCAGCTTAAGAAGCATGAAAAGAACTACACGACGCATGACCTCGAGCTTGGTGCGGTTGTGATTGCTCTTAAAATTTGGAGGCATTACCTTTACGGTACCGAGTGTGTGGTTTATACCGATCACAAAAGCCTCCAACATATCTTCGATTAGAGAGATCTCAACATGCGCCAACGTCGGTGGATCGAACTCTTAAATGACTACGACTGCGAGATTCGTTATCATCGAGAGAAGGCGAATGTCGTGGCCGATGCCTTAAGTCGAAAAGAGCATCTCAAGTTGGTTCTATTCCAGAGTTCCCATCATATGACCAATCTCAAAGCTCGTATTCTGGCAGCTCAGCGCGCATCTGTTGACGAGGGTAATTTGCATAACGAATTATCTTGTGGTGCTGAGCTTCAATCTGAGACCAAATATGATGGTCTTCTTTATTTCTTTAATCGTCTCTGGATTCACGATCGAGACAATCTTCGGGTAATTATCATGAACGAGGCGCATAAGTCTCGTTATTCCATTCACACTGGATCTGATAAGATGTATCTTGATCTACGTAAACTCTATTGGTGGCCCGGCATGAAGAAAGACATAGCGATCTATGTGGCGAAGTGCCTTACTTGTTCCAAAGTCAAGGTCGACCACCAGCGACCTGCCGGTCTACTTTAGCAACCCTTGATCCCCGTGTGGAAGTGGGAGAACATCACAATGGACTTCATTACAAAACTTCCGCGAACTTCTAAGGGATGTGATACTATATGGGTGATCGTTGACCGTTTAACCAAATCTGCTCATTTCCTCCCGATCATGGAGACCGATGGAGCCCCGATATTGGCTCAAATCTTCCTTAAGGAGATTGTGTGTCGCCATGGCACTCCTTTGAGTATTATCTCTGATCACGATGGTCGTTTTATGTCGCATTTCTGGCGGTCCCTCCATGCTTCCTTAGGGACTCAACTAGATTTCAGCACTGCCTACCATCCTCAGACCGATGGTCAATCTAAGCGCACCATTCAGACTCTTGAGGACATGCTTCGGGCATGTGTCATTGATTATGGTGGGAGCTGGAGTTCATTTTTGCCCTTGATCGAATTCTCCTATAATAACAGTTATCACTCTAGCATTGGAATGGCTACATTCGAGGCTCTTTATGGTCGCAAATGTCGTTCCCCTATTTGTTGGTCCGAGGTCGGTGAATCTCAAATCACTGGTCCTGAGTTGATTCAAGAAACAACTGATAAAATCTCCCAAATTCGCGACCATCTTCTTGCTGCTAGAAGTCGTCAGAAAAGTTATGCTGATAAACGACGTAGACCCCTTGCGTTTGAAAAAGGCGACCTTGTCCTCCTAAAGGTATCTCCTTTGAAAGGCGTCTTCCGATTTGGTAAAAAGGGGAAACTAGCATCTCGCTTTGTCGGTCCGTTCAAAATTCTTGAGAAGGTCGGTAAGATGGCCTATGTGCTTGATCTTCCTCCCGAGCTTGCAAATGTCCACCCCACATTCCACGTTTCAAACTTTCGCAAATGTTTGGCTGATGAGAATCTGCATGTTCCAGTTGAGGATATTCGGATTGACGAGTCTTTGCATTTTGTTGAGAGGCCCGTTGAGATCATGTACAGTGAGATCAAGAAACTCAAGCGCAACCGAATTCCAATCGTTAAGGTTCGTTGGGAGTCCAAGCGTGGACCTGAGTTCAGTTGGGAATGCGAAGACCAAATGAAGGCCAAATACCCTCAGTTGTTTGCTTAGCTTTGTTTCTTAATTTCGGGACGAAAATTCCAAAAGTAGGGAGACTGTAACATTTCGGGTTTCCAATTTGTCAGATCCGACCCGAATTCACGTAATCATTACCGTGATCGATAATAAATTAAGAGTTATGTTCTCTATGATGTTTTACACCTCATTTGATGTGATTTGATTCGTTATTATGGTTATTGAGTTGACTTGTTCTTATTTTGGATTTTACGCGAACACGTCCCTAATAACGTTTAACCGGGAATTCAAGCAATCCGAGCATGTACGAGACTTTTATGTGATACTAGTTAAGCATACAAATTAATACAAGTGAAGACGTGCAAGTATTTGAGGTTTAGAACGGAAACAGTGAACGTTCGGTAAATCCCGCGCGATTTCGATTTTAACCGGGAGATCACGTTTTCAAGTATCATAAATCAGATTTGTCATATTTATGAGTCTTATAGTCACTTATGATCACACATGATATTACGAGTCATCACACACTTGATCGAGTCACAAATCGTAGGTGAATTGCTTAAAAGTGATACGTACGGCAAAACCGATCAAAATTGCATGTGTTGACCTAATTTGTGCATACATTAGGGTTACGTGACATATTTGTTATCATTTTGAGTGGATTTGATGTAATGAACATGATGGGACCATTATTTGGGTGATTTGGGAGAAAACGGGACTCGAAAACACCAAAAAACGAAGAACCGAGCCCCCGAAATAGCAAATCAGCATGATGGTTGTCCGGAGAGGCACTAGGCGTGTCGCCTGGAGCTCCCCTAGGCTGTAGGCGATATACTAGGAAGTGGTTTTTTAGCAAAATCCTAATTTGCCCCCTATTTAAGCATCATTAGCCTCCATGCTCTCCACTTTCAGCCCCCATCAGCTCCTAAAATTCCCAAAACCCCTGGAAATCCTCTAAACAAGCCCTAATACCATCTTTGAAGTTTGAAGCTTGAAGATTGAAGCTTGGATCCTCCCTCTTCACCCTTTTTCTTTATCTTTTCTGTTTATCGGTAAGTTTTGATCCTCATCCCAATTTATCAAGATCTAACCTTTATGACTTCTTAAGGCTAGATCTATGTTCTAAATCATCTCTTCATCTAGATCTATTGATTTCTTGGTCCAAGATTGCAACTTTATTATGTTTTTGGCCTAGATCTATGATTATGCATGCTCTTAGGGTATAGATCTAGGGTTTTATGCATCAAGACTTGATTTTTATATTGGAAATTGATTAGATCTGATCTTGCATGCTATTATGTACTAAAATCCATGTCATATGTCATCAAGGTTGCACCTTTATGTTAGATCTAGGATAGATCTGTGTACTACATGTGATTTTGGGCTAGATCTAGGGATTTTCTCATCAAGACTCAATTTTTATGTTTCAAATGAACTTGATTTACCTCATGAATAATGTTTAGGACCAGATCTATGTGATATTATCATCAAGGTTGGGTTTTACATAGTAAAATGACTAGATCTCAACATGTGTGTCATCTAGGGTTAGAAATGTGTGTCATAAACCTCAAGATGAGATTTTTACCTCCTAATATGTTTAGATCTATAACTTTCTTGGCATGTGAAGTTAGATCTGTATGAAAGGCC
>JBCNJP010000035.1:86512-104512 GCA_039602395.1 Deinandra increscens subsp. villosa | reverse complement strand
GATATCTGTTGGCTGTGATATGCAGGCTCACATGGTGGAGATTAATGGAGAATGGAAATGGACTGAAGAGGCTGATGGTATTTTTACGATTAGATCGGTCTGAAAGATGCTGACCGGTGTGGAGACTGATGCATAGGTCTTTCCTCTTAATTGGTGTAAAACAATGCCCTGGAAAGTTAATTTGGTGGCTTGGAGGGCGTTACACGACCGTCTCCCAACGAAAAACGGCCTAATTCGCAAAAGTCGACAATGATGCTTGTGTCCTTTGTGAGGATTGTCCAGAATCGGTGACTCATCTGCTTACCGGGTGCAGGTTCTCGGACCTTGTTTGGCAAGTGGTTGGGCAGTGGTATCGGCTCCCCCAGGTGATAATCTTCGACGTCGCGAACTTGACCACCTTCCACAACTCTATAGAGCTCCCCTCTTGGAAGATCAAAGTCATCAACACTATTTTTCTCACTGGCATTTGGTGCATATGGGTCGAGAGGAACAAGGATATTTTTGAAAAAAAGAGCTCCGTTGATTGGTCGGGTGTTTTCGGAAATTAAGGCGTAGAGTTTTCTTTGGTATACGAATCGTTGTAAGGACCGATCAATTTGTTGGAAGGATTGGTACTCTTTTTCGATGTAACTCCTTGTTTCCTTGTTTTCGGCCACTAGCGTCTTGCTAGTGTGTCTTTGTTGTTTACTAAAATTCGTTGTTCAAAAAAAAAAAAAAACTACACTTCCTAAGTGACAAAACTTAATATTACCTATAGATTTAAAAATTAACTGAGATCTGGAACATGCTTGCTTGCTAAGCTTGCTAAGCTTGTTATCTTGGTTGTTCACCTTTCATTAAAGATATATATGGTTGTTCACTTTTCATCTAAGATATATATTTTATTTCACGAAATAAGATCAAATGCAATAGTGGCCCAGTTGGTTTGTGCTTGGCTTTTCATCTTGGCTAATCCAGGTTCGAAACCTGGGATACCCCCCCCCCCTCTTTTTCTTTTTTCTTTTAAGACTTAGTGTTTGCGATATATTATTTGTTGAAAGAATTAAATACCATCTCTAAGTGGCTCTTGCATTGTCTTTCAACCTAGGTGACCTAGGTTCGAAGTTCGAACCATGGGGGAACCATTTTTTTTTAATCTATTAATATATAATAATCTTTTAATATATAAAGCATAGTTTCTTTATAATTTATTTCTTGACGGAGTAGTTAGATACAATATAAGTGTTCAAACCGGGTAGAGACCCATATTCGATACCCGTATACATGTTTGTTCCTTTACTCCTGATTTTCATTTATATTTTGTTTCTCTATGTACGTATATTTTATAACCTGGTTAATGTTTTTTTTTAAGTTTTCTAATATAAATGTTCTATTTTTTTATTTTTTGTTTTAATGCTAGATAGATTTTACTTTTTTTTTGTTTTTCTTTATTAAATAATACTACTTTTTATGTTTCACATGATCTATTAAGAACGAGCCTCTCTTCCGTTTATTTTTTACTAACCCCCAAGTTATTAATTGTTTCCCTTTGGATATGATATAAATAAATATTTCTCTCCAGAGGAATACGCTTTTGTTTTTTAAGTTTAACACGGTCTCTTAATAAACAATTTCTCCTCCGTATCTTTTTTACTAACTGCTTAGATTTTTTAATCGATCAAGAAGATCTGCTGGACCCGGTGACTCCTACATAAGATGCTCTTTTACACTTTTAGATGTTAAAAAACAAAGGAAAAATGGATTTTAATAATAAAAGTTTTATCTTATTGGCAGATAATAATATGAGTTTTGAATACTTCACTTAATTCTTCACCAAAGTCGACTTTTCAATAAAATTACTATTTCAAGGGAAATTACTGGAATTTGAGTCATGTCTACTGACATCCTCTGTTAAACTGAATTGATTGGTTTTGAAGAAATTTGAGCCTATGCCTTAAGTAAATTTCTTTTATATCTTTGTAAGTAAATTGAAAAGCTCTGTCACTATCACGAATCTAGTGTGCCATTACATTCATTTAACTTGTCAAATTTGATGTAATTATGTTTTTTCTCATGTGCAGATGGCTCCCAGACCGGAAAGAGCAGCCAATGCCCCTCTGGATTTCTCAAAATCACATAGTCAATTCTGTGAAATTAACAGAAGCTATACAAATGCCGGATTATATGAACAGGCCTTCAGAATTCTGGAGAACTCAAGTTGGATCACTGGTATCCTAATGGAGCCTGTCATTAGGTCAAGTAGAATAAATGCTTTCTGGAACAATGCTAACACATTCATTGCTGACAATGGTTCCAAATCCATCATATCAAGGGTTCAAGATGTGTATGTTGAAATAAATTTGGAAAGGGTTCGAGAAGTGCTACAGTTAAATGATGCACTGTGCCCTGATTCTTTTCCAAAAGCTGAATGGCAAGACAAGATCCTCATGATGGGATATCAAGGAAATATTTCGGTGGAATCAAATGAGAAGATAAAGAAGATGTTGTTCCCAGAAAACTGGAAGTGCATCATCACTTTCTTCATTTATGCTTTTGCTCCAAGAAAGTTTGGGACTGAACGACTTTGTGGAAGAAACTGCCTGGGCTCTACATGGTTTGGCATCCGGTGCTAGTTTCAACCTCTCCAAGCAAATAATCGAATGAATGGACTACAACCTTCATCCCATTAGAAAATCAGAGAAGTTCTTGGTGTATCCTAAATTCATACAAGCCATCCTTGATCATTACTACCCGAACATGCAGAAGACAGAACCATACTTGGTTCCTAGGAGGATGATATCCGGTTCTTACACGCGTTACCGGCTGGGTCAGTATGATGGACCCAAAGTTCCATTTTCCCGAACATGATTGAGGGAATTGATGTCGAGGAAGACATGGACGAAGATCAAGGAAATGATGATGCTGATGCTAAAATGACAGATGACAATGCTGCTGATCCTGATAATAATGCAGCAAATCTCCAAGATAATCTTCCAATCAACTCTCCCATTCATGATGACCCTATGCATTCAGAACCTGAAGACAGAGCTTGAACCAAAGATGCAACTGAATCAAACAAATCGGAAGATGAAGTTGAAGGAAGCTGATGAATCTGGCAATGATGCTGACAATACCTCAAATGAATCTGGATTTAAACCCGAATCTGGGTCAAGATTCCAACCTGGATCAGAATCAGGTTCTGACTCTACCAGTTCTGATGCTAGGGGTCCAGAAAGAAAGAAACTAAAAACAAGAGAAAAAGCCAAAGTTAGTGAACAACCTGAGGCTTCAAGATATAAGAAACAAAATAAAATAAAGTCAAGGCAAACACAAGATGAAGTCTCATCTGCTTCCTCAAAACCTGATTCACCTAAACCCGAATCAGCCTCTCTTGTATTTGAAGGTGGACTAAGGCCCGTTTCTTCTGTACACCGCTTTAGCGTATGTACGTCCAGCGTAACCAGAGCCAAGTTCACAAACACGTACCTCCCGGCTTCCGTGAAGTGACAAAATATTACCAATCCCCATTCCCAACCAAATACTTTCTGCCGGCACTTGCGTGGTCAGCCGGGTTTGCTTACATAGACATAAGGACCTCGAACGTATCATGTAGCATGGGGCGCGAGTCACCTTTCGGATCATGCATCGTCCCCCGACCGGGTGTCACAGGTCCGGCCTTTGGAATTTCGACTCCCCAAATGGTCTGTGATAGAAGCACGCTTGGTTCAGAAAGTCAGTAATACACTTTAAGATAGTGTTATAAAAGCAACTTGAAAACTTGTTTAAAGTATCTTATCTCCAATCAAGTGTAAGAGTTTGGCCAATCATGGATTGAATATTTTCCAGTTAGTAAAATAAAACTTTATTGACAAAATACTTTCATTTACTAAACTGGTTGTGTTTCTTACAAACCTTACATACTTGAAGATACAAAGGAACCAACTGGCTCTTTAACTAATCTAAATGTGAGGGGGAAAGGAAAGAATTGAGCAATTTGTGAAGTGGAGGAAGGCATGCTTTTATAGGAAAAATCCGGAGGTTGGTATGGGGCGTGCCCATCCAAGCACGGGGCGTGCCATGTCAGTCGATCAGACTTTTGTCTTCTTCTGTGTTAGTAGCACGAGGCATGTTAAATGGGGCACGGGTCATGCTATGTCAGGGAAGTCAGAGGCATGGTGCATGCTAATCAGAAGCCAATCTGGGTCGGGCACGGGGCGTGCTTCATGAAGCACGGGCCGTGCTAGAGCAGCATTTTCCCCAAACTCTTGCATTTTCTTTGCTTTTCTGCTAGATAATGATCCTTTTCGTATTTTGGCTCTAGAAAACCTGAAAAACTAAAAAGAAAACAAAAATACTTTGTTTTGATGTTAGTAACTAGGTTTTGTCCAGATTTGTGATGATATTTTTGTCATTAAATATTTGATTTGATTTCGGTTACGATCATACCAGCACTAAAGCACCGGATCCCATCAGAACTCCGCAGTTAAGCGTGCTTGGGCGAGAGTAGTACTAGGATGGGTGACCCCTTGGGAAGTCCTCGTGTTGCAACACTTTTTTTTTGTGTGTTTTTTTGTTTGTTGCTCGTACATTTTTGGGTTTTTATTCCCGCCTAGCCACGATAGTTACTATAATAGTACATGATGTTAGACGATGGGTCGTAATGACGTTACTATTCAATATATATACATATATATATACATACATACGTTATCTAATCTACTCTATAATTGTCATTTAGAATCTCCAGAATAGAACATGCCTCCCAGACGCAGTACCAGAACCAACATGCCCCCACCAGCAATGAACGTCGCCGACGTCGAGGCACTGATTACTCAACGAGTTGCCGAAGCAGTCGCCGCTAGCAAAACACAATGAGAACACGATAGGTAGAATAACTCACCCCGCGGTCCATGCGAGTGTTCCTATAAGGACTTCATGAGCTGCAAACCCACTAACTTCAAGGGCACAAAAGGTGTCGTGGGTTCAATCCGATGGTTCGAGAAGCCTGAATCCGTGTGTCGCATAACCAATTGTCCCGACGGTTATAAGGTCATATACGCGACCTGCACGTTCATCGATGGCGCACTAACATGGTAGAACTCTCACGCCGATGCCATGGGGACAAACCTGCATGTTCATCGATGGCGCACTAACATGGTAGAAACTAGAAGCCGAATTTTAGGGACTAACCATGAACGGGTCTGACGTCGCTGGATACACGAAGCGATTCCGCGAACTCGCCCACCTCTGCTCGACCATGGTTACGCCTCCATACAAGAAGATCGAAAGATACATCTGGGGACTCGCATCACACATTCAAGGAAACTTTCTTGCATCCAAACCGGCCACATTCCAGGAAGCGGTGCGTCTAGCACACAGCTTAGTCTACCAAGCCACCCGCCAGGGTATAGCTTTTTCCAAGAAGAATCAAGAGACTAAAACCCCAGAAGCTAGTGCAACCACCTCATCAGGAAAGAAGCCCGACAACAAGAGGAAACAGGTATTTTGGAAGAACAGAAACGATAAGAACCCCGAGAAGGCTCCCGAAAAGTGCCTAGAGCTGGTGAAGGTCTATGCCGCTAGTGCACCCCTGCGGGAGCCTAAGAAGTCAAGCTACACTGGTAAACAAGTACTACCTTCACCATACCCTCGACTGCGGAAATGTCTACTGCACCCGCTGCAAGGCCAAAGGCCACATCACTCGCGATTGCCCAAATCGCTCCTGCTATAATTGCAGTGCTGCTGATCATTGGAAGAAGGATTTCCCAAAGGCAAGGAACCAGAACACCAATCAAGCCAAAGGTAGAGCGTTTGTGATCAACGTCGGAGATGCCCGCCATGATCCCAACACTGTGACGGGTACGTTTCTACTCAATCACTACTTTGCCTCCATATTATTCGATACCGGTGCCGATAGAAGCTTTGTGTCTACCGAATTTAGTCAATCATTTGAAAACGCCCCTGTTACCTTAGACACTAAGTTTACCGTAGAATTATCAAATGGTGAGAGAATAGAAACCGGTAAAATCTATAAGAACTGCTCACTCGAACTCTCAGTTCATACTTTCGACATCGACCTAATGCCAATTGAACTAGGAAGTTTTGACATAGCCATCGGAATGAATTGGCTATCCAAGAACCGCGCAGAATTCATTTTCCATGAGAAGATAGTTCGAATGCCATTAGCAGGTGACAATATTCTTAACATACAAGGTGAAAAGAGTGGAGCCCAACTAAACATCACATTTAGTATAAAGGCACGGAAATTTCTTCGAAAATGATGTAATGCTATCCTAGCTCACGTCACGGAGAAGAAAGCCAAGGAAAAACGCATAGAAGATGTGCCAACAGTTCGCGAATTTCCAGAAGTCTTTCCAGAGGATCTGCCCGGTTTACCACCCCTTCCACAAGTAGAATTCCGTGTCGACTTGTCACCCGGAGCCACCCCAGTCGCCAGATCTCCTTACCGTCTTGCACCATCCGAAATGCAGGAATTAGCTAACCAACTTCAAGAGTTACTAGATAAAGGCTTTACCCGACCAAGCCACTCCCCTTGGGGTGCACCTGTATTGTTCGTAAAGAAGAAAGATGGAACCTTCCGAATGTGCATCGACTACAGAGAATTGAACAAACTTACAGTGAAGAATCGTTATCCATTGCCCAGGATCGATGACTTGTTCGACCAACTTCAAGGATCAAGCTACTACTCCAAAATCGACTTGAGGTCCGGTTACCATCAACTCCGCGTACGAGATGAAGACGTATCAAAGACAGCATTCATAACGCGCTACAGTCACTACAAGTTCTTAGTAATGCCATTTGGTTTGACCAACGCACCGGCAGTATTCATGGATTTGATAAACCGTGTGTGCAAGCCCTACTTGGATGAATTCGTTATCGTGTTCATCGATGACATCCTGATCTACTCGCGTAGTAAGGAAGAACATGAGCAACATCTAAGACTTATCCTGGAATTACTTAAGAGGGAGAAACTGTACGCCAAGTTTTCCAAATGCGACTTTTGGATACGCGAGGTACATTTCTTAGGTCATGTGATCAACGACAAGGGTATCCTTGTTGATCCCTCTAAGGTAGAAGCTATCAAGAATTGGAGTGCACCTACGACTCCATCAGAGATTCGACAATTCTTGGGCCTCGCCGGCTACTATCGCCGATTCATCGAGAACTTCTCAAAGATAGCCCAACCCTTGACCACGTTGATGCAGAAGGATAAGAAGTTTATCTGGAGTACCAAGAACGAAGAGGCCTTTCAGTTGCTAAAACAGAAGCTTTGTAATGCCCCAATCCTATCCTTACCTGATGGAATCGAAGACTTTGTAGTATACTGTGATGCCTCGCATCAAGGACTAGGTTGTATACTAATGTATAGAGACAAGGTTATTGTTTACGCCTCTCGATAACTCAAGATTCACAAGAAAAACTATACAACCCACGACTTGGAACTAGGAGCTGTCGTCTTTGCACTAAAAATTTGGAGACACTACCTCTACAGAACGCAGTGCACCATATTCACTTATCATAATAGCCTTCAGCATATCTTTAATCAGAAGAAATTGAATATGAGACAGTGTCACTGGGTTGAACTACTTAATGACTACGAGTGTGAGATCCGCTACCACCCAAGTAAGGCCAACGTTGTGGCCGATGCCCTGAGCCTAAAGGAATGGGTGAAGCCACTTCGAGTGTGAGCCTTGAGTATGACTATTCACTCGAATCTCACCTCACAAGTTCGTAACGTCCAAATCGAAGCTCTCAAGTAAGAGAACTGGAAAGAAGAAGGACTGCAGGGCATGGAAAAGCAACTCCTTGAAAAACCCGACAGAGCCAAGTACTTCAAGGATAGACCATGGGTACCTAGCTTTGGCGGTATGAGGAAGCTAGTGTTCGACGAAGGTCACAAATCCAGATATTTCATTCATCTCAGAGCGGATAAAATGTACCACGGACTGAAGGATCAGTTATGGTGGCCTAACATGAAAGCCGAAGTTGCCACCTATGTGGGAAAATGCTTAACATGCTCAAAGGTCAAGGCCGAGTACTAGAAACCTTCTGGATTGTTAACCCAACCAAAAATCCCTCAGTGGAAGTGGGAAGAGATATCTATGGGTTTCAGCACCAAGTTGCCGAAATCCAGATCTGGATGCTATGCTATTTGGGTAATAGTAGATCGACTAATGAAATCAGCTCACTTCCTACCAATTAAGGAAACCGATAGTATGGAGAGACGAACCAAGATTTACATGAAGGAAGTTGTGTCATGACACGGCGTACCCATTTCCATCATCTCTGACCGTGATAGTCGCTTCACCGCAAACTTTTGGTAATCCCTCCAGAAAACTTTGGGTACTCGTCTTGATATGAGTACTGCCTACCATCCACAGACAGATGGCCAAAGTGAGAGAACTATCCAGACTCTCGAAGACATGTTGCGTGCCTGTGTGATAGACTTTGGACCCAACTGGGATGAACACCTGCCTCTCGCGGAATTCTCCTATAACAACAGCTATCACACGAGCATTCAAGCCGCCCCATTCGAGGCACTTTATGGGAGAAAGTGTCGATCACCACTCTGTTGGACTGAAATTGGCGACAGCCAATTAACCGGTCCAGAGCTAATTTTCGAAACGACCGAGAAGATATTCCAATCCAAGAACTGTCTTAAGGCCGCTAGGGATCGCCAGAAGAGCTATGCTGATAATTTCCATAAACCGTTGAAATTCGAGAAGGGTGACCGCGTCATGCGAAAGGTGTCGCCTTGGAAAGGCGTCATCAGATTTGGAAAATAAGGGAAGCTAAACCCTCGATACATTGGTCCCTTCGATATCATCGAAACGATTGGCCCAGTTGCTTAGAGACTACGCCTGCCTTCCGAACTCAGTAACGTTCACAACGTTTTTCATGTCTGTAACCTGAAAAAGTGTTTATCTAACGAGACGCTCATCGTTCCTCTCAACGAAATTCAAGTTGATGAGACTCTCCATTTTCGTCGAGGAACCTGTAGAGATCCTCGATCGTGAGGTCAAGAGACTGAAACATAGCCGCATTCCCATCGTCAAGATAGGCTGGAACTCTCGGCGAGGCCTAGAGTACACCTGGGAACGCGAGGATCGGATGCGTCCAAAATACCCCCGTCTGTTCGACAATGTCGCCTCCACCAGTACTCAGAACTAAATTTCGGGACGAAATTCTCTCAACTGGGGGAGAATGTGATAACCCGTCAAAAAAAACCAGGTCAAACCCTACTCATTTATTATATTTACATACGTGTATATCTGTGCTTGACTTGAACTTGTAATAACATTCGTAAACACTGTGCACAGAAAGGTCCACCCTTGACAAATTCTCACGTTTGTAGAGAAAAAGATACCCGTAATAGACAGAAAGACTCACCTTGTGATCGGTGGAACTTTCAATAATAAGAAAAACAAATATAAAAAGTAACTTTTATATATCCTCGAACGGTGTCGTGAGAAAATCACACCAACACCCGGCAACTTTTAAGCGAACATTTCATTTAAAACTATTGCCGGTTTTAAACCATGGAATATTCGAGCTTAAAAACAGGAAGATCAAGTTATTTATTTTCTTTACGTAGTTGCGCGATCAGATAAAATAACTAAAACCAAACTTCTAAATAATTAAATTACGATTAAACAATAATTATATAACAATGTTGTGTCCTCGTAATTTTATTAGCCACTCGTCTCGAACAAAACAGTGTAACAGTTTGGCTTATATTGCCCGTTTACCAAATTAGGCCCCGCCCGGCCCAATAAAGCAAATCGAATAAACCAAGCCCAAAACACGGCCCGACAAGTCAACCGACAACTTTAAACTATAACGTGTCACTCCCGACTAGTTTTAGTATTTGACAGGACTAACCGCGTCGATAACGGAGAAAGCCTCGTATACTGGCTCGGCACGAGCCATATCGGCCCGACACTCGTCATCCTAAACTTTCGACCCAAACTAAAAACAAACAACTTGGTGGTTATTATTTTATGAGTACGCTACCATTATAGCTGTAGTTTTTATAAAAAATTGAAAGATTAGTAAAACTTTTATAAAAAATAATACACCTAATCTCCTAAAAATATCTAATCTTTTAATCTAACCTAAGTTAATTAAGTTAACCCTTAGTTATTAGTTGTCTAACCCTAGTTAAGGAGTTAGACATGTGGAGAAAAGGACTAAGGGCCATACCCTCTTCTCCACACCCACACTCAACTAACCATTTCAAAAACCCCACCTCCCTCACTTCTCCACCATGACCGGCCACCCTCACCACCACCCTCCACCGCTGGCGATCACAACCACCGCCACCCCGCAGCTGCTGCTACTGTTCGACGACCATTACACGCCACCAAGACCCGACTGCCCCTCTCCCTCTCCCTCTCTTCGTAGCCACGAAACCCCACCACCACCTCCATCATCATCGGCCTTCGTCGCCACCTCCATCATCATCAACCGTCACCACCATCATCCTCATCATCCCTCGCCATCGCCACCATCGTAACCACCGCCCACCCCCTCTCTCCCTCGACAGCCGATAACCACCACCATCCTCGATCATCATCCACTACCACCACCTTCACCAACAATCGTCACCCATCACCACCACCACCATCCTCACCATCTTCGGTCATCACCACCGACATCCTCAACTCCCACCGTCACCATTATCTTCTACATAAAATGCTACACCGATGAAACCCTCGAGTCTTGATGATCTAGTTTTCCTTTCGGGTTAAAAAACCCACATAAAATGATAAGCTTTCTTTACTTCCTTTGAACATTTCATGGATCAAACTACAATGGGATGCCCTCGGGCTTAATATTGTCACAATTATGCGTTTCAAGTTAGAGAAACCGAGTGATGAGCCGAATCGCATACCCGAGAGTATTTACACTCGAGATTGAGTCACGAAATGCTATTTTCTTGTTATTCTTTTGGTTCATAAACAAGAAACCCTAAAATGGGTATAATGACCTAGAATGATCATGAGTTATGTTAACTCGTGTTTAACCATAATCAAGAACTCTTACCTAAGTATTGTTAATATTATTAGCATTTGGGTGAAAAGAAACCCATCAACAAATTCTTAAACGTAACACATGTTTACATATATTGTTACAACTTATTATGTGGTAATAAGCACTTCTATTGGTTAAAATCTTTATGATTTGCGTTTATGATAAGTAACAAATGGAGATACATGATTTGGGATAAAACCCATGTGATAAGCAAATTATACAAGGACATCCTAAAAACCCTAGGACTGATAACTTAAAATGGTAAGAAAACCATGGTTAAACAAATGATGACCAAAGGTCGGACCTATCTTGGAATTTAGAAAAACAAAGACTAACACAAGGACTCTTATTTTTATAAACGAATGCGTCCAAATATTCGACTAAACATTTTTGTATCAATTAAACTTGTTTAATCATTTTTGGTTATTTAAAGTTGTAGATTTTATCCGATAAGAATAATATCGATTAAAGACTCGAATATATAATAATAACGACTATTATTATTATCATTATCCAATCCGCTCTAAACATATAAAACCTTTTATATTTTTATCAATGTTTAAGGATAGACCTAAGATAAACATCTTTTTTTTTGGTTAAATTTATTTATGCTTATTTTCCAGTATAAGTTTACTCATGGTCCGGCACACCGTGGTTCACAAAACTTGTATTCGCAATTCTTTTATCTACAAGTTTCAAATACAAGTTTTGATTTAAAGAAGCGTCGAAATAAATAATACACCTTATTATTTATCACGACGAATGAAAACTGATATGAATATATATATATATATATATATATATATCATAACTTAACGAACAATTGATGAACTTATAACTCACACTTATCATATATCTATGGAGTCATAAGTACTATCGAAGCACAAATATTTATTTTAATAAATATTTCGAACGGGTTTTTCAAACATACAAACGTGAATGAATTGTCAAGACTCAACCAGAATCATTGGGTAACTAAACATTATCCAATTGAATCAAGAACTAAGACTTGTTTTGTTATTATTATTGATATTAGGACATCAGTTACTCACAGCTCGTATCAGCTATCACGATCATTCACCTTAAAGAAGTGAATTTCATGACCCCTTTCTTTTAAAACTGTTTAAATACTATAGGGGAGAAATCATGATCAAACAAATCCTTTTACTTGATATTATGGTACAACTGTTATGCCTTATTGATTATATGTTCTTTCATACCCCTTCATAGTAATTTGTTATACAACATATTGCTACAAATCCCACTATTAATTGATTTTAATTAGTTTCTGTAACAAAACGATAACTAGTGAATATATCTATTTGGGTTGACAACCCTGCCCTAATTGGTAGCTCCAGTTTTGACTCAGCGGTAACAATCACGTGGTTCATGTCAATTATTCCATGCCATTGCTATTTCTTGGGGGAAATTACCAGAGGTGGGTAAATCAGTTATGTAGAAGCATATTCCTATGCTATGATGTGTCTCGTGTATTGTATCTATGTGAGCGGGTCTTTGTATGAAGTGTAATGACTATATCATTGGCACCGGACCAGATGGTCCGGCGGACCAAATGGTCCGGGCGTACCATTTGGTACGCAGCCTATGTAGTCACTTACTATAAATAGGTTGTGTTAGAATGTGCATGTGAACTAGTTGAAACACTTCTGTCATTCTACACCTTTCTGTGTGTGTTTCTAGAGAGAGAAACTAGAGAGAACTTCTTGTATCTTCAAGTGATCAATAAGATTTCTCTTATTTACATCCGTGTTCATTACGTTTGATCAAAGCATGCAGTAGTAAGATCGTTTCTCGTTTCTACAAGTGGTATCAGAGCTTTTGGTTGCTCTACTGCTGTGTTTTTGATCGATTTTCGGAGTTTTAGAGAAAGAAAGCTTGGGGTTGGTAAGTTTTTCTTCAATTTCTTCCAATTCTGAGTGATTCTAAGGATAAAAATGATTTCTGTATGCTCCTGGAGTGTTTTCGCATCATATTGATCCAGTTTTCAGCTTCAATTGTCAAAATTCGTGAAAATCAGTCGATTTCAGCTTTATTTGCGTCTGGTCTGCTGATAGAACAGCTGGTCCGCTGACTGGTCCGCTAGGCAATCTTCATCAGCTGGTCCGTGGCAGTTTCTTTCTGGTCCGCAGCAGTTATAGCGTACCAATTTGGTCCGCTGGTTTATTGGTCCGCCGTACCTCATTTGATCCGGAGTTCATTTCTGGTCCGCTGAATTTTATCTGGTCCGCAGTTTAACACTAATCCGGAATCTGGTCCGCTGAATTTGGTTTGGTCCACTGGCAGAAAAAGTGACTTTCACTAAAACTGACGTAACTTGAGAACCGTAAAGAGTTACGGGAGCTAATACCAGTCAAAACGTTCGTCTCGACGAGATCTAGGACTTGTACCGGCCTACGGCCAGTACCGTCCAGTTTTGACCCCTAAAATCCGCTTGGAAGACCTTCATTTTTGAGTTTAAAGTTATGTTAGTTGCAATGAGTTCAAGATAAAGAACTATAACTACTAGAATCAATCACTAACACTAACAATCACGAATTCACCTCCAAATTTTGATGCCAAAGTTCACGAAGTTTGACTTCGAAAAGTCAAACAGTATGAATTTGAGCAATTTGATTACTGAATTCAATTCGTTTGGTCACTGAATTCGAGCTGTCGGAGTGGCCGGAGATTTGACGACAAAAGATCGCCAGAGAAGACAACCGGAGTTCGCCGGAGAAGAGGACCGGTGGTGGGGGTGGTGGAGTGTTGACTGGGATTGTGACCGGATAATTTAAGAAATTTTTAAAATAAAAAAATACCACATCACTTGCTACATCAGCAAAAACTTAACACCATTAAGTTTTTTAACGGCACGTGGGACTGCCAGTTGCCAAGGTGAAAACATGGATTATTATTTGCCAATAGTGAAAAGATGGGATTAAATGGCGCCAATTTTTCTAAATAATATTATAATTAACATGAATTCAATTCTAGTTATTAATGTTCTGTTGAAAAAATTAATGTGCGGTCACCACGACCACGATAGGGTCGCCGCAACCGTTCACAAATGTTAACTTGACTTCGATAAGACCATGATCGTTGACCGTGTAAAGGACGATCGTTGACCGTCTATAGAGGCGTGACGACCATGTCAACTACCTCATTAATTATTGCCTTATTTAAGTTTAAAGTTTTAAAATTTTTAAATTTATTATTACAAAATGTGAAAAGGCCTAACTAAATTTTACAAATATACAATCACCAAAAATGTCTAGCGATAAATATAGCTCACAACCCGTTGAAAAAACCTCTTTTTTCATACTTTCAAAGTGGTGGGTACCAAAAAATAAAGGTTCGGGTTCTACATCTTCTGCTGGAGCTGATGAAAGAGAGGTGGAGAAAATGAATCCACGTGTTTATGCACAACAGATGCTTCAACCAAATCGACGAGTTATAGAATAAGGAGGTAAATATCATTGGGCCATTCCTGATGATGAGTTTGATCATTGGTCTAAAGATGTATTGAATTTTATACAAAAGGTGATAAACTTTTTTGTTACTCTGCCCCTAGTTCGTTAATACGAACATAAAGTTTGACAAAAAAATTTGGGATGCCCTATTAGGATACGGTTCTTTAAAATCAATGGTACGTTTTTTATATATAATTTATTTTATTTAATTCTTTTTATTATTATATTTTTTGTTTTTTATATATAATTATTTTATTTAATTCTTTTTTTTTTGTTTTTTTGTAGCATATTGAAGGTTGGGTTGGAAGACTAATGCAAATGAGAAATCGACAACATAGCGAAATTAACTAGACTATCTTACCACCCAATTTCTATGAAAACTTAATAGTGTGACATCCGTCTATTTTTCATATTTGTAACCCGACCCGTTTCAGTTATCCATGTAATTTCAATCTATATTCAAGAAAAAATCATGAATATATTCTATGATTATCCTTATTTCATTTTATACATATACATATATTTATACATGTCATGGTCATACCCGAGTCAACCCAAAACGAGACCAGTGGTGATATTATTGGATAACTCTAAAACTTAACATTAATGATGGAACAATAATAAAATCTATAAAAGTTAAAACATTATACTCTTTTATAAATGTGTGACTTATATCATTATTATTCTCACGGAACATCGATCCGGCCGAAGTTTAAACGAAAAGGTTCAAGCGGACTTCGTTCCCGTTGAGGTTGAAACATTAATGTTCCATACGTCCGTTTGTTATAATCTAGCTACAAACATGGTCATTAACTAGTAAAGAATATCAAATTGAAACTCGTTATTTTATCTCTCGTATATATAAAATACCAATATACCACCCACATGATTAAAGTAATCCTCTAGTAGTCCTCAAGTAGGACTAAAGTAATCCTTTGGTAGTCCCCAAGTAGGATTAAAGTAATCCTCTAGAAGTCCTCAAAGTAGTCATCCAAGACTAAATTTTCTTGTATAAATACCCAAGCTAATGCACTTGTTTTTCTCACACCTATACCTAAAATCTACCAGATTCGTAACAGCCACTTATACAACCCATATCTCCCTCATAAATCATCCAAATCCTTCCATTCTTGTCCAGAAATCTTCCCCTTTGAGTCCTCTAAAAATGCCAACAGAACTCACTCAATTTCGATAAAAACTCAGTCCTTAGACCACTTTGAACGTCGACTGCTCCAGGATCTCGCTGTTGTGCGAACTTGTTTTCCGTGGCACTTTTGAGGTACCAAACGAGATCGGTTTGAGCTGATTATTTTTCCTATGTCTTCCTTTTTCAAGGTAATTCATTTTAGAGTTAAAATATGTAACATTTGGTTTCCTAAATCGTCCAGAATCATCCTCCAAAGTCGACCTAACTTTCTGTCAGAAAATCTCAAGAACTCCTTAAGGCTTCAAGTGTTGATCCAAGCTCAACCGTCATCTTCACTACCTTCTCCTTGCTTGATTTCTATGAGAAACACATCTTATTTTTATTCTTAAATACTCGTTCATATTTATACCTAAGAACACCCATTAAAAAGGGCTTGTTGGTTAATCACCTTAAAGGAGAACAACTCAACTTTAAATTCTGTCCAAAACATAGATTCGTTATTAGACTTTTATCCAGCCATATCTTAGTCATTTAGACTCAAATTTAACAAAAATCAGACTCCACGATTAAGTTCGTTGAGTTAGCTTTCCAACGATATATAGTTTGCCTTTTAATTCAAACCGAGCAGCTCAAAACAGTCCCTACAAGAAAGGTGCGTGTTTCTGTACCTTCTGTTTTGTGAGGCTGTTTCGAGCTATCTCTTAGCATTTTCTTAAAAAGCTTATTAAACAAAAAACGTTTGCAATACATTAAACTAACAATCTGTAAATTTTGGTAATTTATAGTTAACGTTTGATATTTTAAAAACGCACTTAAAGTCACAGCTCATAAGCTGTCCAAATATCCAAATTAATACACTAAATTAATAACCAATACATATCACAAATGGTCAACGGATTAACTCATTTGAACAAGACCAAACTAGTCTAAAGTAGGTAACTTAGACATTCGATTTATGTCTCTAGACTTAAAGTGTCTTCATATAATTTAGGACACGGATAGTCGTCTTCTTATCACTCGGACTCTTTTCATATTTCACTCACCACCTCAGGTGAGTACGCATAATCCCTTTTCCTTTTCAAGTTTTGGGATGTAACATGTATACATTATTCAAGCACGCATTCTTTCTTTTTCTTTTCAAACTATGCGATCTCATTCTCTGTCTATGTGTGATTTATATGTTATATGTTAAACTATGTTGTCACTATTCGAAGTCTATATTCTAGCATGATCATTAACAAACAAGCCTATGGTAACAATAATGGATTCCATTGGACTGACAACCCACCTGAATTTGACCGGTTTGGCATTCGGGTGATTGAAACCTAACTCAAGTTAAGCGTAACTTTCGAGTTACGGACACTAGTCATCAAGGTTTGATTATGCAATATTTGTTTATTCAAACATGCATGAGTCTACATTTGACATATGAATCGCTTTCAAACTATTATATATATTCTAACCTTATGTTTACTCACCAACTATTTTAGTTGACACTCTCTATTTTTATACATGTTACAGGAAATGCTGTTTGAGCTATACGTGATTGATGCTACATCTAGGATGCTTTGGACCTAGATTAATTAAATTAAACTCTATATGTTATGCTATGTTATGTGTGTTGAACCCGTTGTAAGGTTTGGAATTTGGTAATGAATAATTATTGAGACTTTAATTAGTGTCATGAGCATTTGGACAATCATCATGCCCCGACGTAAATTTTGCCGTCGGTTGGGGTGTGACAGATTGGTATCAGAGCCATGGCTATAGGGAATTAGGTTATTAGAAATGGTGACCTAGATTATAGCTTTAGTTGTCCAAACATGAGTATCTCATGTCTTGCATGCTTATTACATATTACTATATGTCCGTATATATGCTACTTATTCCTACTTGATTCGATTCAAGCCCCAAATCTTTTCATGACACACACATCCACACCATCACCTTATACCACATTTTAAGTTTCATTATTCTAGTTACTTTTTGATTTTCAATCTCGTCAAAGTTTAAGTTCTAAGTGAGGGGCATGTAGTAACTGGAAGGGTGGACGCCGGTAACCGAGTTTACTGTCTAAGAAAGGCGTTTCGTATAAACCCAAGTCAACCGCTGGGCCTGTGCGCCGATCTGGGAACTCTTAACGAGAGTGTCTTACCTATTAGGCCAAAGCATGTCATACCAAACGTCACACGAACTAAAATAACTTTGATAAGTCAAGGTGATCATTTTAATGGTTACCATTCAATACCTTGTTTGTCTCACAATTCAACATGATTTTTTTTCTGTTTCAGATTTCATTCTCAAATTCAAGATCTACATTATTCGTACGATTTATACAAATTGATTTAC
>JBCNJP010000035.1:5012-86012 GCA_039602395.1 Deinandra increscens subsp. villosa | reverse complement strand
TTAGCGACGGTATGGCGGCGGCGGCAGCGGGGCGCACGGCGGCAGGGCGTGTGGCGGTGGCTGCAGGGCGGCGGCGGCGTGGAGGGCGCACTGGGAGTGAACGGCGGCAGCGGCTAGCGAAGCGGCGGAGGGCGGCTGTGGCTAGCGGAGCGGCAGACGACGGCGGAGCGACGGAAGGGGTTTAACCGGATCGCGAGACTCGCGACCTTGGTTGTCGGAAACAAGAAGGGCGGCGCGCGGCGAGGTTGCCGTCGGCGTCGGATCGCGAGAGGGAGGGGAAAAGGGGGGCCGAAATTCTCACTAAGTGGATTAGGGTTTTGCCTCCCTAATCAGTTATATTTATAACTGACTTTGTTTCCGTTTAACCCCTCGATATTATTAATTCCCTATCGAACCATTTATTTTCAGAAGTTAACCTTTAACCTTTTAAATGTTCGTCGCTAACCAAATATTAGTCATACTAATAATCCGTCGATTTTCGTCCATTACGTTAATAATAATATTTAACGTTTTTGTCGCTTAATTAATCTTAATGATTAATATTGATTTAAGTAATTAATTATGTATCAATTAAACTATTTAATAAACACATAATTAATCTTTCTGCGAATTTGCCGGTTATATAGGTAAGCGGTCTTTAATACCCGTTGCCTCCGGTGTAACTCTTACGGGTCTTGACCGGGTCGGGTACTTGATTTAGTCGGGTCTGGACACCTAAATCCAACAGTCTCCCACTTGGACTGATCGCGACTATTAATCAAGATACAGTCAGAGGTGCTCTAGCTACACGTGGCTGTCCCAACCAGTCATGACACTTCAAGTCAGAACAACCAAGGCATATCAATAAACTTGTGATATAGTTTAGACTTAAGGTATTTGTAAAGTCATCAGATCCTTTCTGTATATGACATCAATCGAACCAGAGACATGGATCTATTTATTCTCTTTTGTGTTCGATCATTGTATTTCTCGTATTACCGTTCGAAGTGGTCCAATCAAACACACAGTAAGTTTGGGTAAGGCCTTACACTTAACACTTGGAACCGACGAGAGGGCCCATGATGTCTTGCTGTTGCATTATTATTGCAAGAGTACAGAATTCCATATTGATAACATACAGCTCCCACTAAGCTTCAAATCGATTCCCAAGAGTAACCGTTATGGCTGGCAGTTACGCGACAGCGTTAAGTTACAATCAAAGAATGATCTTAGGCAGACGGGAGGTCGCTCATGTATCTCAGGTCAAAGGATACCGTTGAGTATACCATTAATCAGAACCGTCTTATGATTAGATCCATGAAGACATTCTGATGCGAGTTACGTCCTGACGTCATTCTCCAATGAGGCCTTGTGAGTCTGGAAGTCAACATCTTGAGTCCAGAGTCAGAATAGTCTTGCTTCAGGCTTTGCTCCCGCAATGTCTGATCGACTACGGACCTTTAGAATATTAACCAAATATTCATGGATATCAAAACGTATAAAGTTCGAACGCGTTACGCAGAATTCAGACTCTCGTCTAGCATCTTTAGAGGAGGTCGAATGATATGGTGCAAACGATGGTGTTCGACATCCAACACTAAATCGAGTATCGATGCGATGCAGAATTCACGTACTGTACAGTAATGTGATTTCACTGATCTAACCCGATCCTTGAAATCACGAATTCGCAATCATGCCCTCGTATTTCGTTTTAGGATTGCCCTGTGTCAGTTGTTTCTTAAGATTCAGTGTTTGTCTTGAACAGTGAGTCTTCTTAAGTGAATCGAACTTGTGATAATATAGCGTCCTTGGCGAGCACATTTATGACTGTGTTATCACGTGAGCATGTTAATTGACTGTTTAGAGAGTCAAATTAACCCTTTGAATGTTTTATGGCATTCTTAGTTCAGATTCAATTAAGGTGGCTACCAATGTTCAACGAGTACAATTGATACTCATGTTAATGAACATACATTTTATTTCATCAGTGTTTGGCAGTGATGATGTGATTTTCCATCTATGGTTATGGCGTAACACTTTACGGCAACCTTCCATGCTTTGTCTAAATATTGAATTTTCTTTTCGTATCATATTTAGTATGATTCGAATTGTTTCAAGAGATTGATCGTGTTAATGGTTGCTCAGCCATATCATGATCAATACTTAATTTAATCTTGAAACTTTTGATCAGTTGAGGTGTCATTTAAAATTTTAATCTAGTAAATATTAAATGATCTTTAGATCGGCATTAGATCGTTATTCCGGTAAGGATCAGTGGCGATGCTCCCACTTGCTTGAGGCAGATTGACATTCATATCATCATTTTTCTTTCAAACCGTGTGGATACTGATTTTTACGCAGAAATGCGATAATCAATTTCCGTTCTCAAGAACGAAAAAGCTCGACTCCGTAGTTTGCGGTACGGAATTCGAATGCTTAATATCCAGATGTTATGACTTACTCATAAGTTCAAAAACGATTGTCAAAGTCTTTTCAGAGTTTGATAGCATGAAGATGCGTTCGTCTTTGATTGTTTGAAAGTTTCTCGTGATAATCGAGATGATGATCTATTCTATCGGTTTCTTGGGTCCGACATTAGAGGATGTTTCCCTTATTCTGGTAAGGTAAAACATACAAACTCTAATTGGAATGTCAATGTGTTTCGCTAAGCAACAAATCGTTGTTGGTGAAACATTGCCCATCTGGCTCGTCTCGTATAGGTGCGAGAGTTGTTTTACATAGTCCAGCGACTTATCTGAGTCACTTTGCTTCAGATATTTAGAGATCTAGCTTTGGACATGTAATTCCTAAATTCCATTTTCGCAAGATACAGGTCTTGGGATTGGAAGTCAGATATGCAAGTGATGTTTGAAGGGGCATTATGGTTACAAAATGTAAAGGACTTGGTGGTGGCAAGTCATTAGTCTTGTGTTTATTGGTTTCAGGAAGAAACCGTGAATCTACGTACAAAAACTAAGTGTATGTCGGATTCAAACACATGTGAGTACAACTCTTGTAGTCGTAAGACTTTCAAGATGTGTTTTAGGTATGCACACTTAATGGTGATGTCCACCAGAGGTGGTGGGACCATTCTACAATGTTATAATCATCAGGTGATTATTCCTGTAGTAGTTCGGCTGGTGAATCGAACTTATATGAACAAACGTCCGCTT
Organism: Deinandra increscens subsp. villosa; assembly: GCA_039602395.1. Lineage (NCBI taxonomy): Eukaryota > Viridiplantae > Streptophyta > Magnoliopsida > Asterales > Asteraceae > Deinandra > Deinandra increscens. Next base: position 82,860 of record JBCNJP010000035.1, on the reverse strand, counting down.
GAAGCAGAGGATTGATAAGTTCACTAGGTTATAGATCGAAAAGGCGATCTACAATTTGTTCGTCTTGATTTAATATTCTTGACGTCATATGGTTCAAAGTCGTGAGACTTTATGAACTATTATTGCGTCGTGCGTAGACTCGTAACAATTACGATATACGCTTAAGGCATTATAGCTTTGATGGGACATGATAATTATAGAGTTATCATGTCGCATTTAAGCTAGCCTTGATTAAATCAAGTGCACCAGGCTATAAGATATGTTGTTATGGGATTTTAAATTTAATCTAACAAAAGGTTGAATCAAATTCAAAGTAGATTAAAACAATCATGTATGTTTTGAAAATCAACCATTGTCAAAACATGTCACAATCAAAATCCAAAGAAAGCAATTTGTTCATCCTGGAAAACAGCCAGGGAAACCAAACAAAAACAAGTTGTTTCTAAAACACCAAGAATTGTTTTAAACCAAACTCAAAACACGAACTTTATTTAGGTGCGAAAGTCGCAGAGCAGCTCAGTGTCGCCTTGGTTTGCTTCCTTCAGCTTCATGCACCTACAAAATGTAAAGTATGTCAAACATATATTTTGTAGGAATAAGTGAAGCATCATACAACATGAACTTATGTGTATACCTGAGGAATTGCCCGGTTGGGCTTTTCCGTTCTTCACCTTCGCAAGGTATTCTGGGCAGTTTCTTTTCCAGTGCCCCATCTTGTGGCATTCAAAACACTCGCGCTGTTCAGGCGGTGGTGCCTTGGTTGCCTTAGACTTGCTTTTCTGGGAGCTTCCAGACGCTCTGGGGACAGCTGCCTTGCCTTTCTTCTTGTTGCCACGCCTACCCTTCTTCACCTCGGGTTTCTTGACGCCACCTGATCGGATGGTGAGGACATCGGGTGCCTTGCCGTTAACAAAATTAACTTCAGCGGTTTTAAGCATACCGTGAAGTTCAGTCACTGACTTTACCATGCTATGCATGTTAAAGTTCACCCGGAAAGGAGTGAAGGCACTGGACAGTGGGTGAAGAATTAGGTCAGTCGCCATTTCGGCGGGTATGACGTAATTCAGCTTTGCTAAACGGTCGATGTAACTCTTCATCTTCAGGACATGAGGGCTGACAGGAGCGCCTTCGGCCATGCGACAACTAATAAGTGTCACAACGGTGTCATAGCGTTCCTGTCGGGCCTGAGTTTCAAACATGCCCCTCAGATCACCGATCATCTGAAAAGCCGTCCTGTCAACCATGTTCTTCTGAATCTCAGATTCCATGGTGGCTAACATAAGACATGCGACATTTTTGGCATTTGTACGCAATGTGTTATGGGCGTTTCGCGCCACTTGCGTATCAGCTTCAGGTTCCTCAGGAACCTCAGCATCTAACACGGTTTCCATGTTAGCCATTTTCAGGACGATTTTCAGATTTCTTTCCCAATCGAGGAAGTTGGCGCCATTAAGTTTCTCCTTCTCAAGGAGAGACTTGAGATGGAAAATCTCTTGGTTTGCGCGGTTAGCCATCTGAAACAACAGGCAAATGTTTTAGTGTTTCGATGTTTGATTCGTATTCAAGGATGGCAAGCTAATCTTGAATAGGAATTGGGAATTCAGTTAGTTAGATAATTTCTCCAGACAGCGTAAAGTGCTTTCAAAACTTCTAAGTAACTGAATGGACAACGATTGTCACTTGTGACTGTTACAACTCCCGTTATGGGGCTTTCGCGAATGGATCAACGAAATACGTTTAGCCCCATCTATGCCCCTTTTGTCTACAAGCCGACCAGAGGTACGGTGTTGAAATACTCCAATACCAAAGGTGCATGTAAAGAAAGTAGTAGTTGTCCTAAGCGGTCAATGTGAGCGTACGGTGTTGAAATACTCCAATACGCTCACCTTGGAAGATACCCTAAACACCACGTGCGGTGTTGAAATACTCCAACACGGATGTATCGGTAAATATGTTCCAAGTTAGACTTGACTTAGGATGGCATAGACTACCGGTTTTAGGCTTACCAGATAGGATTAATTTGTCAAATTTTAATATTTAATGTGACGGCAAATATTATGAATCCTATCTCACTCGGGACGATCAATTAGATAACCTAAGTATTAACGATCTATGTGTCGCGAGACGATAACCAATTTTAATAACGTTCGATTGCATTATCGAAAATTCGAATTTAATGTCGAATTAAATTGGTTATTTAAATTTGTGAAGTCGTAACAAAATTAGGACTTTCATTTAATCGATTGAAAAATTAGTTTCATTTTTGATAAAACTAAGTTTGGGTTTTAAGTTGGCGTGTTAATCTAATTAAGACAAGCAACCAAAAACAAGCAAACACACATGTACATATTCGGCCATGCAGGGCTTTCGATATTTGTCAGAGCCTTTGACAATATCAAATAGGGCAAGGGACATAAAGGTAAATCAACCACGAGAACAGAAAACTCCCTGATCGACTTAGTTGCTCCCACTGGCTTCAACAAGCTCCTGCGAGTCACCCAGAAACGTCGGCCTTGTTTTGACTTCTAGCCATTTTCGAAAATCCCATAAAGGGATAATCCCAAATGGGTCTTTGCATCAAGCTCGTCTCGTTCGTCCAGGCGAAGGTGAGCGATTCCAAATTAAAATAAAACTATTATATTTTAACTAATTACAACTTTGAACCCAGTAAAAGGTGGGCCACACAAAACAAAACTACTTGGGCCTAAAGGGCCAAACCATAACGAATCCATGACAAAATCAAAAGGGTGGGCCGAATATGCACGAAAGATAATTCAATCAATTATGTTGAATCGGATTATGTTTAGTGGATCCAAATCGACTAGACATATAAGAAAGGCGATCCATTCAATTACGCGACTTTCGGGTTCAGAACCCCAGTTCGCGAAAGTATGCCGGTTTAAAATAGACCGGCCTGGGTTTGCGTGTGGTGATCAAGGCTCTGATACCACTGTTGGGTTACGACAGTGGCATTCGGGTCTCGGTAATAGCAATTTTTTTTTATTTGGAAATAATTATTTACAATAAATAATTATTAAACAATTACCGAGTAGATTAAAACAGATAATTAAATTAACTATTAATTTAATAGGCAGCGGAAACGTATTAATTTACTAACGCGAAAACCAGGTAATTAGCGTAAACCAAAACAACAGGATTCGACAATCACCAAACGCGCAAACACCATAATCGCGTTTAAACAAACGCGAAGTATTTATAAAATAAATAAATAATTTAATCTAAACTAACTACGAGTTTAGATATACCTGAGCGGTGATTCAAACAAACGTTCGAGACACCGGAAGTCAACGGGTGACGCTAGGGTTTCGCAGAAGTGATTCGTCTGACGAATCTGACTTTCCTCGTGAACACGGATTTACTACGCGGTGAATCAAGCACCGAGAAAATCCCGTACGTTGGATTGGGCGCGAACTAGGGTTTGCGGACGACGAGCCGAACACACCAAAAGGTGGTTCACGGCTAGGGTTTGTCGGCGGTGAACCGGCGACGGCGAGGAAGGGCGGCGGCCGGCAAGGTGGTGTTCGTACCTAACGTACATGTGATTACCACAAAGAATAGTTAAACATAATAAAAAATATCAAAACTGCATACCTCAATATGATTTTGGTGTTCGTACCTAACGTACTACAATTATAATGTCAAAACTGCATACTACAGTACATACCTCAACAACACTTTTTTAACAAAATATTAGAATACCCTACCAAGAAACCTGAAATATCTCTTCCACAAAGGTAAATAAGCGTAAATACCAAGCATTTACCTCTTTGTATATATATCTATTGTAACAGCCCAGACCCGTTGCACCAAGATATTGTCCGCTTTGGCAGCCGGCATACCCTCAGGCATTCGCCCCTCACGAATTTAAAACGCGTCTTGATAGGGGAGGTATCCACACCCTTATAAAGCGATGCTTAGTTCTCATCCCCACCATTGTGGGATGTTACAATCCTCCCCCCTTAGGGGACCAGCGTCCTCGCTGGCACATTGGCCGACGAATGGCTCTGATACCATCTGTAACAGCCCAGACCCGTCGCACCAAGATATTGTCCGCTTTGGCAGCCGGCATGCCCTCAAGCATCCGCCCCTCACGGATTTAAAACGCGTCTTGATAGGGGAGGTATCCACACCCTTATAAAGCGATGCTTAGTTCTCCTCCCCACCAATGTGGGATGTTACAATCCCCCAACCCTAAAATTTTTCTATTCCTTCCACGGAAACCGTAGCAACCTAAGGCAATTTTCGGGACGAAAATTCCTTAACAAGGGGATGATGTGACAACCGGCAATTTCCCAAGTTAACCCCGTTAATAATTTGTGTTATATTTCGATAACGTCCGTTACCTCACTTAACTAGAATAGTTACACGAACTTTGCACATGAATCTAGACGCCGGTCGACCAACTTGAATGTATATAATTTATAATTCTATATGAATTATATCCTATGATTTCATGAATACGTTTTGTCATTTCATGTAACGAATACGAATATGATTTTATGTATTATATACATATACATAAATATACATTACATCATATGTTGTTCATGTGGCAACGTATCGCATAACCGCCTACAATTTTATAATCACAACATCGTTATTGATCGTTAAGCGCTTCTGTATTTTTATAGGAATTTAAAATATATAGTTATTGAGTTATAACTATGATTTTATGTGAAGCATATAAAGATTATACTTTTACAAAACGTCGTTCGCTAAAATATACTTTGGTATGCACTCGTGTTTTTCACCGTGAAGTTATCTTCATTAATTCCGTTAGGGAGTTCATTAATATTTTCAAACGTTGAGGGACTCCACTTGTAATTTTCTAAACTTGTCTTTAAATTAAATAAAACCTAGAGGGACCTAGGATGTTATTTTCTAAACTTGTTTCCTTATTCCATAAATTAGTGAGGGGTTGATATTGTCATTCAATCAAAGCTGATTTTGAGACTTCAAACATAAAACAGTCGGACGCTTTTCACATTCTTTAACCGACTACCATTAAAAAAAATTGAATTCAAGACATCAGTTAGTTCTGTCCATCCAATCAATCAACATAACTTAATCATTTGCTTGTGAGATTTCAATTGGTTCACCTCTATCCATCGTTTCAAGCTCTATCTCTTTTTGTGACATCCGAGAATTTCAAGGTTAACTCCCGTTAGACAATCTCCGTTAGTTACATTATAAGTGTTAACTTAGTAACTAATGCTTAACTAGGCCGAATACGTCCACGACCTTTGGTTGATCACCAAACCCGTCCATATGTGTTATGTGTTCATTTATTTATTTATCTATTGCTATTATGTGCAACGTGATGTAAACGCATGATTTAGTATTATCAATAGCATGACAAATTCATGGATCGTGCTTATCTTGCTTAGAATGTAAATTGGCCCCTTTTGGTTGCCAGCGAAACTACCGAGCGAAACTGTAGATTCGCTCGGTATCGGTAGCCAAACTTTCGATTTACACGTATTCAGAGTCAGTTTCGCTTGGCCAGCGAAACTGCCAGCGAAACTAGCTCCTGACCTATATATTTTATAAAACCCTAATCTTCTCATTTTACTTACATCATTGCTCAAAAACACACACACACTCTCCTGAATTCTGGTCAGCCGAGAAACACCACGAGCCGCCGTGATCTCAGCCTCGAGACATCACCCATTCGGATCCTAGATCGAACCGTGAGTCTCCAAAACCATTTTCATGCATATTCTATGTGTCTTCTTAAAAAGCATGCTTAAACCTCCATGTAATCGTTTAATCTTCTAGTATGATGCTTAGGAATGCTAGATCTATCATAAAGTCTGCAACTTTACGTGTAAAATCATTCCATAATGAAGATTCATGCTAGTTAGGTCATTTTGTGCTCTAAAATGTGTTTTGATGATTTGATGATGAAAACCCATGTTTAAGGTGTTAAATTTGCTTCTGTGATGTTGGTAAATGTTTATGCATGCTAGATAATGAATTACATGATGTATGGAAGCTGTTAGATTGATTTTTGGGCTGATTTACGCGTTTAGCGAAACTGTGTGTTCTCTGGGCGACACTATTCAGCGAAACTGTGTTAATATTCATCCAGCGACATTATATGGCGAAACTGTAGTGTCGCCGTGAAAACTAAGTATACCTGCTCGAACGAAACTACCGAGCGAAACAACCATAGACCCCTGAACGAAAGTTCAAATCAGTTTCGGGCGAAACTAGATAGCGAAACTGTGTCATCAGTTCCGAGCGAAACTATCTAGCGAAACTGTGCCAGTCTCGAGCGAAGCTATGCTAGTGAAAGTCCTGCCCGTGCACATGGCGAAACTGTGTAGCGAAACTGAGCCAAGACCAAAACCCAAACTTGTGCAACTTATTTGAATGTTACGCCATGACTTACATGATTATGCAATAATGAGACATGCTTTGATTTCTGAGTTACGTGAAACCTCGTTTATGATCAACCATCGGTGTCGTGTGTCGGTATGTCGTGTCATATATCCAACGTGCTATGTTATGGGCCATAGTGACGTAAGTTAAATATTAGACACAAACTAATACTTAAGACCTAAACGTGTTCTTAGGTCTTCGTTAAGCAAACAACACTTGGATTATTTAGCAAGTGTAGCAGTGCAACCAAAGGTGAGTGTCACTAACCCGTTTATTGTGAGCCCGTTTGGGACACACCGAATAACTTAATGAAAAACAATGCTGACAACCTCACGAGTGCTATGCACCTCTTTTATGAACTTGAAACCTTATGAGTGCCACGCACCTCTTTGATAAACTTGAAGTGTTTTATGGGAAACGCTTGTGAAACTTAAGCAAACTATTTCTGAAACGAAACTGAAAACATTTTGAGATTCATGAGAATCCGGTAAACCGTTTTAATATGGCTAGTGTAGGTTAAAGTCTAAACCACAAGATATCACATGATCTCTAAGGATTGCCTTTTAACTGAAAAAGTCCTCAACTTAATTGTGCCATTAATTGTAAAGCGAGGGGATGTTGGGTAGATCTACTGGAGTTTGACAAACTCCGCCTCGTGACACTGGAGGTGCACGGAGGTACAATATCAGCCTATCTGACCGTGATCCCGAGAGGACACGGGGGAGGCAAAGCCGCGATGATGTATGTCCGCAAAACAAAATAGATGATGGCGATGCCACTACAATACTTATTAGTTAGCTTTGGTACAAACTTCCTTAGTGCATGGAACAACGGATTAGCTACCCGCGATATCGGTTGAGCACTTTAATTTTACAAAACTAGTACATACCCGATAACGCATGTTACGGACATTACTTTTACTAAATCACGCTACTATGATTTTGGACTGGTGTACTATCACTGAGCATTGCTTTTCACAAATAAATATTACATAAGTATATGTTGACACAATATGATTATGTGACCGGGTCACTGCGTGACAAGCCCACTGTGAACTCACCAACCGTTAGGTTGACACTTGCGTGGTTTAAACTTTTGCAGATCGCTGAGGAGTATCCGGAGCGGGTTGGCATGGCACATGAAGACATTTTACTTTTGTTTAAATCAAGTTGGGAATTTAAAACAATGATTTTGTAAAGCACGTGGTTAGTGCTAAGACAATATTTTTCGCTGTGTATTTTGAGACTTTAATTTACGACATATATTTGGACTAACTCTGATTCGTTTAGTATTTGTAACTAATGGTTGTGGTCCTGGTTTGCTCGCACCCCTTAACGGTATAAACTCCGTTAGTGGTTAATTGGGGGTGTGACACTTTTGCTTTTGTTTGGTTTTTTTTCGATCGCAAACCCCACCGGAGAGGAAATTCCGGCCAAATCTTCACCGAAGCACCACCATTCAACGTTCCCTGTAATCACGGGTGCATCAGAAACCGGTGGAGCATCATCGTTTGTCCCGATATTGACTTCAAGTTCGAAGCGGGTTCAATTTCGGTTTCGTTTCGGCTTCAAAAACTCGACATGTCTCATCTTTGTTCCAAGGTAATTGTTTCTCTCTTCTAGTCACACGATTACCTTTATTTTATTACTGGTTTCCCGATTTTTCGGTGACCGGAATAAAACTCCGGCCACCGGAGTTTTGGGGAAGAAGGTGATGACAGGTTGGAATGGTTTAAATATATAGTGTGCTGGGTTAAAGCACAACCGGGTCGGTTGGCGGAGTGGGTAGGGCGCATGCCCCCTTCGCGAGAGGCGCGGGTTCGAATCTCCCCTGCCCCAAATCTTTTATCATGTTTTTCATCCTGATCCAATTCCCTTGTTGCTGTATGAATAAAATCGGTGGCTGCGAAACCTGTTAACAAACGAGCCCCTAGCCCAGTGGCTAGGTCGCTGTGCTACAAGGTCCAGGTCACGGGTTCGAGTCCCGTGACCCCTATTTCTCTTGTTTTATTTCTTTTTAATGGTTTTAAGCACTATTTGGTCCAAAACTCAAAATTTCTAATGCATGTCTAATAAATCTCTACTCGTGATACCCGTAGAATGTTTATCGTATGAAAACCTTACGATTTAAAAGAATTAAAAACTTGATGGTTTCGTTATTACTAATATAAATTGGTTTTAAACATAGATATATATATATATGTATATACACACACAAATATATTTGTCTTTATTGTCATGAACACATGCGTACGTTTTAAATATTCTCCTTAAACCTTTGAGAGTTTTGGCACGACATATAAATATATAAGTATATATATTGGACGATTTATTTCTCACACTTGTGACTACACCTCGATATATATATATATATATATATATATATATATATATATATATATATATATATATATATATATATATATATATATATACTTACCCGATGATCCCTACATTTATTATTTGGAATAACATATGCATTTTAATCTTCGTAAATCCTTGTGTTCTCGACTAAGTGTCATTTTGATAACTTTCGAACAAACGATCTTCGTCACATTTTGAAATTGTCACCTGGGTCATATTTGGAATTACTTGTTTTAATACCGTCGTCTAGGCTATGTTACTCATGTGCGGACACACACTTACTTACGTAATATCGATAGGTGCTCGGTAGTTACGCAAGACACGAAGTCTTACTAAATTGTAGCAGCGCACCCTAAGGTGAGTTACACAACCTTTTACGTTACGTCCGGTTTTGGGCGATAACACACGCAAACAACGTTACACCCGGGTTAGGGTGATAACACGACTTTTATGTATGATTAAAGTAGAAATCCAGTATATATCACATGTTCACGTAAAATGCTTTATCTTTCAAGTCCTTACTTATCGAACCGTTAATAGCATATAGCGAGGGGATATTGGGTAGTGCTACTAGGGTCTGACAAACCCCACTCAGCGGGCACGAGATGCACCACCCGACTAGCGGTCGGACTGAGGACAATGTCAGCCTAACTTACCGTGATCGAGTAGACACGGGGAAGGCAAACCACATAATGAATTATTCCTACAACTTATTGGTCAGCTTCGGTTGCGAACGTTTTAGTGACATGAACTTAGGCTCGCTACCTACGATATGGATTGTACTTGTAATATTCATACTTACATACGAATAAAGTCTGTTGTATTCGTACTGCATATTTATACTAGTGATACTTATGTACTTATGTGAACTCACCAACATTAGTTGACACTTGCTCTTATGCATACTTTGCAGGACGCTAGGAGAATCTGATTTTTGGGCACGTACGTTACCTAAAATCTTTTATTTTGGGAATTGGTTTTCAAATCTTTTCAAATTGAACTGGTATTTACTTATCGGGCGCTTGCTTGCGCAACTTGACTTTTACGTGCTTCCGCTAAACTTTAATCTCTGTTTGATATTTCCCGTTTGGAAATATATTTACATTTTAAACCCTTAACTTATGTTAGATGTAACTAATGACTCGTGTCCTGGTCTGGTTCACACCCCACACGGTAAAACCCCGTTAGTGGAAATTGGGGGTGTGACAGATTGGTATCAGAGCCCTTGGTTGCAGTGAACTAGAATTTTCAAAAATTCTAAACTGTAACTGTTTTTGAATAGTAGTTATAACAATTCCCGAAAACATTCTTCATTTCGCGTGCCAAAAATCGATTACTCACATTAGATTGTTTTCCTTTTGTTTGTGTTTGTCTGGGTTTTGACAGTATGGCACCACACGATAACACGAGGGGTAAGGGTAAGAAAATTGCCAACAAACAGTCATCATCCTCTAATCAACAAGGCCGCGAGCCTGAGCAGCCTGGGTAGACGATAATGGACTTCCTTCGGGATCAGCACATACGACCTGATAGGTGTGCACCAGACGATTATAGCTGGTTGAATCCGACAACATATCGGTTGCTAGATATGTTTCATGTACCGGACGGGATTGACTTACCCTTTGATTTGCAACGGGTCGTTGCGGGATTGATTGTAGCGTATGATAACACTCTTGGAGAAACCAGACGAAAGTCCATCAGCAATCGCACACGCGACAGAGAAATCGAGCGATTGCGGGCCGATCAAAGGGAACAGGATACCTACCACTACAACTTGTACCAGGGAGTAATGGGTATCCGTCATAGGGTCACCGAGCTTGAGTCGCGACCCAATCCAGCAGGTTTGGAGCATGAACTACATCTAGCACAACATCAGATTGCTGAACTCCAACATTCCAATGCAGCGCTTCAGCACTCCAACGCAACACTTGCGGTGCAGGTTGCCGCCCTCCAAGTGCAAATGGCAGCCCTACAGGTTCAAGGTGTTCCTGTTTAGGAAGAAGAGGAGGAACCCTCCAGACGTTATCGATCCCTGATCTAAAATGTCTTCCTTATCTTCTATTTTGTTACTTTGAAATAAATTTGACTGGGTGTTCATTTTATTTTGAATGTTTTCAAATACTGAGATACCTTATGGTTGGATTTTAAATTTTGTAATGGATATTACATCTTTATCTTACCAATGTGTTTCAAAAAAAATTATGTCGTGTGATGGATGGATGCATGAATAATTGTTTAGTGCTTAATGAAATTAATATTGGGTATATTGATCATTTGAATGATTTGCATGGAAAACAAAATTATGGCTGAACAGCTCACAGCAGCTCAGATCCAAGCATTGATAAATGAAAACGTTGCGGCAGCACTCGCCGCGGCTCAAGTGCAAGGAAACAATAATGGTGATAATTAAATCAGACGAAAAATTGACTACATTTTTTTTTCTTTCTTCTCTCTCACTTTCCAAAATTATTCTCCGAAATAATTTCATGAAACAAATCCAGGCCCAACTCAATGCACCTTCAAAACTTACATGGATTGTAAGCCGCTCACATTCAAGGGTGGTGAAGGAACCGTGGGTTTGCTGCGATGGCTCAAGAAATCAGAAAAGGTGTGCTCAATGTGTAATTGCCCAGTTGCGAATCGGGTCAATTGCGTAATCGCTACACTCGAGGAAGCTGCCCTCACAGGGTGGAACACGCAAATCAAAATGCTAGGGCTCGACGCAGCGAATGCTATGACTTGACAGGAATTCATGGATGCCATCATGGAGGAGTATTGTCCTCGCGATCAGGTCAAAAGGTTGGAAATCGAGTTCCAGAACTCAAAAATGCTGGGTTCTAAAGTTGAAGAGTACACTGCTCCCTACCACGAGTACGCAGTGCTATGTCCTACGATGGTTGATGCTGACTTCAAAAGGATTGAAAGGTACGTGGATGGGTTAGTTCCACAAATCAAGGGAACGGTTACTGCCTCAAACTTTGCAAATGTGCAGAATGCTATCTGGTTGGCTCAAAACCGTCCTAATCAGAATCAGAATCAAAATCAGAATCAGAACCAGAGGCAGAATAATGAAGGCCCTAGAGGGTGTTTTGAATATGGAAAACCAGGGCACCTAAAGAGGGACTGCCCGCAACTCCGAAGGAATAATAATAACAATGCTGGCAACATCAACAACCATCGTAACAACAATAACAACGGTGGTGATGATGGTAGAAACGGTGGAGATAGAGCCAAAGGGAGAGCTTTCGTTATGGGTTCTGGTGAAACAAGAAACGATACCAACGTCATTACCGGTAAGTTTCTTCTAAACAACTACTTCGCAAATGTCTTATTTGATACTGGTGCTGAGAAAAGTTTTATCTCGACTAAGTTCTGTAAGTTGATTAAGGCTACACAAACTTCACTAAAAGCTAGGTATACGGTTGAATTAGCAAATGGTAAGCTTCTTGACACCACTCACGTAGTTGAAAACTGCACATTAGAACTATCTGGTCATAAACTAAGTATAGACCTTATGCCTTTTACCATCGGTAGCTTCGATGTGATAGTAGGAATGGACTGGCTATCCAAACATCAGGCGGAAATTGTCTCTCAGGAAAAATTCAAACGAATACCCGTAGCAGGAGGAGAAGTACTCTAGATTCAGGGCGAAAAGGGAGGTGCTGTCTCCGGAATCATATCATACCTTAAAGCGCAGAAGTGCCTTCGGAAAGGACACATGGCAATTCTGGCCACAGTTACGGACCAAACCAGGGTAGAGAGAAAAATCGAAGACTTCCCGATTGTACGTGATTACCCAGAGGTATTTCCTGAGGAACTACCTGGTCTCCCGTCGCTTCGGCAAGTAGAATTTGGAATCAACCTCGCTCTGGGAGCAGCTCCGATCGCGCGTGCACCATATCGTCTAGCGGTGAATGAATTGAATGAGCTATCCGCACAACTGCAGGAACTGCTAGATAAGGGTTTCATTAGACCGAGCTCATCACCATGGGGAGCACCGTATTGTTCGTCAAAAAGAAGGATGGCACCTTTAGATGTGCATTGATTACCGCGAACTCAACAAAGTCACTATCAAGAATCGATACCTTCTTCCACGAATAGATGACCTTTTTGACTAGCTTCAAGGGTCCAGTTACTATTCCATGATTGATTTTAGGTCCGGATATCATCAACTTCGAGTTCGGGATGAGGATATAGAAAAGACAGCCTTCAGAACGCGATACGGCCATTATGAATTCTTGGTCATGCCTTTCGGGCTGACAAATGCACCAGCTGTATTCATGGATCTCATGAACCGTGTGTGCAAGTCCTATCAGGATAAATTCGTCATAGTGTTTATTGACGACATCCTCATCTACTCCAAGACAAAAGAAGAACACTATGAACATCTGCGGTTAATCCTAGAATTCTTAAAGAAAGAACAACTCTACGCGAAATTCTCTAAGTGCGATTTCTAGATCCGAGAGCTTCAAGTTCTGGGTTACATCGTCAACGAGCAGGGTATTCACGTTGACCCAGCCAAGATCGAGGCCATTAAAAGTTGGCCTACCCCTAGAGCTCCTACGGAAATTCGCCAATTCCTAGGTTTAGCTGGTTACTACCGTCATTTTATAAATGGATTCTCTCAGTTAGCTCAACCATTGACCGCTCTTACGCACAAAGGGGTTCAATACAGATGGGGTGACAAGGAAGAGGCAGCCTTCCAAGCTTTGAAAGAGAAACTTTGTACTGCACCCATATTATCTTTACCTGATGGGATTGACGACTTCGAGGTCTATTGTGACGCGTCAATCCAGGGACTCGGATGTGTTTTGATGCAATGAGGTAAAGTCATCGCATACAGGTCAAGGCAATTAAAGTCTCATAAGAAGAATTACACAACTCACGACCTAGAGTTGGGCGCAGTTGTTTTTTACTTGAAATTTTGGAGGCACTACTTATACGGTACCAAGTGTACGATATTCACTGATCACAAGAGCCTCCAACACATATTTAAACAGAAAGAACTCAACAGGAGACAACGCAGGTGGGTTGAATTTCTAAACGACTACGATCTAGCAATAAAGTATCATCCAGGCAAGGCCAACGTAGTGGCCGATGCCTTGAGTAGAAAGAAACATGTTAAACCTAGAAGGGTTCGAGCTCTGCAATTAACGATCCATACAGGGCTACCGGATAGACTCCGGGATGCTCAGAAAGAGGCCCTAAAGGAGGAGAATTTCGGGTCTAAATCATTACATGACATATATGGAACTTCAGAAGTTAAGTTTGATGGGCTTCGTTATTATAATGACCGTATATGGGTACCTTTGCATGGGAATCTTAGAGAACTGGTGATGGACGAGGCTCACAAGTCCCGTTATTCGATCCATCCGGGTTCAGACAAAATGTATGAAGACCTAAAGGGGGTATATTGGTGGCCCAATATGAAAGCTGACATCGCTAGATATGTCAGTAAGTGCTTGACGTGCGCGAAGGTCAAAACGGAACATCGAAAGCAAGCAGGATTACTGCAACAACCTAAAATTCCTGAATGGAAATGGGAAGAAATCTTGATGGATTTCATCACGGGATTGCCCCATTCTTCTAGTGGTTGCGATATGGTTTGGGTTATCGTTGATCGGTTAACAAAATCTGCCCATTTCCTAGCTATCAAGGAAAGTGACAAAACAGACAAACTTGCAAGGATATATCTCAAGGAGATTGTCAAGCTTAACGGAGTGCCTTTATCTATTATCTCTGACCGAGACCGTAGATTTGCTTCGAATTTTTGAAGGTCCTTACAAGCGGCGATGGGAACTCGCTTAGATATGAGTACCGTGTATCATTCTCAAACAGATGGACAGACTGAACGTACCATCCAAACTCTCGAGGATATGCTTAGAGCATGTGTGCTCGACTTTGGGAAAAATTGAGAAACGCTTTTACCACTGGTAGAATTCTCCTATAACAACAGCTACCATACCAGTATTGGAGCCGCTCCATTTGAGGCTCTCTACGGACGAAAATGCAGATCACCGGTCTGTTGGGCCGAGGTCGGTGAGAGCCAACTCACTGACCTGAACTAGTGCATGAGACCACGAAAAGAATCGTGCAGATCAGAAACCGCTTGAAAGCGGCAAGAGATAGACAAAAGAGTTATGCAGATAAACGCCGAAGGCCGTTAGAATTTGAAGTTGGCGACAAAGTACTGTTAAAAGTCTCGCCTGGAAAGGCGTCGTACGCTTTGGCAAGCGCGAGAAGTTGAATCCCCGTTATGTAGGACCATTCGAGATCACCGGAAGCATTGGTCCGATGGCTTACCGTTTAAATCTACCTCCTGAATTAGATGGAGTGTACAACGTGTTTCATGTTTCGAACTTGAGGAAGTGTTTAGCAGATGACACTCTCATAGTTCCATTAGAAGAACTGAAAATCGATGAACAATTGCGATTCATCGAACAACCCATGAAAATCATGGGACGTGAGGAGAAACATTGAAACGAAGTAAAATTCCATCGTCAAAGTGAGATGGCAATCTAAGCGTGGACCGGAGTTCACGTGGGAGTTAAATTTTATCAAGCCTCGACATCTAATTAAGGTATGAGTTAAATTTTCGGGACGAAAATTTCCTTAACAAGGGGATGATGTAGCAACCCTAAAATTTTTCTATTCCTTCCACGGAAACCGTAGCAACTTAAGGCAATTTTCGGGACGAAAATTCCTTAACAAGGGGATGATGTGACAACCGGCAATTTCCCAAGTTAACCCCGTTAATAATTTGTGTTATATTTCGGTAACGTCCGTTACCTCACTTAACTAGAATAGTTACACGAACTTTGCACATGAATCTAGACGTCGGTCGACCAACTTGAATGTATATAATTTATAATTCTATATGAATTATATCCTATGATTTCACGAATACGTTTTGTCATTTCATGTGACGAATACGAATATGATTTTATGTATTATATACATATACATAAATATACATTACATCATATGTTGTTCATGTGGCAACGTATCGCATAACCGCCTACAATATTATAATCACAACATCGTTATTGATCGTTAAGCGTTTCTGTATTTTTATAGGAATTTAAAATATATAGTTATTGAGTTATAACTATGATTTTATGTGAAGCATATATAGATTATACTTTTACAAAACGTCGTTCGCTAAAATATACTTTGGCATGCACTCGTGTTTTTCACCGTGAAGTTATCTCCGTTAATTCCGTTAGGGAGTTCGTTAATATTTTCAAACGTTGAGGAACTCCACTTGTAATTTTCTAAACTTGTCTTTAAATTAAATAAAACCTAGAGGGACCTAGGATGTTATTTTCTAAACTTGTTTCCTTATTCCATAAATTAGTGAGGGGTTGATATTGTCATTCAATCAAAGCTGATTTTGAGACTTCAAACATAAAACAGTCGGACACTTTTCACATTCTTTAACCGACTACCATTAAAAAAATCGATTTCAAGACATCAGTTACTTCTGTCCATCCAATCGATCAACATAACTTAATCATTTGCTTGTGAGATTTCAATTGGTTCACCTCTATCCATCGTTTCAAGCTCTATCTCTTTTGCTTTTGTTTTTTTTTTTCGATCGCAAACCCCACCAGAGAGGAAATTCTGGCCAAATCTTCACCGAAGCACCACCATTCAACGTTCCCTGTGATCACGGGTGCATCAGAAACCGGTGGAGCATCATCGTTTGTCCCGATATTGACTTCAAGTTCGAAGCGGGTTCAATTTCGGTTTCGTTTCGGCTTCAAAAACTCGACATGTCTCATCTTTGTTCCAAGGTAATTGTTTCTCTCTTCTAGTCACACGATTACCTTTATTTTATTACTGGTTTCCCGATTTTTCGGTGACCGGAATAAAACTCCGGCCACCGGAGTTTTGGGGAAGAAGGTGATGACAGGTTGGAATGGTTTAAATATATAGTGTGCTGGGTTAAAGCACAACCGGGTCGGTTGGCGGAGTGGGTAGGGCGCATGCCCCCTTCGCGAGAGGCGCGGGTTCGAATCTCCCCTGCCCCAAATCTTTTATCATGTTTTTCATCCTGATCCAATTCCCTTGTTGCTGCATGAATAAAATCGGTGGCTGCGAAACCTGTTAACAAACGAGCCCCTAGCCCAGTGGCTAGGTCGCTCTGCTACAAGGTCCAGGTCACGGGTTCGAGTCCCGTGACCCCTATTTCTCTTGTTTTATTTCCTTTTAATGGTTTTAAGCACTATTTGGTCCAAAACTCAAAATTTCTAATGCATGTCTAATAAATCTCTACTCGTGATACCCGTAGAATGTTTATCGTATGAAAACCTTACGATTTAAAAGAATTAAAAACTTGATGGTTTCGCTATTACTAATATAAATTGGTTTTAAATGTAGATATATATATATATATATATATACACACACACAAATATATTTTTCTTTATTGTCATGAACACATTTGTACGTTTTATATATTCTCCTTAAACCTTTGAGAGTTTTGGCACGACATATAAATATATAAGTATATATATATTGGACGATTTATTTCTCACACTTGTGACTACACCTCGATATATATATATATATACTTACCCGATGATCCCTACATTTATTATTTGGAATAACATATGCATTTTAATCTTCGTAAATCCTTGTGTTCTCGACTAAGTGTCATTTTGATAACTTTCGAACAAACGATCTTCGTCACATTTTGAAATTGTCACCTGGGTCATATTTGGAATTACTTGTTTTAATACCGTCGTCTAGGCTATGTTACTCATGTGCGGACACACACTTACTTACGTAATATCGATAGGTGCTCGGTAGTTACACAAGACACGAAGTCTTACTAAATTGTAGCAGCGCACCGTAAGGTGAGTTACACAACCTCTTACGTTACGTCCGGTTTTGGGCGATAACACAGGCAAACAACGTTACACCCGGGTTAGGGTGATAACACGACTTTTATGTATGATTAAAGTAGAAATCCAGTATATATCACATGTTCACGTAAAATGCTTTATCTTTCAAGTCCTTACTTATCGAACCGTTAATAGCATATAGCGAGGGGATATTGGGTAGTACTACTGGGGTCTGACAAACCCCACTCAGCGGGCATGAGATGCACCACCCGACTGGCGGTCGGACTGAGGACAATGTCAGCCTAACTTACCGTGATCGAGTAGACACGGGGAAGGCAAACCACGTAAGGAATTATTCCTACAACTTATTGTTCAGCTTCGGTTGCGAACGTTTTAGTGACATGAACTTAGGCTCGCTACCTACGATATGGATTGTACTTGTAATATACATACTTACATATGAATAAAGTCTGTTGTATTCGTACTGCATATTTATACTAGTGATACTTATGTACTTATGTGAACTCACCAACATTAGTTGACACTTGCTCTTATGCATACTTTGCAGGACGCTAGGAGAATCTGATTTTTGGGCACGTACGTTACCTAAAATCTTTTATTTTGGGAATTGGTTTTCAAATCTTTTCAAATTGAACTGGTATTTACTTATCGGGCGCTTGCTTGCGCAGCTTGACTTTTACGTGCTTCCGCTAAACTTTAATCTCTGTTTGATATTTCCCGTTTGGAAATATATTTACATTTTAAACCCTTAACTTATATTAGATGTAACTAATGACTCGGGTCCTGGTCTGGTTCACACCCCACACGGTAAAACCCCGGTAGTGGAAATTGGGGGTGTGACATCTATGCCTTGTTAAAGGGCTACATAAACTCAAGATTCTACATTTCGTCGATCAAGTTGTATGAGGGTTATTCCATTAAACACCCAAAAACAAAAAGTACACCTGCAAGAAAAAATTCCAAATTCAAACTTAGGATTTAACATTTGAAACAATGGAATTTGCAGCAAATGTCCACCCTAATTTCATAAATATTCATGAGCATACACGAGACAGTTCATATACATGAAGCTTTTCACAAAAAAATACATAATGAACACAAGAAGTAGGCTGGTACAAATACAAAACCATTAAATATACAACATTTAAAACTTTTGGGTGGAGCATACATGAGATTAAGAAATCACATATACAAAATATAGCATAAAAACTGAATGAAAACCTTCTCCTGATGTGGAGAAAACATGAAAACCATGAAAATGTATAAAAGTTCTTGTCCTCCCTTATCAGACTCTTTCTTAAAACAAACAAATCTAGGGTTTCAATCTGCTTAGTATAAGATCAAAGGGTGAAAGATAGCCTGAACGAAAATGAAGCGTGAATGATTAGATGATGATGAAGGGATAACGAATGAGACCTGATGCTTTGTGATTGTCGATTAAAAGACCTTGGATGATAGTCCTCGATGAAAAGCAGGAAGAGAGAAGAGCGCCTTAAAATCGACTTTTATGAACGACTAAAGGGAGAACGGTGATTTTGATAAAAAATCGTTTAGGGCTTGATTCCATGGAAACCAAATCCAAATCAACAACTGGTAACACTAATCGGTTCAACCACCGGTAAACATAATCGATTGAATAAATACAGATCTAGATAAAGAAGCGTGATTATACGATGAAGCACTAATCGATTCATACCTTCAATGAAGCAAAAGAAGCAATTCCCCAATGGCTGGTCGATGAACGACAGAGTGAGAGAGCGCGACAGTTGAGTCTCTTGGTGCGTAATTAGGGTTTTAAGTTTTTGAAGCTTGATTATACAGTGGGTTTCACATCCGGGTTATAAGGATCCGATAGGGAGGATCCGCGCGTTTGAAAGTGTATAGCGTGAGTAAATTTTTCTTTCCCCTTAATTGGTGAAAAGTAAGGCATTGCGGTGACTCAGGGGAGGGCTGTGGTGATGCCACCTCACCTGAAAATCTTTTCGTTTATTAGAATAGATAGATGTGTTCCCTTCAAAAGCAACAGATCGATTTTATCGATTTTATAGTGTTCAATTAAACAATTAATACTAAATTAAAATAAACTACATCAACGCATTGGATGACTCACCTGCTAACCGGATGTAATATCTTAAGAAGATGAGATTCCTTTGAACCCATCACTTCCAAGGTTCCAAATTAACCCTCAAGTGAAATACATCTAACCGAACAAAAATCCTCATTAACCTGTAATACTAATACATGGCCCTAAATCTTCACAACAATGTCTTTATGTTTTGAAATGCACTGCGATGAAGGCCTCCATGTTGGCGAGCTATTAAAGGAAGCCTCAAGACTCTGATTTGAGGGTTGATATAGGGGTGGAGACAGATTCAAGAGATGGTGAGAGAGATCCCAGGAGAGACGCCAATTGATCGAAAGAGATAACTTTTGATTTTGGGAGGCTGAATGAAGAGGTTGTCTAGAATTAGGGTTTATTAGATGCGTGAGTTTTTGTTATAGAATTAGATTATAAGAATAGATGATGGTAATATAATATAGTTTCAAAATTTTTCAGCTTTAGGGCTCCAAAGGGTGAAAATTTAGGAGGGAAATTGTTTTTTGATTAAGACTAATAAGTATTAACAATATTGAAAACTAATATCTAATCATGTATTTTATTGTTATAGATATTAAATCATCTATTTTTACATAGAAATTTACTAATATTGAATTATGTATTTTATTATTATAAAAAATCAAAATCTTTAACTGAAGTAAGTGATTCATCTGTTAAATCCAAAAGATACATCCCCATAACTGTTAAATCTATAAAATTTATGGATTTATTTGATCCAGCTGACGTGTCTGATCAATCCCCTAATGAACGTCAATTAGGTCCAATGAATAGGGGTGTTCAAAACCAGATATCCAAAAATTCGGATGTCCGAATTTTCAAAACCCCCCCAAAAAATTAAAAAAAATACATTCTATCTCTAAAATTACTAGTGATAGACATCTAAATGAGAAAATACTCTAATACAAGTACATTAAATAGTGAAATTAACGGTGACTAAGCTCGATGATGAACTACAAGTCGGTGGTGTAAGACAGTGAGCCAGTGAGGGTTGAGTTTTGGAGGACGACAGGATCCAAAGAAGCAAAGAGAGTGAGAAGCAGCGTTTAAAACATTATATTTAGGGTTTCTTAAGTTAAAGTACATTAAACTAAATAATATATATAATTTAATATTTAAAAATATATATACATTTCAGATATTTTCGGATATCCGAATATCTAAAAAAAATTAAAAATTAATATCCGAATTTAGGATATCCGAATTTTTGGATATCCAAACTTCGAAAATTTTGGATATTTCGAATTCGGATTCGGATTTTGATATTTTTGAACACCCCTACCAATGAAGGGTAATTTGGATCCAATAAAGATCAACCAGGTCTAATAAAAGGTAATTTGGGTCTAGTGAAGGTCAACTAGGTCCAATGAATGTCAGTTAGGTCCTATAAGGATTGCTTAGGCCCGATGATGCCTAATGAGGCCTAGCAATGGTTTGTTAAGCCAATGTTGGTCACTGCCCATTAATGCTTGATTAGGCCCAACAAAGGCTAATGAGGCATAATGAAGGCCAGTTAGGTAAAATAAAGGACAACTAGGTCCAATGATGGTCACTTAGAGCCTATATTGTTCTCTTAGGCCCAATGAAGTCTGATGAGGACGAGCAATGGTTTGTTAGGCCCAATGGTGGTCAGTTATGCCCAATGATGCTTGCTTAGGCCCAATAAAGGCTAATGAGGCCTGATGAAGGTCAGTTAGGTAAATTTAAGGTTAACTAGGTCCAATGAGGGTCACTTATGGCCTGTGGTGTTCTCTTAGGCCCAATGATGCCTGATTAGACCGAGCAATGGTTTGTTAGGCCAAATGGTGATCAGTTAGGCCCAATGAAGGCTAACGAGTCCTCATGGAGGTCAGTTAGGTAAAATGAAGGTCAACTAGGTCCAAGGAAGGTCACTTAGGGTCTATGTTGTTCTCTTAGGCCCAATGAAGCCTGATGAGACCGAGCACTGGTTTGTTAGGCCAATGGTGGTCAGTTAGGCCCAATGAAGGCTAACGAGGCCTGATGAAGGTCAGTTAGGTAAAATGAAGGTCAACTAGGTCTAATGAAGGTCACTTAGGGCCTATGTTGTTCTCTTAGGCCCAATGAATCCCGATGAGACTGAACAATGGTTTGTTAGGCCCAATGGTGGTCAGTTAGGCCCAATGGTGGTCAGTTAGGCCCAATGATGCTTGCTTAGGCCCAATATAGGCTAATGAGGCCTCATGAAGGTCAGTTATGTAAAATAAAGGTCAACTAGGTCCAAAGAAGGTCACTGTTGGAACCAAAAATAAGTGTGACTGACGCCATCAAATCTATTCTCGAATAATTCGGCTGACGAATCCATTGTAAAATGATTCAGCGACGTAGGTTGTGATGATCGAGGCTTGCAAGTTTGGGCCGAAGACGTTTTCTTGAAAAGTCAACTGTTCGAGTCAACGGTCAATGTAAAAGTCAACGAAAGATCGGTTCGAGCGAGTCAAGCTTCATGTTATCTAAATCCACTTTGATTTAATTAATAATTTACTTTAGTTGTTTATTTGTAATTTGCTCATTTTATTTGTGTCTTGCTAGTTAGTGGGCTAGAGAGCACATGGGCTCTCTATAAATAGGAAGGGATAACTTCATTTGAAAAAAGAGAGAATAAGGAAAGAGTAAGAGATGATTCTTAGAGTGATGTGAGCAATCATTTCTAGAGAGAGAGAGTCTCACATTGGGTTTGAGCTCAACCCAATGTGACCATGGATTTCCTATGACGAGTTAGTAATCATTCGGTTCGTTGTAATCATTCAGCAATAATCAATGAATCGTTTGATTTATCATTTTCTTGTTATAGATGTTCTTAGATTCTCATCATCCAGTCTCCTCATCTAATCTTCGTTCTTGCTCACGATCAAAATTCTCGTAGTGAAATCGGTCCTGAAAAATGGTATCAGAGCGGGTACCGATCAAATCGCGTCTCACGACGAATCTGATCACTCGAATCTTCATTTTGAGCTTGAATGAAGTGTAGATTTGAAAACCCACTTTGGAGACTTTTTCTACTTTTTCATATTTTTTGGAGTTGTTGGATGATTTCTGGATGAATCTGATGATAGATTCTTGTTGTTGGGTTCATTTGGAAGTGATTTCATGCTCCATACGTCAAAATAAGTGAAGAAATATGAGATCCGAGCAGAAAAAACGAACCTGTTAGAGTTTTCCCGTTTTTGGAGTTTTTGAAGATTTTTGAGCTTTGATTCTGAGTTTTTGGTGCTATTCTTAGTGTTTTTGGATGAAATAAAGTATGAATCTTGATGGAAAATGTGTTCCGGATCCATTGGAAGCATCGGTTTCGCCTGATTCGTAACATATTTGACAGATCTGGAAAAACACACACTTAACGGTGTTTACTAGGTGTTCTTCGTGTTCTAGATAGATTTCCAGATTTCAGGGATGATTCGGGACGTTTAAAGCTACGTTTCGAGTTGTTTGTGGCCAGAATGCTTTCGTCTAATGCTAGACTTCATCTTTCATTCATGGATCTGTATTTTCATCCTGTTTTGGTGGTTCAAAATCGTTCACGAAGCTTTGGGTTTACTGCTGTTCTTTATGTGTTCATAAAATTTTCTGGGTTTTGTTGAAGATGTACTTGGCGATCTTTGGTGAGCTTGAAGTTTGTCTGGGCGATCTCAGCTTACTCTTAGCAATCTGGATTAGCTCTTGGAAACCTCGAATCCTCCTTGGCGATCTTGAGTTGGCGATCTGGAACTGTACCTGGCGATCTTGGCCATGGGCTTGGCGACCTCGAATAAGTCTTGGCGACCTCGAATAACCTTGGCGATCTCGTCTAAACTTGACAACTAGGTTTTTGTTCAAACAATTTTCAATGACTTCTGATCGTACACATATGTAGAGCATCAAATAAGGAGTTCGTGGACATAAAATTCATTGATTTTCATTGAGTATTGTGGGAGATACGGTTATAATACGCTTTTCCAGCGATGGTTGCGTTTTTCCGGTGGATTTATTTCGGCAGACAAGGGTTTCAGGTGGTATGAGGAAGACGATGACGTGGTTGAGAGTGATTAGTTCACCGTGAATTCTCTCTCTCCTCCCTTGGCGGATTTCCAAAGTCAACCCTAAGGGCTGTCGAAATTCTATTGGAGGAAAGTGTCTTGTGGGACCCACCTGAGCAAAAAAAAGGACATTGAAAGGCATCAAGTTGTCGCGCATGGACCCCTCCCAGCTCTTTTGAGAACCATTGAAGGCTGTGTGGTTGTAGCAATTTCATTGGCCGATTTAATTTATGTAGGCCCTACGCGACATACGAGAACCGTTGTATGTCCTTGGAGCTGTCATTCCTGACTGGTGCATCACCATACCACGCGGATCATCATCTGGGCCGCCCATCTCATTCAATCTGAGCCGTTGAAGGATTTGTTGTGGTGCAACCTGATTGGTGCATTTGCATTCACGTGGATCAGCTTTTACAACCATCAGATTACATAATTCCAGCCGTTGATTTTGTTTTCAAGCTGAATTCTGATTGGTCTATAAATAATCACACGGATTGTGCTTTTCAATGCAAATTTTTCAAGACTAATGGTATTTTTAGTATTTTTTGTTAAACACGGGGTTTTTTTTTCTGTCACTCTTTAACAAGATTAACAGAGTTGACGTCCCTAACGAAATTTTGGAATGTTTCATTAGTCATGGATTTATTCCGCCATATTTTCACCGGGTTTCTAGTTTTTTTTTTGACGTCAAGACCACGTTAGCTAACGACCACTGACAGACTGGTTTCGCTTCTCGGTTAAGTTTGTGACCGTTTCATTATGTCTCACTCCAAGTAGTTTAGCTGATGCAGTGCCGATGTCATCTAACCGAATTAACTAGAATCTCAGTTAAATATTGGAATATTCCATTAAATCTCTAACGGAAAGCCCGTTACTTGAATAAAAATTGATAGTTTTCTCAGATTTATTCCAGATTGCACCGTTTGACTTAGAATTCTTCACTGAATATTTTTCCGAGCTCGTTTTTCAAGACCCAAAATTTATGAAGACTCCGGTTATGAATAATTTTCACGTTCGGGATCTCAGTTTTTCACCGATTTGACATTTTATTTTTGCATCCAACCCAGTCACGCGGAACAAGTTCAGTATTTATGGATCATTCACAATTGTCAGTATCCGGCTTCCGGTTTCTCGAAAGATTTTCTGATTTTAGGATTTTAGCATCGTTTTCTCTTTGAAACTGAGCGGAACGGTTCCACTCTCTGCATCTGATTTTCCGCTTCCACATCGGATGTTTTTAGAGAGATCTAGAGAAAAGGGGGAACCATTATGGATTTGGATTATTGGGTCGATTATCAAAAGTTGGAGCATTTTCAGTGTTTGGTTGGTTTATCTGATTCAGCTTGTTACGATTTTGACTCTGGTGTTCAGCATTCTTAGTATTGTACCCGACCGTGTGAACCGAGTGAGCTGCAACACTTGGCTTTCAACTGGAGAAACAAGAACAGAAGAAGCTTATTCAAAGGGGGAATCTTTACAACAGAAAGATTCGGGTTTATCAGTTATTCTTCGAAGATGTATGACAGAGCGGTTCTTAACCAGTATGAAAGATTTGACAACCACTACAAAAAAAATGCCATTTAGTGGCACATTTGTTTAGTGGCATTTAAATTTTGTGCCACTAATATAGGGTTTTACCGACACATTATATGTTGACTCATAGTTTCAGCGGCATTTAGATTTTGTGTCACTAGTGGCACTTTAATTAAGTCACAATTACTTATAGCTTTTAATTTTTCTAAAAATTAACCTAAGCATCAAAAAAAAAAAAAATGAGTACCGCCAAATTAAAAATCAAGACCGCTAAAAATAAATTGACCCTACATTTCATTCCCCCCAAAGTAATTGAACCCTAATTTCATCCCCCAAGACATCAAGCAGTTGAACTAGTTGAAGGAACAAAAAAATGTCCGGCATAGGGCATATTCGAAGAATCAAACCCGTCGAATTTCATCTCTCAAAACATAACACAGATGCGGATTACTGGTAAGTGCATCGTCTTCTTTACAAACCGTAGTTTCTTCATTGTCTTATATCACCCTCACACACACACACACACACACACACATATATATTGTTGATATATAGCACCTTGTATTCAATTTTAGCTCAATTCCCGTCTGCCTCGCTGGTTCTCGACAGCCTCCATTGGTTTATACTTTAATCTTTTCATCAGGTTAGATTCTAATTGGGAATCAGGGTTGTTAATTTAGTCGTTTATGCTTATGCTTCTGTTTTATGTGACTTGGACATAAATGGTTGCTGATTTAGTCGTGAATGGCGGTTGTTGATTTAGTCGCTCATACATTCATCTTTTGACAGCCTCCATTGACCGATCTATGAATTTTTAACTGTTATAACAACATACTAGACGAATAGTCACATGTATGCTAATAACAATGGGGATATAGTAGATCAGGTTTTCCAGTTGAAACAAATAGCAGCACCATCATGAACATAATGTCACAAAGTAATTGGATAACCATAAAGAATAAATAAAAACATGAAAAGGAGCCTGAAGTTATAGCAGATTAAATTATCATACAGACATGCTGTTATAATAAGATGTGATTTTAGTAAATATGTTTTCAAATTTACAAATACAGATGATAATAGTAAGTTATAAAATATTGGACATGTAGAGGAATGTTAAGCGTAGAGGCGGTAGTTTTAATCCACTTATATGAGAACAGGTCAATTGTATTACTGTTGTAATTGTTTGATCATGGTCAAAGAGGGTAAATGTAAAGAAAGTTGGTAAACATGAAACATATCAAACGGGTCGAATGGGTCAAACTCAAAAGTCATCTAATGTACGTTCAAAATAAACATCACAACATGCTAAAAGGGTTTGTTTAGGGGAAAGTATTCAACAAATCTAATGATATAGTCTTCTAATCATATTTAATGAATGATTACTTGCAAAACCAAATACATGTGATAGTGCTTCTTTGACCCGTTGTGCTGCCAATAACCTGACGCTCCACATATATAAAAATGGGCAAAAATCCTCCACTGTATTTCTTTTCAAGAAACTGACCAACATTCACAAGGCCTATAAGTTGGCTTGTTTTGTATCATAAAACCCCTTAGCAAAAACAGTAGTCAAACACAAATTGATCAAGAAAGATACAAAAACGGCAACAGAAGATTCAATCGAGTAGTAATTAATTGCTTCTTGGGTTCCTTTTTTGTTTGGATCAATTTTCTTGATTGTACTAAAGTAGAATGTAGAAATACATTATGAGGCATTGTGACACGCCCTAATTGGTCTTGAACTCAGTTTTGGAACAAAAAGAACTGTAATTATAAGTAAATCAAGAAAATGAACATTAAAGATATGAAAAGAATCAAGAAGGTGGGATGAAAAACCGCATAAACTTAACCTATTGAGAGTTCTTTTCTGCTAGGTTGTGCATCAACACACTATTGTTGGTATGGCTGCTGGTACCAAAAGCAAACTAAGTTAGTCATGGGTAATGTTTATCCTCCAGGGAATAAATATTATAGGTGTAATTTATATTCTTCATTTAAACTATGAATTTTATAAGACAATTTGCTAGGCATGAGAGAATTTAAAGTGCAGGCATGATTAAGATTCAACCTGAGGTCAACAACTAAGTGAAAGGGGCGAGACATGTGACTATATTAATGTATTTGTTTGTTCTTTTGGTTTACATATATTTTTCATGGCACAATCAATCTCTTTGTTTGTTCTATATGTTGTTTTTCAAGTATTTATGGTTTTAATGAGGTTTGAAAGGTTTTAATTTAGCATATTGTTTTTCAGGGTGAAGGTTTCTGTTAATCTTCTGCTGAGGTACTTTTTAAGTTTTTAGTCATTGATTTTCATATTATTTATATGATTGGGTCTTTATGTGTGTGTTTGTGTATTCAGTTATTGTTTGTTCTTTTGCCTGGATGTTATTTTTATTAGCTTTATAGTTGATGTATGATAGGATTGTTTCTCATATGGTGTGTGTTTGTGTATTCAGTTATTATTGTTCCCTATAGAGATTTCAATAAAAAGAATATTGGATAGTAAGATTTTGCATACATTAATTTGAAACGGGTGGCTTTTATAATATTGGATAGTAAGATTTTGCATACAGTAATTACTTTTGAAAAAGTTGGACAGGTTTGTTTATTATTATTATTTCTTTAATATTATATGTTTGACCCGTTATGAATAAACATAGCTACTGTTATCAAAGCATTTTTGGTGAATCATGTTTATGTAGGCCTGGGTTGTTTTAAAGTTGCTTGCTCATTTAATTAGTGTCATTTTACTTTCACAACTGCATGGTTTTATGATGCCAGATCTGATGATCAAATAAAATGCATTTTTGACTAATCAGCTCTTATGTGTTCGCAACCATTTAAGTAAAGTATGTGTTCTTTGGGTTGGTTTTAAAGTTGCTTGCTCATTTTAATTAGTGCTGTTTTACTTTCAGAGCCAGTTGCATGGTTTTATGATGCCAGATCTGATGATCAAATAAACTGCATTTTTGACTAATAAGTTTTATGTGTTCGCAACCATTTTGGTAAAGAATAGAGGATTTTAAACCAATTAAAGCAAGAGAAGGTGCCTAATACTCAAATAGGTTCATTCTGATGTGTTGTGATTTGCTTTTGTTGTTGTTTGTTGTGAGTGTTAACTATGTTATGCTATTATTTGGGGTTCTTAGTGTTTGGGATTTCCTTGACTTCATTTTTTGTTCTGCAAGGAAGTTTTTTGAGATTGCTGTTGGATTAATGGTACAGATGCATTTTTATGTGTTATTTTTTTTTGCACTACTTGCTTGGTTGGTTAATGATGATTCTCGATTGTCATATGTGGATGTTCTTTGCTTGTAAGTTACAGCTTTGAACCTTTACAAACAGAATATCACTTACAATTGTTCAAAATGAATCTATTTGAGTAGCCAGGACATAATTTAAGTAGGCACAACAGAATTTAAATGTTCTGCTCTACATTATTGTTTTTTTCTTTACTTCGCGATGTAGGGTTTACAACAAAATTGAAACGCTATTCTGTTATACATTATTATTTGTTGCAATATATAGATGTGCTTATGTTGTTGCAAATATCTCTAATTCACAGGGCAAGAAAGCCGTTTGAACAATTGATATTCTTTGTTTTAAAAAGGTAAGACTTTTAACTACTTGAACTAGTATATAATGAAAACTAATTAGAAATTGTGATTTCTTGCATCGCCTATCAGCCCATTTTATGTAATTCATAATCACCAACAAACCAGCCCCAAAGTTGTATGTTCTGACTCAAACTGCTCATAATCACCAACAAACCAGCCCAAAAACTCTATGTTCTAATTGGAGGAACTAATGTTAATGGGTAAGTTTTAACTGTTTATTTCTACTTTTTTATACAACAATGGCTTGGTTCTATTACCTTACCCATTTGACCCGTTTGCATTTTGAAGTGAACATATGATAGCAACATGATTAGGTTGTTATATATGTATTTGCAGGTAACAATGCTTTGAAGAATTTTCATACAAGCTTTTAACAATTTAAGTGTAGGCATATGAAGAGCAAGACATGGGTAACAATGACATGTTTAAAGAGGTATGATATATATAGAATAATGATACGTAATAAGAAAACTAGTATGCACGAATTTAATTTTAATTTGTAAATGCGTATATAATACCGGTTGATTTTAAATTTGTACTAATGCTTGATTATATGGTTGATGATGACAGGGTGGATACAATAAGAGGTTTCGAAGCTATGTTT
This sequence comes from Deinandra increscens subsp. villosa, assembly GCA_039602395.1. NCBI lineage: Eukaryota > Viridiplantae > Streptophyta > Magnoliopsida > Asterales > Asteraceae > Deinandra > Deinandra increscens. The sequence goes on along the minus strand of JBCNJP010000035.1, from coordinate 53,312 downwards.
CTATGGTTGATGGGGAATGATAACTACGTTTGAATGTTTTAACTATTTGTGTAAACATTTGAAAACTGAAACATGTTTGAATGTTAAAATTACTTTTGTAAACATTTGGATCTACATTTACAATTTAATCATTCTATTGATATTTTATATTATATCTTATATTTTATAATGTAGATAATGTGGTTTTTGTTGCAATGTCATTAAAATTAGTGTATATATATATATATGTGTGTGTGAGAGAGATTATAATAACTTTAGTGGCATAAAAGATTAAGTGCCACTAAATATACTATAGATATATAACTATAATAATCTTTTAGTGGCATAAAACATTTGTCACAATAGTCTTTTTCTTTATTGTGGCAGAAAAAAAAGTGCCACTAAAAGCCTAAAAGTTTGAGTGGCGTATTGGAAAAGTGCCACTAAAAGGCTTTAGTGTCACCACTTTTAGTGGCACTTATCTTTTGTGCCGCATATTCTTAAAAAAGCTTTTAGTGGCACTTTTTTGGCTTAGTGCCTTTTTTCCATGCCACTGAATGGCATTTTTTTTTTGCGTCAGTCAAGGGGGAATTGTTGGAACAAAAAATAAGTGTGACTGACGCCAAATCTATTCTCGAATAATTCGGCTGAAGAATACGTTGTGAAATGATTCAGAGATGCGGGTTGTGATGATCGAGACTTGCAAGTTTGGACCGAAGACGTTTTCTTGAAAAGTTAACTGTTCGAGTCAACGGTCAACGTAAAGGTCAACGTAAAAGTCAACAAAAGATCGGTTCGAGCGAGTCAAGCTTCATATTAATTAAATCAACTTTGATTTAATTAATAATTTACTTTAGTTGTTTATTTGTAATTTGCTCATTTTATTTGTGTCTTGCTAGTTAGTTGGCTAGTGAGCACATGGGCTCTCTATAAATAGAAAGGGATAGCTTCATTTGAAAAAAAAAGAGAATAAGGAAATGAATAAGAGATGATTCTTCGAGTGATGTGAGCTATCATTTCTAGAGAGAGAGAGTCTCACATTGGGTTTGAGCTCAACCCAATGTGACCATGGATTTCCTATGACGAGTTTGTAATCATTCGGTTCGTTGTAATCATTCAGCAATAATCAATGAATCGTTTAATTTATCAATTTCTTGTTATAGATGTTCTTAGATTCTCATCATCCAGTCTCCTCATCTAATCTTCGTTCTTGCTCACGATCAAAATTCTCGTAGTGAAGTCGGTCCTGACAGTCACTTAGGGCCTATGTTGTTCTTTTAGGCCCAATGAAGTCTGATGAGGTCGAGCAATGGTTTGTTAGGCCCCATTGTGGTCATTGAGGCCCAATGATGCTTGCTTAGCCAATGAAGGCTAATGGGACCTAACTAATGTCAGTTAGGTCCAATGAAGATCAACTAGGTCCACTGAATGTCACTTAGAGCTTATGTTATTCTCTTAGGCCCAATGAAGCCTAATGAGATCGAGCAATGGTTTCTTATGCCCAATGATAGTCAGTTAGGTCCAATGATGCTTGCTTAGGCCCAATGAAGGCTAATGGGGCCTAATTAATGTTAGTTAGGTCCTGTTAGAGCATATTCCTATGCTACAGAGTGTCTCGTGTATTGTATCTAAGTGAGCGTGTGTTAGTGAGTCTGTGTGTCAACATACCAAGGTGGTCGTACCATCTGGTACGCCGTACCAATTGTATGCTCGTACCAATTGGTCCGTCACATGGTACGCAGGCTTATTTGTTGCTACTATAAATAGGATTGTGTTAGAATGTGAGCTTAAGACTCTGAGTCATTCTACACCTTTCTGTGTGTGTTCTAGAGAGAGAAACCAGAGAGAGTTCTTTGTAATCTTGTGTGATTCAATAAGAAATCTCTTATTTGCTTTATTTTGTTCACTAGATTGATTGATTCACGCAGTAGTAAGATTATTCCGTATCCTTACAAGTGGTATCAGAGCAATCCAGGTTGCTCTACTGCTGTGATTTGGTCATTTTTTGAAATCCTAGTGAGAGAAAGTTTGGTGTTGGTCGTTTTTCATCAATTTTTCTTAACTCTGAGTGATTCTAAGGTCAAAAAAATTTTCTAAAGCTTTCTAGAGTGTTTTCGCACCTCACTGTTGCAATTTCCAGTTCAAAAAGTCAAAATTACAAAAATCATTCGATTTGTGTTTGGTACGCCATTGGTATGCCCGATGAATTCGATGGTACGCCGGATGATCCTTTGGTACGCTCCTTGGTACGCTAGGCAATTTTCATAGATTTCTGGCATGCTGGTTGTTGGTACGCAAGGCAATCTTCATCGGTGGTACGCGACTATTACTTGTTGGTACGCAGGCAGTTACACCGTACCAAGGTGGTACGCTGACAATTCTGGTACGCTGAGTTCACCGGTACGCTACTGAGTTGGTACGCTGAAGAGTTTGGTACGGTGGTCAACGATTTGATACGCTGAGGGTGGTTTTGACACGCTTCTAAGACCTCCGTTTTTGCATCCGAAGTTTTAGATATCGAACGTTTAGTACAAGATGTCTGATTTCCAAGCGTTTGCGGTCATGCAAAACACGGTGCAAGCTATGCTTAACTTTGATAACGAAATTTGAACAAGCCAGAAAGTTCCCAAGTTGTTGAAATTGGAAGATTATCACAACTGGAAGCAAAGATTTTCTGCTTACATTAGCACGAATGATATCGATTTATGGATTCCAATTCGGAAGCTCTACATGCATCCAACCGATCAAGGAGATTTTAAAGAAATTCACAATTTTGATGCTGCTAAAAGAACAAGCTATGAGCTTGAGCAAAAGGTGTATGGTTATCTTACGATAGCTTTACCTACTGAATTGTTACATCAATTCAGTACTTGCCAGAAAAGTAAGCAGTTATGGGATGCTTTGTCTACAAGATGCGAAGGCAATGATCAATACAAGAAGAGTAGACGAAAAGTGCTGAATAAAGAATTTGAAAACTTTCAACACTATGATAAAGAAAACATCACTGCTCTTGTATCCAGATTTTCACATCTAATCGGTGAAATGAAAGTGGTTAACATTGAGAAGACCGAGGAGGAATTGAAAGAGAAATTGATGGAAGCATTACCAGAAAAGGAGGAGAATTATGTGTTGTTGCTTACTCATGACAAAGAGTATTCTACATTATCATTTCATGATTTAACAGGAAAGCTTCATGCGAGAAATGGAAATGATGACTTCACATAAATTAACTGCTCAACTATAAAATCCTGAGTTGTATCATAGTCAAAATTCTGCAAGTATCAATGCAAAATCTAAATCATTTGGTTTTGATTCATCAAATCCAGCTCCAACAGCATTTGTTGCTAGTCATGGATCAGGAAATTCTGAAAATTCATCAAGAGGGTGTAATTTCACTATTCCAAATCATTCAAGTCAGACTTCATTTTCTGCAAAAACACCTGATGAACATTTGGCATTGATTTATGCATTGTTATCTTTATAATATGGGTTGTTGAATGGTGGATTGCCAACAACTAATCTGATTAAAGAAGATTTTGATCAGATAGATCCAGATAATCTTGAACAAATGGATATCAATTGGCAACATGCTATGCTAGCACAAAGAGCTAAAAGGTTCAGGAAGAAAACGGGATTCAAAAGTTTGAATCCAGATGGTAAAGTTGGATTAGACAAATCAAAGGTAAAATGTTTCAAATTTTTCAATTTTGGACATTTTGCTCGTGAATGTTCAAAGTCAAACGCTTCTTCATCAAAGTCTCCAACAAATAATTAAGATTTAAAGGCATTAGTCTCACAATCTAATCAAAGGATATGACTGGTCAGATGATATTAAACATTTTGAAAGTCCTATTGTTTTTACTGCAATTCGTAACAATCCTGCAGGTTCATTTAATGATGAGTTAGCTGAAATGCAACATGCGTTTATGGTTCAAATTGACTAGAGTGATTCTGAATCTGAAACAAGTGGATCTGAAACTAGTGGTTATGAATCAGTTGGTGAATTTTATTCACAAAAGGATAAAAGAATTCAAAGTTTGGTAAAAGAGAATGAGTTGTTGATTGTTGAACATAAAAGGAAGATAAAAGAGTTGACAGGTGAACAAACAACATTGGAAGATCTAATTCAAGAATTATCGTCTCAAAAGGAAAAAATTTCAGATTTTCAAGCAGACATTGTTGAGAAAGAGTTAAAGTTTCAAGGTGTTGAAAAAGATTTTGAACAGAAATCTACAAAAGTTATCTGAAAAAAATGTTGAGTTAGTCAAGGAAGTTGAAAAGTGGAAGGCTGAAGCTGATTATGCTGCAAATGATTTCAATAATTTGTTTGAATAATCCAAGGTTAAGCTTGATATGCTTAACAAGTCTTCTGATGAACAAGCTGCTAAAATTCAGTCATATAAGATTGATATGGTAAAGTTGCTAGAATGAAAAGAGAGAGTTGGTAAGGGTGAATAAGTTACAAAATGCGAATCTTGATATTCAACAGAGAAATGAAGATAAGTTGAAGAAAGAGTTATTTTCCGAGCTTGATAATTTGAGATTGCAAAAGTATGAAACACACAAAGTTGCTAAGAGATTGATTGCAACAGAAAAGGAATTGGCCGAAGCTCAACGGAAGATTTCTGATTTGAAGATCCAAGTGATTGATGCAAATCGTCTTTTGAACAATGTCACCAATTCGCAATTTTTCACAAGTTTTCTAGCAAATGATGAAAATTTTGAGAAGATGTTTGATAAGACAGTTTCACCTCCTCTAATATAAAAGAAGATGTCAACATTGTCAAAGAAACAGTTGAAAATTGTGATTATTCAAAGTTTTCTGATTCTAAGTCTGAGGAAACGAAGAAAACAAAGAATCACAAGACTGGTAAGCAAGCTGAACAGAAATCTGAGATTCCTAAAACTTCAAAGTTAGTGTCTGGGTATTTGTCTTCTGAAGAAGAGAAATCAGCTACTTTAACTGGGGATATTCGTTCCACTACTGATTTTGATGAAACAATCTTCTATGCTCCAAAAGATGTTAACAAAGTTAAAGCTGAGTTTACTCGTCTTTCGAAGAACGGGCATCAATCATCTGGTTTCGAAGAAAAGATTTCAGGTAAACATGTTGGTTTGGGTTTTAAGAAGAAAGATACTGATGTTGGTACTTCTCAGACTCAAAAGTCACGGAATTTGAAGAAGGTTATTTGAAGCAAGCAAAGACATATGTGTTTCAAGCTGAAAAGGTTCAACCTGAGAGGTTTTACAAACTCAAAGGTTCGGAACAAATATTTTCTGACAAGGAATTTCCACTTCACTCTGTGGATTCTCAGAAAATAGCTGAAGCTTTTCTCAAATCTGATGGTACTCCAAAGAATAAGAAGAAACAACCTGCTAAATATTCTTCTAGAGGTTCTAATTCTACTCCAAAAAACCTGACATCAAAATGGGTACATGATCATCGGTTCCAGGTATTTGATTCCTTTTATGATCATTTTGGAGATGCTAACTTTTGTGAAGCTTTGCAGAGACAAAAGAGGAAAAATGTCAACAATCCCTTGTGTTATAATTGCCAACAAAAAGGGCGTATGGCACAAGATTGTCATGTCACTTCTGCTTCTACTTCAAGAAAAGGAGAGGTTCCTTTAGTTGGTAAATCTGCCAAATACAAATTCATTGATGAATATGGCAGAGTATTTGATGAATATCAACCTACATTTTTCAAAAGTCAAGGAAGATTTATTCCTAAATTTCAAAATGTTCTATATGTAGGTTGTTCGTCACAATCCACTGTGATCGGTTCATCAAATACTGATTTATCAACACACCAAATGGGGAAACCTAAATTGGTTTCAAATGGTAACCAGAACACTGGTCGACCAGAGGCGATTCGCTTCGGGTCATTTATGAGCTGACTTGTTTGACGAGTGTGCAGGTACTTCTAGAACACCTATCGGTGATTGAAAAGTTGCTGATAGAGGAGTATTCTGCTGATTTAATTTAAGTTTACAAGTGATATCAAACTTCAAAACTAAAATTTTTCTGAAAGCAAAAACTGAAAGGTATCCATGTCGAAAGGTCAATTTTCTTTCTTTAATGCATTTGTTTGTAGTTTAAAAGGAGAGAATTGAAAATACCAAAAACAATGTCTTTGTGATTTTGTTAAAATGAAAAATCCAAAAATAGAGTTTTCATTTTAAGGGAGAGAAAAATAGAAAAACATTGAAAAATAAGAAATTGTATTCGACATAATTGGGAAATGATGGTACATTGGCTTACGTGTCTGACTCATGGATAAATTAGATAAAAAAGCCATAAGATTATTGTTTGATGTGCTTGGTAGGCTCGACATTAAATCAGAAAGTATTTAGATGTGATATACATTAAATACTAACGCTTGAGCAAGTGAACAACATCTTGAAGCGTATTTCAAGATATTGAAAAGATGTGTGAAAAAGAAAAATGAGAAGTCACTGTGTAAACATGTGTTCATTTTGAAAGATTTAAACTTGTTTGATTTTCTTTATTTTGTCAAACGATAGGACTTTCTCTGCGTATCGAAAGATCGACCTGATTGTTGTTCGTTTGACGTTGTGCTTTATTTTCTTTGGTGTTTCGTATAATTCATCCGACTTTCTCTGCGTATACGGAAGTATCGACCCGATCGTTGTTGAGTTATACAATTTCAACTTATTTTATTTTCTTATTTTGTTAAATCTAAGGTCTTATCTGCGTATCGAAAGATCGACCTTAAGGTAGATGATTTAACGTTCTTATTTCTTTTTGCATGGAACACAGTTAACTATATCATGAATACAATCACTATGTGTTAAAAACATGTGAAGTCACAAAGTGTGATAAGCTAATGCATATCTGAGTATGTCTGATAGTGTGGGGTATGCTGGTCAAAGCAAATCTAATCAATACCTTAAATATCCAAATGTTATGAGTATGATTGTGCCTAAGTTTAAGATTGACAAATTATACCAGCAATCGACATGACTTGTGTGCTGAAGTAATTGAAATTGAAGTGTAGTTCAACATGTTATGTTCAATATGATCCCAAGTTGTGATCTTTCTTGCAAAAGACAAAAATAGTGTCTGATTATGTATTGCATTTATGTTTCATATCTGAAAAATACAAAAAGTTTTTAGGTGTGTTTTACCATAAACTTAAAAATCAAAAAGATTTTCGGTGTGTTTTGATATAAAGTTTCAAAAAGCCAAAAATATTTTATTTGTTTTCGACCGATGGAAATGTGATACGAAATCAAATTTCAAATCTATATCTTGGATTCTCGAAGAGAAGTTTTGCACCAAGATCAAATTAGTTTTCAAAAGAAAAAGGAAACCGTATTTCTGTCTTTTGAAATTGCAGGTTCTATGTGTCAAGACTCAAGCATGGTGAAATGAGGAGTTTGAAGTATCTCTCACAAATGGATCTTGAAGTTCAAAAATTATTTAAGAGTGATCCAACCATGCAAGCTCTATTGCTGACATTAAATTTCAAGTTTAAAATCAGATGCAGTGATGCTGAAGATTGATTGAAGACTAAAGTTTAGTTACCATAGATACACTACACGTTAAGGGGGAGTTTGTTAGAGCATATTCCTATGCTATAGAGTGTCTCGTGTATTGTATCTAAGTTAGCGTGTGTTAGTGAGTCTGTGTGTCAACATACCAAGGTGGCCGTACAATCTGGTACGTCGTACCAATTGCTACGCCCATACCAATTGGTCCGTCATATGGTACGCAGGCTTATATGTTGCTACTATAAATAGGATTGTGTTAGAATATGAGATTAAGACTCCGAGTCATTCTACACCTTTCTGTGTGTGTTCTAGAGAGAGAAACCAGAGAGAGTTCTTTATAATCTTGTGTGATTCAATAAGAAATCTCTTATTTACTTTCTTGTGTTTACTAGATTGATTGATTCATGCAGTAGTAAGATCATTCAGTGTCCCTACATGTCCAATGAAGGTCGCTTAGGGCCTATGTCGTTCTCTTAGGCCCAATGAAGCCTAATGAGGTTGAGTAATTGTTTGTTAGGGCCCAATGATGCTTGCTTAGTCCCAATAAAGGCTAATGTGACCTAATTAAGGTTAGTTAGGTCCAATAATGTCAATTAGGTCCATTCAATGTATGTATGTATATGTTTACGACTTGTATGTATATATGTATTATGTATAACATGTTTGTATGTATGTGTTTTAATAATAATAATTTTATTAATAATAATAATAGTATTATTATAACTATAATTATATGCATTATTTATATTATTATTATAATAATTATTATTTTTAATATGCTTATTATTATTATTATTATTATTATTATTATTAGGAAAATTGGATTTAAATAATCCCAACTTTTACCTATTGGCCAACAATAATCCCACGTTTGAATATCATTCTCAGCAGTCTCAACTTTCACTCATATTTTTACTAACACCGTTAACTTTTACTAACACCGTTAAATGAGTGATGACATGGCATGCTGACATGTACATTTTTAAAAAAAAAATTTAATAGTCTTTTTCCACATCAGCTTCCAAAAAAAAAATTTAACGGTGTTAGTAAAAATATGAGTGAAAATCTTGGTACATCTTCAGCATCACTGCATTTAACGGTGTTAGTAAAAATATGAGTGAAAGTTGGGACTGTTGAGAATGATATTCAAATGTGGGATTATTGTTGGCCAATAGGTAAAAGTTGGGATTATTTAAATCCAATTTTCCTTATTATTATTATAAGAAATATATAATAGCTATAGAGATCAGAAATAATTTTTATGGGCTATTTTCATTTCTCTCTTCTGAAATAATTTAACTTGATATTTTCACTTTCTTATATCCTAAATAATTTTAGCGGGATATTTCCCACCCTTTTATCTTTTCTTCTTCATTTTCCCTCAAATAATAGGAGTTGTTTATTTACCTCTAATAACCATCTAGAAACAAAAACGCACTCTCTCTCCCTCACCCCTCGCGATGCCCGTTGTACCTCTGCCCTTGCACATCTCCAACGACACCTACGCCCCCAATTCTCTTTTGCACCGACACAAATCTTGCTATCTCCGTCCCCAATCACCATCTTTAACCTATTTAACCCTTCAATTATCCAACTTCTCCCTTGGCGGGGTCGCAACATTCAGTTCATCCAAACGCCTCCGTAACCCCATCATTTACACATTCCTTAAAGCCATGAGGAGTAATTGGTTGAATTAAACCCTAAAATCACTCATCATTCGATTGTGAAGCAATCTAGGAAACCCCTTCATTCCCTATGCACGGATAAATCTTCAGTCTATTATCGATTTCTTATGAAGGATTTCGAAATCAGTGCAATCTTTTTCATTGAAACCCTATCCACGAACAAGAATTCTATAAGGTACGCCATACCCCCCCCCCCCCATGCTTCAATTCATAATGATTTTTCATTGTTCATCATCGTTTGATTTTTAATTGTGCCTGGTATTTATCTCTTCAATTTGGTACACTATGTGCAGTCCGTTGATTCTCTTATGCTTATGTTTTTTTTTGGTTGAATTTGTATGTATGGTTACATACTTTGCACCCTTATATACAGTCCATGGATTCTCATATGCTTATGTTTCTTCTGGTTTACGTACACAAGTTCTGAATCTGTTTGGGATTTGAATCGCTGCACCATATGTATTTTTCACCTCTTAAATCGCTTAATCGCAAACTTGAAGTTGTTTTGCTGCTATGCATTGAGAAAGTTACTCTTTAGCACCTTGGAACTCACCAATTGAATCACGGAATCAGGTTGACTATTTTGTTTTATTTTGCTTACATTAGCAAAATAACATTTGGGCGTGTGTTTACTGCCCAGCCCAGATAAGATTAATGACAATCAAGTTTATATTTTTCATATTTGACATGAAAAATCAAAGCATAAATTAATTGTTTTTTTAACCCAATTGATTGTTTGTCATTTCTTTATTTCATTTTTGATATGATTTATGCATTGAGTATATCATGTAAATGTAATGAACAGACCAACCTAATGAGATGTCAAGGTTAGGCATCAAAGAACATATTCAATTATTGTTATATTAGGCACTATTAAACAAGTTCCGATATGATTCATATGAGATTAAATAAATATAACCATATCCAGAAGACTTAACACTTTACACTTATTATCCAACTTAGTTTGCTACCAACTTATTATCTACCAACAAATCAAGGTTCCTTTGCTTTGTTTTTCTCATCTAAATTATTGGTCTAACATTTACAATGATTATATGGATTTTCTCATGTCTATGCATAAAAATTAATTTGACCTCTTGTTTGTGTGTATGGTATTCTTATTTGTATCTGAACGTTAAATTTAATATACATATTTAATTATAGGAAAATTGGATTTTAATAATCCAAGTTATTACCAATTAGCCAATATTAATCCCAATTTCAAAATTGGCCTACATTAATCCAAATTATTAAGGTGTTGGATTTCATTGGACCCCCGTTAAGTTTTCCTTAACTCCGTTAGTTTTTTGCTAACGTGGCAGCCACATGGCTTTTATTAATCAGTGCCACGTCAGCAAAAAACTAACGGAGATTAAGGAAAACTTAACGGGGGTCCAATGAAATCCAACACCTTAATAATTCCAATTTTGAAATTGGGATTAATATTGGCCAATTGGTAATAACTTGGATTATTAAAATCCCATTTTCCTTAATTATATGTATAAACTTTAGTCAAATGTAGGGATGTTCAAAACCGGATACCCGGAATTTCGGATATCCGAAAATTTTGGATATCAGTTTTTGCTGTCCAAGTCGAAGTCTGAAATTTCGGATATCCAAAATTTCGGATATCCGAAATTTCAGACTCGACTCCGATAGTTATAACGGATATCCGAAAATCCTGTTTTGTTTAAAAAAACCATAATTTAACAAAAAAAAAAAACGACAAAACAAATAAATATAGTCCAAATCTTCAAATACAAATAAACATAAGTTCGACTTAAAAAAACAAAAAAATAAATAAACATAGTCCAAGTCTTCAAATACAAATCAAATTAACCAAAAATATATTTTAATTTATTTAAATTTTTCGGATATCGTGTATCCGAAACTTCCGAAAATTTTGTAAATTATTGTCCAAGTCCAAGTCCAAATTTTTTCGGATAATTTGGATACGTAATTTTGGATAATTCAGATACGGATTCGGACTCGGATATTTTTGAACACCCTTAGTCAAATGTGCTTAATAATGAGGTAATTATTATATTTTTCTTGAAAGTCTCATTTCTCATTCTTATTTTTATTGGGTAGATTTTTGTTTTTATTATAACTTTTTACAAAAGACTTTTTATAAATATTATATATTCTTTTAATAGCAATTTATTGAAAAACTCTAGTAAGTTTCTTTTTATTACAATATTTATAAAATGTTTTTTTTTATAAATATTATATATTTTTTTTAACAGCAATTTATTGGAAATTTAATTTTATTATAATTTCTTACAAAAGGCCTTTTTGTAAATATTATATAATTCTTTTGTAAATGTTTTCCTTTAATTTTTTAATTTGATTTTTTTTTTGACACGCTTGACACAATTTACTCTTAGCTAATTAATTTTATTATATTCTTTTTACCCACTAGAATATATATTATAATGAACCAATTTAACTACATAAATGTTTTATTTTTATTACGAAACATTTCGCTCTTTTTTAATGAGTTTTGATTTTTTTTTTAAATATACACTCAGCTCTCACATTATCATGACGGAAGTTCAATTCGACGATGTAAGCTATTACTGATCACTTAAACCCTAAACTTTTTAGACATGAAGGATGTCAATAGTGTACGTAGTGCGTAATTTACATATTTTCAACACCTTTCTTACATGTCTTTTAATATTATTTTAGTTTTATTTAATAATAAGGTAATAATTACATATTTTTTAAATAGGTATAATTTAAAATTTAATTTACCAAAATAGGTGATTTGGAAAATATTTATCAAAATGAGGGTTTTTTTTTAAATACACTTTCTTACTCATACTCTTATTGATTAAAATATTTTTTTACTTAAAAAAGGTTTTGTAATAAAATAAAATAATACTTTGTTATAAGTGATCGATATTTTAAAATAAAGAATTGAGTGTTTTATAAATTTTGTGTAAAGGTTTTTTATTTTTCTAAAACCATTTTTTATAATTTCATCTAAACATAGACTTTTTTGTTACCTTTCATTGATACTTTTATTTCTTTAAAACTACATATTATAATAAACTTAAATATTTATTTATTAATAAAACATAAAAGAATTAAATATTTAGTTATTAATAAATAATAAAAGAATTAAATACTTAATTAGTTTAAGGGTTAAAAAAAATAAAATAATATAAAAAAGACATATGTAATAATTACATAACTATTACATGATTGATACATTTAATGAAGCATTAAAGACTATACAAAAACAAATTCCAAAAAAAGTTGGTCAAAATCTTGGTACATTTAGGGAGGGGGTGTGACACCCGAGAATTTCAAGGTTAACTTCCGTTAGACAAACCCGTTAGTTACGTTATAAGTAGCTAATGCATAACTAGGCCGAATACGTCCACGACCTTTGGTTGATCACCGAACCCGTCCATGTGTGTTATGTGTTCATCATTGATTGTCTTAATGTGCAATGTGATTTAAATACATGACTTATTATTGTGAATAGCATGATTAATTGTAAATACTTGATTATGTGAAAATTGCCTAAATTTGGTAGTCAGCGAAACTACCGAGCGAAACTATAGATTCGCCCGGTAGCTGGCTAGACTGATCAATGTACCCGAGATTAGAGCCAGTTTCGCCAGCCAGCGAAACTGCCAGCGAAACTAGCCTCTGATATAAATAAACTTAATGAACCCTAGTAGCCTCATTTGCCTCATTTCACAACCAACACACACATACACTTCTCTGGAACCTGGTCAGCCGAGAATACCATCAAGAGACCAAGATCTCAGCCTCTAGACCATCATCTCATCTCATCTATCGATTGTAGAATCAACCGTGAGTCCCAAAAACTATGCTTTATGTGTTTTCTATATGTTTTCTTCTTAAAGCATGCTCAAACCTTCATGATAATGCTTGATCTTCTGTATATATGCTTTAGGATGCTAGATCTGTAATAAAGTTGATAACTTTACGTGTGAAATCCATCCATGATTAGAGATTTGTGCAAAATAGGTCATTTTAGGGTTTTGAACCTATTTTAGAGATTTGATGATCAAAATGCATGTTAAACTTGTTAAAGTTGCTTGATTTATGTTAGTAAATGCCTATGGATGCTAGATAATGAATTGCATGTATGATCAGAAGCTGTTAGGTTGATTTTTAGGCAAATCCGTATGTTTTTCGCGACCAGCGAAACTGTTGTTCTCTGGGCGAAACTAAGTAGCGAAATTGCATCTCCTTCCAGCGACACTGACCAGCGAAACTATAGTGTCGCCGGGAACCTGACCAGACCAGCTCGAGCGAAACTATCGAGCGAAATACCTGAACGAAAGTTCAAACCAGTTTCCCTGCGAAACTAGGCTAGCGAAACTGCGTCAGCAGTTTCGGGCGAAACTAGCCTAGCGAAACTGTGTTACCGGGCATTGCCTAGCGAAAGTGCTGCCCGTGCACCTAGCGAAACTGCCTAGCGAAACTATGCTAGCGAAACTAAGACCTGACCTAAAAAAAACCAAACTTGTGAAATTTGCTTAAGTGTTATGCCATGACTTGCATGATTTTGCCATGATGAAATATGTTTGATATCTGATTCATATGAACCCTTGTTATGATCAACCATTGGTGTCGTGTGTCGGTATGTCGAGTCATAGTTGCAACGTGCTATGTTATGGACCATAGTGACGTTAAGTAAAGATTAGACACGAAACTAATACTTAAGACCTAAACGTGTTCTAGGTCTTCGTTAAACAACAATATTTGGATTTACTTGAAGTGTAGCAGTGCAACCAAAGGTGAGTGTCACTAACCCGCTTACCGTGAGTCCGTTGGGCCACACAGAATAACTTAACGAAAACAATGCTGACAAACTCGAGAGTGCTAGGCACCTCACTGATAAACATAAGAACACGGGATGCTTGGCACCCACTTGATGAACTGAAGTGTTTTATGGGAACACTTGTGAATTCTGAATAAACGATTTCTGAAACGAAAACTGTTTTAATATGGCTAGTGTAGGTTAAAGTCTAAACCATATGATATCACATGTTTTCTAAGGATGCCTTATAACTTAAAAGTCCTCAACTAAAATTGTGCCATTAATTGTAAAGCGAGGGGATGTTGGGTAGATCTACTGGAGTTTGACAAACTCCGCCCCGTGGCACGGGGAGTGCACGGAGGAACAATATCAGCCTATTTGACCGTGGTCCCGAGAGGACACGGGGGAGGCAGAAAACGCGATGACTTGGTCCGCACTGTACGGGATGGCTCGGCCCCCACAAAATAAGTCAGCTTTGGTACAAACTTCCTTAGAGCATGGAACAACGGATTAGCTACCCGCGATATCGGTTGAGTCCTTTAACTTTACGGAACTAGTACATACCCGATGACGCGGTCACGGACAAAACATTTATAAACTGAGAATTAATTACAAGCATTGCTTTTCACAAATGAATATTTTGTAAGTACATTTTGATACGAACTATGATTATGAGACCGGGCCAATGCATGACAAGCCCACTGTGAACTCACCAACCGTTAGGTTGACACTTGCGTGGTTTAAACTTTTGCAGATCGCTAAGGAGTATCCGGAGCGGGTTGGCATGGCACTTGAAGATCTTTGTTTTGATTTAAACTAAATTGGGAATTTAAAACAATGTTTATGTAAAGCACGTGGTTAGTGCTAAGACAATATTTTATTCCGCTGCGTTGTGTTTGAAACTTTGATTTATAATTTGTGTTTGAACTAACCCTGATTCGTTTAGTATTTGTAACTGTGGTTGTGGATCCTGGTCTAGTCGCGCCCCTTAACGGTATAAACTCCGTTAGTGGTATTTTGGGGGTGTGACAGATTGGTATCAGAGCCATAGGTTGCAGAGAACTGGAATCATTTTTGAAAACGATTTGGAAACTGCAACTTGAAAACCTTGGTTACAAAACAAACAAACAAATTCCCAAAGACAAAATTTTTACGTGCCAACCTGGGATACTCGCTCTGCTGTGTAAGTAAAAGCTTAGTACGTACAGATATATGTATATATATATATATAAGTATATATATAGACCGTGTCTAAGTAAGTCTAACGGAAAGACCTTAGGAAATTTTCACACGAATACGAAACGCGAACTCGAATACGCACACTACACTGGGGAAAGCGACAACGAAACGATGCTACACGCTACGTCCTGATTTCTACTACGACGACTACGCCGACGGTGACTTTATGGGAAGCCGACCTTCGACGATAGCCTTTACGACGTTCTTCGACGACGCCTCAATTTGCACGAAAATTTTTCTGGACTAATAGAGGGATAACGGGAACTGGCTAATATACATATTATGGGATATGTATAAAATATAACTGTGACTGAACACTGGCTACTTTAACTGTTCAGCAAGATGTCTGGAAGAGGAAACGGAAGAGGCGGTATTAACATGACGCCTGCACAGCTACAAGCGATGATTGCCGAACACGTGCAAGCCGCGGTGGCAGCCGTCCAAGCTGCATATGCCGCACAGGGTAACTATTATGCCGATTAAGGCACAAAGCAATTATATCATGACCTGTTTAATTTTAAAGTCCGAACTATTTATGCATCAGGAAACCAACACCACTGCACGTACAAGTCTTTCATGGACTGTAAGCCGATGACATTTTCCGGCGAAGAAGGAGCTGTAGGACTCCTCCGATGGATTGAGAAGTCCGAGAAGGTCTTCTCCATGTGTAATTGCCCAGCGGACAGCAAGGTTAAGTTTGCTACTGGTACTTTCGAAGGAGCTGCACTCTCCTGGTGGAACGCTGAAATTCAAATGGTTGGGCTAGAAGCGGCTGATAACATGCAGTGGGCAGCATTTAAGGAGCTGATCATGGAAGAATTCTGTCCACGTGACCAAGTGAAGAAGCTTGAAGGCGAATTCCTGAATTTGAAGATGTCTGGGTCTGAGGTTGAACAGTACACTGCACGATATCACGAGTATGAGGTCTTGTGCCCCTCAATGGTTGACGCTGAATTCAAACGCATCGAGCGTTATCTGGAAGGCCTCGCGCCTCAAATCAAGGGATTGGTGACTGCCAGCAACCCCGCAAACGTGCAGCAAGCCATTCGTTTGGCTCACAAGCTTACTGATCAAGAGGTCGAGAAAGGTACGCTACCTGCGAAAGCCACTGAAAAGACTGCCTTAAGTGGCAAGAGAAAAGCTGATGATGAAGCTCCTGAGAACTCGATGAATGTTCAGAGTGTGGGTAATAGCACTGGGAGGTCTTTCAACTCCCAAGGTCAAAGCAAGAGGTCTGGGAACAACAGTAGCAACTACCGCCAGGGTGGCAATGGTCAAGGCAACTACAGGGGTAACCTGCCCTTGTGTAACAGATGTGGGAAGCATCATGCTGGTGTTTGTAGGAAGAATCAGAACTGTGAAAGGTGTGGCAAGGGAGGCCACGAAGCAAAGGACTGTTGGGCGACTTTGCCCGAGCAACAAAATCGCCCCAGAAGAAACAACAACTATGGGAACAATCGGGGTAATGGAAACAACGGTCAGAACCAGAACAACAACAATGGGGGAGCCCGTGGCTGCTTTGAGTGTGGTGCTCAAGGTCACATCAAGAGAGACTGCCCTCAGCTAAGAAGACAAGGTAATGGCAATCAGGGAAATAACGGTGGGAATGGTAACGGTGGAGGAAATGGTAATGGGAATGGCAATGGAAATGGTGGAAATGGAAGAGGTCGAGCTTTCGTCATGGGCCAGGGTGAAGCTCGCAATGATGCCAACGTGATCAACGGTAAATTTATTTTGAACGGTTTCTTTGCTACTGTTTTATTTGATTCTGGTGCTGAGAAAAGCTTTATTTCCACTAAATTTGCTAGAATAATTAATGCTAAACCGATTGCCCTAGACGCTAAATATGTGGTAGAACTAGCAAATGGTAAACTTCATGATACGACCCAGATAGTTAAGGATTGTAAGCTAGAACTAGCGGGCCATACCCTAGGAATCGACCTTATGCCTTTCCCAATTGGTAGTTTCGACGTTATAGTAGGAATGGATTGGTTATCCGAGAATCGGGCTGAAATCTTATGTAAAGAAAAAGTGGTTCGTATTCCCCTCGAAGACGGCAAGATATTAACGGTTCAAGGTGAAAAAGGTGGAACAGTCACCGGCATTATTTCGTTCCTTAAAGCTCAGAAATGCCTCCGTAAGGGTCACTTCGCGATTCTGGCGAACGTCACTGACACGACACATCCCGAGCGCAAAATTAATGATTACCCGATAGTTCGCGACTTCCAAGACGTATTTCCTGAAGATCTGCCTGGCTTGCCTCCATTTCGACAAGTTGAGTTTGGGATTGATTTAGCTCCAGGTGCCGCTCCGATCGCACGCGCACCTTACCGATTGGCTGTAAGTGAACTCAACGAACTCTCCTCACAACTACAAGAGCTACTTGACAAGGGGTTTATTCGTCCAAGTTCGTCTCCATGGGGAGCTCCGGTACTGTTTGTTAAGAAGAAGGATGGAACGTTCCGCATGTGCATTGACTACCGAGAGCTTAACAAAGTTACGATCAAGAATCGGTATCCACTTCCTAGAATCGACGATCTCTTCGATCAACTACAGGGTTCCAGCTACTTCTCAAAGATCGATCTACGGTCTGGTTATCACCAACTTCGTGTTCGTGAAGAGGATGTTCCTAAGACTGCTTTTAGAACTCGGTATGGACACTACGAGTTCCTGGTTATGCCATTTGGGCTAACAAATGCACCTGCTGTGTTTATGGATTTGATGAATCGAGTGTGCAAGCCGTACCTCGATAAGTTTGTGATAGTCTTCATCGACGATATTTTGATCTACTCCAAGTCAAAGGAAGAACACGAGGAGCATCTGCGTCTTATATTGGAATTGCTCCGCAAGGAACAGCTTTATGCTAAGTTTTCGAAGTGTGACTTTTGGATCCGCGAAGTCCAGTTTCTTGGGCACATTGTAAATGAAGAAGGAATCCATGTAGATCCAGCCAAAGTGGAAGCAATTAAGAACTGGTCTACCCCAAGAGCGCCAACAGAGATCCGACAATTTTTAGGGCTTGCCGGATATTATCGAAGGTTTATTAAAGGTTTCTCTCAATTGGCTCAACCCCTAACGGCCTTAACGCACAAAGGAGTGCAATACAGATGGGGTGAAAAGGAAGAGCGCGCGTTTCAGACGCTTAAAGATATGTTATGTTCGGCTCCAATTCTTGCGTTACCCGATGGAATAGACGACTTTGTGGTTTACTGCGATGCATCGATTCAAGGACTCGGTTGCGTGTTGATGCAACGAGATAAAGTAATTGCCTATGGGTCCAGGCAACTAAAGGATACTGAAAAGAATTATACAACGCATGATTTGGAAATGGGAGCCGTTGTTCATGCACTCAAGATTTGGAGACATTACCTATATGGAACAAAGTGCACGATATTCACCGATCATAAAAGTCTACAGCACATCTTTGATCAGAAAGACCTCAACATGCGACAGCGACGGTGGGTCGAGTTACTAAATGATTATGATTTAGCCATTAAGTATCATCCTGGAAAAGCCAACGTTGTGGCTGATGCCCTAAGCAGAAAAGAGTACGAAAAGCCTCGTCGGGTACGAGCGCTTCAACTTACTATACATTCAGGATTACCGGATCGAATCCGTGACTGCCAACGAGAAGCTTTGAAAGCAGAGAACTTCGCAGCTGAAGCACTACGTGGTGTAGATGGCCATTCTGAAATTAAGTCCGATGGACTCACATACTATAATGACAGAATCTGGGTTCCTTTGTTTGGAAATCTCCGTGAGCTCGTGATGGACGAGGCTCACAAGTCAAGATATTCGGTGCACCCTGGATCAGATAAAATGTATCAGGACTTGAAGAATCTTTATTGGTGGCCGAATATGAAAGCCGACATTGCTCGATATGTGGCTAAGTGTTTAACATGTTCAAGGGTCAAGATTGAATACCAAAAGCCTTCTGGTTTACTGCAACAACCAAAGATCCCAGAATGGAAATGGGAGGATATCTCAATGGATTTTGTAACAGGACTACCTCATCGATCAAATCAACCGGATGCGATTTGGGTTATCATCGATCGATTAACCAAATCGGCACATTTTATTCCGATGAAGGAAAGTGATAATATGAATAAGTTGACAAAGCTGTACATCGACAAAATTGTGAAGCTTCACGGTGTGCCTAAGACTATCATTTCTGATCGAGATCCTCGATTCACTTCCCGGCTATGGCAATCAATGCAGGAAGCATTGGGAACCCGACTAGATATGAGCACAGCTTACCACCCGCAGACTGATGGTCAGACGGAACGAACGATTCAAACCTTAGAAGATATGCTCCGAGCTTGTGTTCTGGATTTTGGGAAAGACTGGGAGACTCACCTTCCACTGGTGGAGTTCTCTTACAACAATAGTTATCATTCAAGTATAGGTGCTGCACCTTTTGAAGCACTCTATGGCAGAAAATGTAGATCGCCCGTGTGTTGGGCTGAAACAGGTGAGAAAGGGCTCACTGGACCGGAAGTTATCCACGATATGACCGAACGGATTATTCAAATCAGGCAACGGCTAGCTGCAGCACGTGATCGACAAAAGAGTTATGCCGACAAACGCCGAAAACCTCTAAAGTTCGAGGTGGGTGACAAAGTATTATTGAAGGTATCTCCTTGGAAGGGAGTGATACGCTTCGGGAAGCGTGGAAAGTTAAATCCTCGCTACATCGGTCCGTTTGTAATTATTGGGGAAGTAGGCCCGGTGGCCTATCGATTGCAACTCCCTGCTGAACTCGATGGAGTTCACAACGTGTTTCACGTTTCCAACCTAAAGAAATGTCTGGCTGAAGACATCGAAATAATTCCCTTGGAGGAATTGGAAATCGACGAACATTTGAGATTTATTGAGCAACCAGTAGAAATCATGGGACGCGAAGAGAAAGCCCTCAAACGTAGCAAGATTCCGATCGTCAAGGTGCGATGGAACTCAAGACGTGGACCTGAATATACTTGGGAGCGTGAGGATCAGATGAAGAAAAAGTATCCTCACCTGTTCGAGCAAACGTCCACGGAAACTCATGGTATGATTTAATTTTGGGGACCAAAATTCCTTAACGGGAGGAGGATGTGACAACCCTAAAACTTTTTGCTTTCTTTCCCCAGCGACGATAGCAACGACGACAGCTGATGCTGCGAACGCTACGACACAAGAAGAATAATTTTCGGGACGAAAATTCCAATTTCAGGGGAATGATGTGACACCCGAGAATTTCAAGGTTAACTTCCGTTAGACAAACCCGTTAGTTACGTTATAAGTAGCTAATGCATAACTAGGCCGAATACGTCCACGACCTTTGGTTGATCACCGAACCCGTCCATGTGTGTTATGTGTTCATCATTGATTGTCTTAATGTGCAATGTGATTTAAATACATGACTTATTATTGTGAATAGCATGATTAATTGTAAATACTTGATTATGTGAAAATTGCCTAAATTTGGTAGTCAGCGAAACTACCGAGCGAAACTATAGATTCGCCCGGTAGCTGGCTAGACTGATCAATGTACCCGAGATTAGAGCCAGTTTCGCCAGCCAGCGAAACTGCCAGCGAAACTAGCCTCTGATATAAATAAACTTAATGAACCCTAGTAGCCTCATTTGCCTCATTTCACAACCAACACACACATACACTTCTCTGGAACCTGGTCAGCCGAGAATACCATCAAGAGACCAAGATCTCAGCCTCTAGACCATCATCTCATCTCATCTATCGATTGTAGAATCAACCGTGAGTCCCAAAAACTATGCTTTATGTGTTTTCTATATGTTTTCTTCTTAAAGCATGCTCAAACCTTCATGATAATGCTTGATCTTCTGTATATATGCTTTAGGATGCTAGATCTGTAATAAAGTTGATAACTTTACGTGTGAAATCCATCCATGATTAGAGATTTGTGCAAAATAGGTCATTTTAGGGTTTTGAACCTATTTTAGAGATTTGATGATCAAAATGCATGTTAAACTTGTTAAAGTTGCTTGATTTATGTTAGTAAATGCCTATGGATGCTAGATAATGAATTGCATGTATGATCAGAAGCTGTTAGGTTGATTTTTAGGCAAATCCGTATGTTTTTCGCGACCAGCGAAACTGTTGTTCTCTGGGCGAAACTAAGTAGCGAAATTGCATCTCCTTCCAGCGACACTGACCAGCGAAACTATAGTGTCGCCGGGAACCTGACCAGACCAGCTCGAGCGAAACTATCGAGCGAAATACCTGAACGAAAGTTCAAACCAGTTTCCCTGCGAAACTAGGCTAGCGAAACTGCGTCAGCAGTTTCGGGCGAAACTAGCCTAGCGAAACTGTGTTACCGGGCATTGCCTAGCGAAAGTGCTGCCCGTGCACCTAGCGAAACTGCCTAGCGAAACTATGCTAGCGAAACTAAGACCTGACCTAAAAAAAACCAAACTTGTGAAATTTGCTTAAGTGTTATGCCATGACTTGCATGATTTTGCCATGATGAAATATGTTTGATATCTGATTCATATGAACCCTTGTTATGATCAACCATTGGTGTCGTGTGTCGGTATGTCGAGTCATAGTTGCAACGTGCTATGTTATGGACCATAGTGACGTTAAGTAAAGATTAGACACGAAACTAATACTTAAGACCTAAACGTGTTCTAGGTCTTCGTTAAACAACAATATTTGGATTTACTTGAAGTGTAGCAGTGCAACCAAAGGTGAGTGTCACTAACCCGCTTACCGTGAGTCCGTTGGGCCACACAGAATAACTTAACGAAAACAATGCTGACAAACTCGAGAGTGCTAGGCACCTCACTGATAAACATAAGAACACGGGATGCTTGGCACCCACTTGATGAACTGAAGTGTTTTATGGGAACACTTGTGAATTCTGAATAAACGATTTCTGAAACGAAAACTGTTTTAATATGGCTAGTGTAGGTTAAAGTCTAAACCATATGATATCACATGTTTTCTAAGGATGCCTTATAACTTAAAAGTCCTCAACTAAAATTGTGCCATTAATTGTAAAGCGAGGGGATGTTGGGTAGATCTACTGGAGTTTGACAAACTCCGCCCCGTGGCACGGGGAGTGCACGGAGGAACAATATCAGCCTATTTGACCGTGGTCCCGAGAGGACACGGGGGAGGCAGAAAACGCGATGACTTGGTCCGCACTGTACGGGATGGCTCGGCCCCCACAAAATAAGTCAGCTTTGGTACAAACTTCCTTAGAGCATGGAACAACGGATTAGCTACCCGCGATATCGGTTGAGTCCTTTAACTTTACGGAACTAGTACATACCCGATGACGCGGTCACGGACAAAACATTTATAAACTGAGAATTAATTACAAGCATTGCTTTTCACAAATGAATATTTTGTAAGTACATTTTGATACGAACTATGATTATGAGACCGGGCCAATGCATGACAAGCCCACTGTGAACTCACCAACCGTTAGGTTGACACTTGCGTGGTTTAAACTTTTGCAGATCGCTAAGGAGTATCCGGAGCGGGTTGGCATGGCACTTGAAGATCTTTGTTTTGATTTAAACTAAATTGGGAATTTAAAACAATGTTTATGTAAAGCACGTGGTTAGTGCTAAGACAATATTTTATTCCGCTGCGTTGTGTTTGAAACTTTGATTTATAATTTGTGTTTGAACTAACCCTGATTCGTTTAGTATTTGTAACTGTGGTTGTGGATCCTGGTCTAGTCGCGCCCCTTAACGGTATAAACTCCGTTAGTGGTATTTTGGGGGTGTGACAGGGGGGAGTGGTAAAATTTTGAAGATTATGAAGATTGATGTTAACCAATAGGAGTGTGCCATACAGGGGAGAGAAAAAAGTAGAATTTTGAAGGATTTTGAAGGAGTTTGGGACGAAGTGGTGAAGATTATGAAGAATTGTAGGTTAATATATTTTAATGTTTTGAGTTATTTTATTTTGTGATTAATTTTAAAACACTAAATTTATTTTATAAAAACACTACATTTATTAAAATAAAAGACATTACATTAAAATAAAAAAAGACATTACATTAATTAAAATAAAAAAGACAATACAATAAAAAAAAAAGACATTACATAAAGTAAATTAAAAAGACATTACATAAAAACTTCTCCGCAAGTTCTGCCTCTGTTAAAACAACCTCGCCGTTCTCTTCAATGTGCATCTTGGTATCATGTCGAAGTAGGAAGTGTGTATCCAAATTTCGTAACTCCAAAATGATATTCGGATCAATGTTCACATTAACGGGAGGGTCTCTGATATGCACTGGTGATATCGCTTTTCCTTCATCCTTTAGAATCATGTTGTTTAAAATAATTACCACATACATGATTCTTCCAACCTTTTCTCGTGTCATTGCTCGGGCACCCCGTGCGAGTATCCTCCACTTACCTTTCAAGGTACCAAAAAAACGTTCGACGTCCTGTCTTGCCACCTTTTGAAGCCTGTTGAATCTTTTGTCAATCTTTTGTCAATTAGATCAACCAGATGATGATATGCCTTCAAAAAGGTGGACCAAGTTGGGTAGATACCGTCTGCAAGGTAGTATCCCCTCTTGTATTGATGACCGTTAACAACAAATGGACACCTTGGTGCAACCTGTGCATATCATTAGTAAACAATGGTGATTGGTTCAAAAATTGATATCATTGTTTGAACCTGCAACACCAAAGTACGCGTGCCAATACCAACGATCCTGTGATGATATGGCTTCAAGCATGATGGTTGGATACTTGTGGTCACCCCGATGAATCTGCCCTCGATATTGTTTTGGGCAATATCTCCAGTCCTAATGCGTACAGTCAATACTGCCTAACATACTGGGCAAACCATGATACGATCCATGTGCCTGGTATAAAAGTGCAATATCGTAGCTAGTTGGGGCACGTAAAAACTCATCTTTATATAATAGACAAACAAATGTAACAAAATGATCAAGTATTTCACGTGAGGTTCTCTCGACCGTAGCTAAGTATTCATCGTATTCATCAGGAACGTTACCTGATGCTAGTTGACGAATGACGGATGTGCATTTGTGTATAGCTGTGAAGCTTTCCTTTCCTCGGGCGTCCATCCCCTCTGCGAAGTAATTGTTGTGCGCTTGGACGTCGGCAACTATCTTAAAAATTAATTGTTTGGACATCCGAAACCTATCGTTAAACACCGCCTCATTGTAGACCGAATCCTCATTGAAGTAGTGTCTCATAAGTCGGTCTCTAGCTTCGATACGTTGTCGGTGAACATATTATCTTTGTTGTGGCGGGCGATGTATTTGTTGCTCGTGGGCCGCTCCAACTAATTCGAGGAAATTAGTATCTTCCTCGTTAGAGTCCGATGAATCTTCGGAACTGGTTGGAAGGTTGGGTACGTTGAATGGAAACCGATCCATTTTGAAATAATATGTGGGAGAATAAATGAGAGAAATAACAGTGATGTAAATATATATATATATATATATATATATATATATATATATATATATATATATATATATATATATATATATATATATATACTAGCATGGTGTCCGCGCATTGCGGCGACAAACAGTTTATAGCGTGTTATTCGTCATTTGTTAGCGCGTTATGGCGGTGCGATAATTTTCAACGTGATATTCATTACTGTTAGTGTGTTACTATATCATCGATTTAATTTATCTACCCATGTAGAACTCAAACAAATAACAACGATCACCCAATTTGAAATATATATTGGTCACAAACATGGGAATTTAAAATCCAAGAATTTTAAGATAGAAATCATCAGCATAGTTCAAGATATCATTAATAAACATAGTAGTTTTGAAATCAAAAACCGGATGTCAATGACTTCCATAGTGAGGAGGTCAATTTGTTACGCCTTACAAATTTTGATGACCACATCACCATAGTTTATTTGCCACTCTTCATCAGACATAAAATGAGGTGTCTCCTCAATTTTCTATAATGGAGGAGCCACTGAAAAACAATGTGAAGTCTTCTACATTGGTTTTATAAAAAAAAAAGGAATGTTATATATTTAGTATAGGTAGATAAACCAAACTACAATTTTAAATGTTCAAAATAAAGAATATAGTTGGTGTTATTTGTCTTCTATTCGCGCGTTCGGCGACGACAACAATTTACAACGTGATATTCGTTTCTTTTAGCGCAATGCGGCGCGGCCACGATTCATAATGCAGTACATGCGCGTTCGGCGACAACGACAATTTACAAGACTCATGACATAGGGTGCAACCCGCACGATGTGGCAACGAAGACAATCACCAACACGCTACTTAAATGTTTTTTAGCTTATCAATCCTCACATGATATATTGTATATCGTACGTCTGTTAGTTTTCGCATTCATAGTATCGATGTAGTCTGTCTATGACATAATCTTTTGAAGATCTCAATTAAATAATAACAAACACACGAATAAGATTAAGTTGGGTTGTCAACGAACAATTGCATTCAGATGGAACTTTTCTTAATTTAAAATATAAGATATTGAATATTCTTAATATAAACGATGGCTTGGTTTGTTAACGATGTGAGCCAAGCCACCTTTTAAATCTCAAATTGGATATTAATTTTTAAAATCAAGATAGACACAATCGAAACAACCTAGAGTCTTGCTTTCATCCCTAACCAGTTTTTACCAATTAAAACCAGTGCCAGATGTTGTCTAATTATTATGGACATGAGGCTTTAGAGTTTGAGTGTTGTTGATTTATAAACATTTTTAAAAATAATAAGTATTAATTTCTAAAAATCAAAGCAAAGAGAAGAAACATGGGTAAACAGTTATGTTCATATTCAAGTCAACCTTTAAAAACACATGGTATATTATGGTTCAAGTTATTTTTAAACACATGGTGTAATATGGTTCATATTTTTAGCATAATTTTTTGTTCATGTAAAATTTTAGGATTCGTGGTGAGCACTGCATTCCTCAGTTTCTTATAGAAGTGATTTGCATAATCATTCTTTGATGGATTGAAGAAAGGTGCCTTATACAGCATTGTCAGATCCACAGTCGTCCAAGAATAAAATTGTGTCCAACACTTGTAATATTCCAATGGACACTGTCCTTTCCTCCACACCACAAACATGTGTTTTTCTCCATCGAACATCCAGGACTTTACATCAGAAGTAATTCCTCTTTTATCATGATAGTGCTCACCTAGCTGAATCAGGTACCTCTTAGGAAGATGAGCAAAAGTCTGTGCATCCCATCTTCCATCAAACTCAGAAGCAGGTACCTTCATGTAATCTCTATCCAATGCAATAGGATCAACAACAACATCTTTCAACATTAGAGCCTGTCTAAAGTTTTCTTCAGTCAATACAACGCCGATGCCTTGAATCTTTGCTATGATCTGCTTTCCATCATCCGAAACAAAAGCAGTCTTCTAGAACTCTTGATGCATCCTCTTGCAGATAACAGGATTTGCAATGAGAGCATAGTGCAGACATCATCTCTTCAATCCTTTAATCATGGACTTGTACTTTTCTTTATACTCAGCAGGTGGATCCAGTAAGTATGCAAGTGTATTGTGATCCTTGATAAACTCTAAGTCCCTGCACTCACAAACAAAGATAAAATCCAAAACAAACAAAAATTCATTAGCCATAAGATTTTTTCTCGAAAAACGGGCAGCATAACGGCTTAAAAATAGAAGAAAACCATTTGAAACACATCATCAGGTACCTTTTCGATCGAAAAACTAGGTCTTCGATCGAAAAGCATCCTTCCGATCGAAAAGTCCGACTATTACCGGGTTCCTTGATCGAAAAGCTCAAGTTACCGATACCACCAATCGAAAAGCTCATGCTTCGATTGAAAAGCGTAAGCTTTGATCGAAAAGCATAAGCTTTGGATCAAAAAGTGCCAGCATCGATCGAAAAGTCCTGATTTACCGAGAATCTTCGATCGAGAAGCACCAGGGCCAATCGAAAAGCTTCTCAGCCTAATCGAAAAGCCCTTGTATCGATCGAAAAGTGCCTTCTTCTTCCTATCAAACCTGCAACTTTGATTAATAGACCAGATACGAGTGTTTTCACACTCGATTTCAATCTCAAACACATCTAAATCAGATTTCCTTCCCGTCCCTACCAAGAACAGTTAAAAACTAGCACATACCCGACTGTGTCCTTAGCGGGTCTAGCGGCTCGCTTCAATCGAGTAGCCATAGCTCCTCAGAACTCAAAATCAACACCGTATAGATGTATAATGATGAAAACCGACCACCCTGGTGGTGTCGGATGATGACAATCGGTGGTGGTGGCGGTGATTTGTAGAGGGGCAGTGGCGGCGATGATGAGGTAATGCGGGGGTGTTTTGATGGTGGTTTCCGGCAAGGAAGGTGGTGATGGTGTCGCAGGGAAGAGGCGACGGTGGTGGCGGCGTCAGGTGGTGGTGACCAACGATAATGGTGGCGAGGGAGTTAGGGTTTGCGACGGGAGGAAAGCAAGAGAGGGGAAAAGTGAAAGGGGGAGGAGACCGATCGGTCTCTTACCCCATCTCCAATTTTTAAAACAAAGTTTCACAAAGCCCGTCCCCCAACTTTTGAGAATTTTACCCTTTGAAACAAATACTTTAACAAACAAACATTTTTCTTAACTTAACCACCAAATTATCAAAATTAAACCCGTTCATTTCCGAAAGCTTCCCCTGAACTCAAGCCCGAGAGTTTTGCGTCTGACAACTATTAAAAAATAAATAATTACTTAATAAAAATAATTAAATTATCTACCACTTAACAAAACTGAAATTTGCGTGAGAAGGCATATTAGGGATCAAACCAGATAATTTGTGACTGAGGAACCCTTTTCAGCTTCAGTTACTTCGCGTGTTCAGGTGATTGCCGGTATTTTGGTCCAACTTTAAACTCGTACCGCTTTCGCTTACTGAGGCAGTTTCATCACATAATTTATCTTTTAGCGTTTATTAATTATGAACATCTATCCAGGTCACACAAAACCAGTAAAAAAAATTAAAAGCACACAAAATTTAGAGGAAACATCAAGATGTTTATTTTATATCTTCCCCTTGATTTTAGATTTTTTTAGAACACAAACTGAAAACAAAGACACTATTCTTTTTTTTTTTAAAATTTTTGATTAGATAGAAGTTGCCAGACTACTCATCAAAGGCTATCATTCGGAGGCCTTTGAGACACATTTCAAAATTAGCACTAGGGAGGGGTTTGGTGAACATGTCCGCCACATTGTCATCCGACTGCACCCGTTCTAAGTGAATGAGCCTGCATTCGTAGCAGTCCCGAATGAAGTGCGTTTAAATGTCAATGTGCTTCGTTTTAGAGTGTTGCACAGGGTTTTTAACAATTTGTAACGTAGCATTATTATCACAGTAAATGGGATTGTCAAAGAAATTCAAACCGTAATCTCCCAGTTGATGCTGCAACCATACCACCTGTGAGCAGCATCCAGAGGCAGCCACGTATTCTGCTTCGGCTGTCGATTGTGACACCGTGTGCTGCTTCTTGCTTTGCCATGCCACCAACCTGTCTCCTAAGAACTGAGCTCCAACAGATGTAGATTTACTGTCAAGCTCATTGCCACCATAATCACTATCAGTAAACGCATACAGATTAAACCCTGACTCTTTAGGGTACCAAAGGCCCAGCCTTGGCCGACCCTTCAAATATTTGAAAATACGTTTAACTGCAGATAAATGAGAGAGTTTAGGATTAGCCTGCTATCGTTCGCATTGGCACACTACAAGCATGATGTCTGGGCAGCTAGGTGTTAAATACATCAGTGACCCGATCATAGACCGGTACATGTGCTCGCTCACCGATTAACCATCTGGATCTTTGGTAAGTGCAGGCCTGGCCGCCATAGGTGTGGAGACAGGCTTTGAATCTGCCACCTTGTATTTCTCCAGAATCTCTGTGACATATTTGGCTTGGTGAATAAGGATCCCGCTGTCACTCTGCTTCACTTGTAATGCTAGGAAGAATTCCATTTCACCCATTTGACTCATCTCAAATTTCATCCGCATTACCTTTTCAAACTCTTTACACAAATCCTCATTCGTTGACCCGAAGATGATGTCGTCCACATAAACTTGCACCATGATTATGTCATGTTCAACCTCTTTTCTGAATAGTGTCTGATCCACTATTCCCCTTGTGTACCCGTGTGCTAGAAGATGGTCAGTCAATGTTTTGTACCATGACCGAGGGGCCTGGTGTAAGCCATACAATGCTTTGTCTAGCTTGTACACATGATAAGGGTGTTCTTCATCAATGAACCCATGAGGTTTAGTAACATACACCTCTTCATCCATATCAGCATAGAGAAATGCAGTTTTCATGTCCAATTGGTAGATAGTGAAATTCAACTTGTGATGACCTTTTTGTCAGCAGGCCTCTCCACTAACCTCCATAGCTGAAGCCTTGAGAATTGATTCAGCTCTTCATGCATGGCTTCTACCCAGCTAGGATCTTTTAAAGCCATTGTAATGTTTGGTGGCTCAATTTTAGAGATAAAGCAAGAATACATGCAGTGATTGATGTCCCCTGATTAACTTCTCGTTATCACCCCAGATGCTAAAGGACCTATGACATTGTCCAAGGGGTGATATTTGTGGATCCTTGTTTCAGTAACCGCTTGAACGGGGATTTCTATAGGTAGATTTGTTTGGTCTGGTTCTCCTTCCGCGTTAGCTACCTAAGATTGAACAGTGTCTATGCCGGGGTTGTTCTCTGCCCCATTATCAATACCAGCATCAACAGTTTCATTGACTGGTGTTGTATCTGTGTCGGAGGCAGTGACTGGAGATTTTGTAATCGAATGAGTTATTGATGGTCCTGAGATTGTGTCATCAAAAAGTTCTTCAGCTATGACCGAGTCCAATCCAAACGGAAGGAAGAATTGATTGTAGTCAAAAGCTTGCGCGGGATTCTCTTCAAGCCAATCCACATTGGTAGACTCCATTACAATACCGGTTGTTTAGTTAAACACCCTGTAGGCTGAGCTGACAGAGTAACCTACAAAATAACACTCATCAGATTTAGCAGCAAATTTTGGTAAATCAGTAATCACTAAAATAGTGCAAAGACACCCAGAAGCCCGAAGATACCCAATTCTGGGCCTGTCATGGTAGATCAATTCGTAAGGGGTCTTCTGGTGTCGCTTTTTGATGAGAACCCTGTTTTGCACATAACAAGCAATGTTAACTGCCTCTGCCCAAAACATGGTAGGCAGCTTGGAATCACACAACATTATACGAGCAACTTCAATTAGAGTTCGGTTGCGTCGTTCTGCCACGCCATTCTGCTGTGGGGTGTATGGTGCACTATACTGATGTTCAATTCCTTTCTCTGCGCATAATTCATCAATGATACGATTCTTGAATTTTGTCCCGTTGTCACTCCTGATGGACTTCACTTTCAGGTTTAACTTATTTTCAATTAGCTTGAGGAACGCTATCAATATTCCTGCAACGTCACTCTTCCTTGGCAAAAAGAACACCCACGTGAAATGAGAAAAATCATCAGTAATAACTAAGCAAAATGCACATTGGTTAAGGCTTAACATACTGACTGGACCAAAGAGGTCCATGTGAAGCAGCTCCAGTACTGAGGAGATTCGGTTGAACACCTTTGGCTTGTGTGGGCGTTTGTGCTGCTTCCCCTTAGCACATGCCTCACATTTCTCCTTGAGCACGA
This sequence comes from Deinandra increscens subsp. villosa, assembly GCA_039602395.1. Lineage (NCBI taxonomy): Eukaryota > Viridiplantae > Streptophyta > Magnoliopsida > Asterales > Asteraceae > Deinandra > Deinandra increscens. Next base: position 22,404 of record JBCNJP010000035.1, on the reverse strand, counting down.
GTTCTTTGATTGGAAGGTCTTTGACAAGTCCTCCTCTTGCAAGCCGATTCAAAATTTTCAGATTCATGTGCCCCAAACGGCTGTGCCACAACTGAGCGTGGTTCTCAGCTGTTTTGGAGAGAAGGCATGCCACCTCAGTTGTGGGGGGTTTCTGCATGTTGAGAACATAGGAGTTGTCGTATCTTGGTGTTCGCATTAACACCCAATCGAGGGATGGAGTACCCAGGTTTGAGAATCAGACATTCCTTGTTATTGAAAAGCACTGGATACTCCCTGTCACAGATTTGTGAAACACTTAACAAAATGTGTTTCAACTGCTCTACATAGTTAACGTCATGGAAGCTGAGACATCCGTTTCTGACTGTTCCTTTTTGACTGATATATCCTCCAACTCCTCCTACGAATGATACATATCCTCCATCAAATTGCTCCAAGTCTTGTAGTAGAGATATGTCACCCGTCATATGCCGGGAACAACCACTGTCAACGTACCAAAGGTTGTTGACAATCCTCCTTGGTTGTTCCTGCATTCAAAGGAGATTAGTTAGTTTTGGGTACCCAGGCCATAATGGGTCTGGGTGAAGGTGGGTATGCTTTGGCTTGACTGAGAATGTCCTTTGTGTTGGTTTTCTGGGACAATAATTGTCTTTACCAAGCTCCTGAGGTCTTTTCAGTGGAATTTTATTTTTATTTAGAGTTTGAACATTCACCTCTTGAAATTGTTTTGAGTGTTTTTTGTACACCCTAGTGGGCTTGAAAGACAGGTTTACCACCTTTGGAATATTCCATCTGTCATCCTTCCTCCAACCAGTTGATTTAGCCAGACCAACTAGTTTTGGATGGATGGGTGGTTTAGAAACTTGGTCCGAAGGTGATACAGATTTTGAGGATTCAACAGATTTTGGTATCCAAACTGGTTTAAAAAGATTGACAGCCTTTACTGATTTCTGAAACACTTTGCTTTCTTAAAAAACAGTCTTTGACTGTTGCTTTGGAAACTTGGGCTTCTGATTTACTTTATGTCCCTGAGGTGCCGGTTTCTACACTTTTGATTTTAAGGGACCAGACTTTGGAGCCGGGCCAATTTGTGTTTGGTCCATAGGAATGGGCTTCTGCTGAACCTTTTTTGGATAGAAGGGTTCATATGGTCGGTGAAACAGTTTCTTGCCAAGTGTTCTGGTTTACCACACACATGGCAAGACTATTTTTTTTTGGATACGTGGGAGCCTGTTGTTGGTTACGCCCAGTGGATATCAAGGAAGTTTTGAACAATTTTTGTGGATCCAATGGGTTTTACCGTGTGGCTTTGTAGTCAAAATATACTCCCGCTGTATCGGCTTAAACTGGTCATATGCAGAATTTAACTCTAGGTACAAGACAAAATCATGAGGTCTAATGTCCCGTACTTTCTGCACATTTTGGTCACCATTATTGTTCTTAATTTCACAAAATTTCTTCACCAAACAAACCATCACTTGTGGGTTTGGGACTAGCAACCTGTGATCCCTTACCCCTTCTTAAAATCTTAACAGTTCTTAAGGGTTTCACAGGTTTTGCATCACATTTACCAAAATTAAACACACCACAATCAAAAGGTTTATCACACAAAACAGACTCGGGAGTTTTTGACTAAGACTGAACAGAAGATTCAAGTTTCTCAAAATCAAAGTTTTTTTAAAATCATCTAATTAGACTTCTTTGGACTCTTAGGGACTTCCTTGCTATTCACTACCCCTGCTTCTTTATTACCTTTATCTGCACAACAAGTAGAATTGTTAGTAATGTTAGAGACAAGAGCAGATATCTTAATAGGACAAGCAACAAGTTTTCTATCAATTTCTTCCTTAACTTCTAAAGTGGTCTTAGAGATTTCATGATCAGGAATCATTTCATGCATTAAAGGCATTGGGTCAGAGTGCATGGATTTTTCATTGTTATCATCGGCACCAAAACCTAACCCTGAGTTCCCTTTAACATGCCGCATTCTAACATCAGTATTGTAAAACAGGGAACTAGCCTTCAACATTTCAGACACAATCTTGCATTTCGTTCAATTTTGTTTTGTGAGGTTCCTAATTTGGCTTTAAGCTTCTCGACTTCCTTGGTTAGACTTTCAACCTTAGAGTCAGCAATTCTAAGATATGTACTTTTATCACTCACCTGAGATTGAATATTTTTAATGTCTAACTTAGCAGCTTCCAGTTTTTCCCTAAATATCCGACTATGATTTTTGTATTCCCTAAGGTCTCTAGCAGTTGACTCATAATTTATGGTTTCATTAGTGAACTTACGTTCCCAGTCTTTGCATTCATTAAACACAGATTGACATTTAGAATTTGAGCATACCTCATGACCGCTTGTGCTGGCTTGAGAACCTGGAGTGATGTCTGCCATGAAGGCATGGTGACATATTTTCAGCAGCTTCCTTCTCTGCTCCCTCTTCAGCAAGGAGGGCCACATCATCAAGTGTTAGACTCAGATCTTCCACTTGAGTAGTCTAATCATATCCTGGTGTGTGCTGCACCACCAGTGCCCTATCATTTTTTCCAGTATCCTTTCTTATACTATCCTTCCTATCATCAGGAGCTCTGTCATCTCTTTCAGCCTTCGGCTTGGTTCATTCTCTGGCATAGTGTCCATACTCATTGCAGTTGTAGCACCGCAGGTTCGCCTTGTTGAAGCTGATCTTTATCCCTATTCCTCCATTCCAATCCTTCTTCCCCGTCTTAGCCATAAACTGCTTTGCTCTTAAAGCAAACATTCCCATCTGATAAGAAATGTCCATGTGCTCCAGGTCTTCCGGGTTGACTGGAACCATGGGATTTCAGCTCATAAGCCAGGGCTATTTCCGGCAAGCCGATCAAATGTTCGTAGGAACTGTTCAGACGATCCAGGGTTCCCAGGATGCGCCACACAAAATTATGGGTTTGGGCGTATGAAAGGCCAGTGGCCTGGAAGAATTCGGAAACGAGGCCAGAGAAGGGGTAGGACAAACCCATGCTAAACGGAGTGAATGTAAAATAGACCCAGGTTGGAGAGACGAAATCAGACTGTAATCTAGGGTCGAAAGCCCTGATAACAGCAGATGGGGAAAGAAGGCCAGAATCTTTCACCAATGCAATCTCATTGTTCGTGAAAGTGCATTTTTCTTGCTTGGGATGAAGAAGAAGTTTCTGATCAAGGAAATCTTCCACCCCGGCAAGAGAGACGGTGGGTTCGCAATGGACTCATCGTTTAGTCATGGTTCGAGAAAGCGAAAAAAGATCAGAGAAGATTACCTAGTCGAAATAAGTGAAAGAGATGATGGATGCTCCTAATTCTAAACTCGGGTGAGATAAAAGACTCGAGTAATGGGGGTATTTATGAGCGAAAGAAGTTACAGGGGTGATGGGATGCTGATGGATGAGATCGAAACTGAAAAAGCAACTTCTGCGAACAGGATTAAAACGAAAACGATGACTCATCTCAATTTGAAAATTCACAGCTGTAAAATCTTATCTACAAGCTACAAATTTTGGGTGCAATTGTTATACCCTAGATTTTGCCCCTGAATTTTACTAATGATCTTCGATAGCTTGAGATCCCTGGATGTCAAATGTACTGGGACTGCTCTTTCAGTTATCGTTACCCAGGATTTCTATTTATGTTCGTGGTACCGTTATTTGCTTATCATCCCAGGATGTAATGTATTCTGAATTTATTTATTTAATCTACCTGATCTAATCTACCTGATCCCAACATGCACGGATACCATGCATTCTAGGACGACGTTACTAATCTTTTCTTTGATTCTATGTGATCAAGCCAGGAACGAGAAGATGGATAACGGTCATGTGGACTCAGTCAAAGTCAGAGCACGTGTGGAAATGAATACTCGCCACCAAATTCGGTCAAATAACAGCTTCAAGTCGTTAAGAGGGAGATCCCAAGAATCATTGATAGTTAGTTAGGATCTGATTGTATTTAAAGGCGGTATAGGATTCATTTTACACACTTACGATCACTTGTACTCTCACTCATACACTTAGCTATTACCGCAAAAACTTGTACTCGGAATATTTTTAGTGGAATAAACGGGCAACGTGTGTTATTGTTGCCATGGGGTTTTTTATGCTGGCGGCTCTTGGAGACATCCAAGGGTTAAGGGCTTTTCCCCTCAAAAATCTTGGTGTTCTTAGTTGCATTCAGGGAAATTATCATTTGTGTTTCCATTTCTTCTATCCAAACCTTGGATTTTAACCGATAAACTTGATTTTACAAACTTCACATTCTAGACATCTAACCTCACAAACTAATTTGGTTACTAAATTAAGTCTTGTAATTTTTAGCCAAAACATGTGGCACTTCATATTCCTCAGCCAAGAAACATGCTAAGGAATCCACATCTGAACAGGGTGACAGACCTGTCCGGACAGCCACCCTGACTCAAGACAAACTCATATCTTTTGATGAAAGCGACCTTTCTCATGTCAAGGATCCCCCTCATAATAATCTTGTGGTTACTTTGTATATTGCTAACCATTTTGTTCGCAGGACACTGATTGATAATGGAAGCTCAGTAAACATAATTTGTCTCGATGTACTAAAAATGATGGGGATCCCAGAATTCGAAATAGTTGCAAGATCCTCAGTCCTGATTGGCTTCAGTGGTGAAACTAAAAGCACCGTTGGGGATATCAGGTTACTAGTATACATAGAGGGGGTAAACTCTATGCAAAAAATTTGTGTTATAGATTCTCTCTCTTGCTGCAATATTATTCTTGGCAGGCCATGGACACACGAGATGAAAGCGGTCCTTTCAACTTATCATCAATGCATCAAGCTTCCCACACCTTGGGGAGTTGTAAGGATTGAAAGCGATCAACAGGAAGCCAAGAATTGCTATTCAACTTCAATGAAGAACACCACCAAGATGACAAAGGGATAGCAATTAGAGAAAATAGCACTTGAAGTACAGGAGGACAGGGAGCTTGATGTCAAAGAAGTCTTTCTAGACCCTGAGAATCTTGAAATCAAGGTGCTCATCGGAACAGGCATCCCAGCGGATACCGAATGGGAGCTGATCCAGCTTCTGAAAGCCAGAACCTCAACCTTTGCTTGGAAACATGAGGATATGACAGGTATCCCTAAACATATTATTACTCGCAAACTTGGTTTAGAACATTCTTTCAGGCCTATACAACAAAAGAGGGGAAAGTTTGCTCCGGAGAAGAATGTTATCATCCGGGAGGAAGATGACAAGCTTCTCAAAACCAAGATGATCAGAGAAGTCAAATATCCCAAGTGGCTAGCAAATGTGGTGGTGGTCCAGAAGAAGAATGGAAAGTGGAGAGTTTGTGTTGACTACACGGACTTGAATAAGGCATGTCCTAAGGATCCTTTCCCACTTCCCCATATTGATGCAATGGTGGATGCCACAGCTGGTCACGAGATGCTCACCTTTATGGATGCCTCAGCAGGATTCCAACAAATCCAGAGGAAACCATGTGACCAGGAGCATACAACATTAATAACTCCGACAGGTATCTATTGTTATACTACTATGCCTTTTAGTTTAAGAAATGCAGGTGCCACCTATCAGCGGCTCGTCAATATGATATTTAAAGAGCAACTTGGGGACAAGATGGAAGTCTACATATATGACATGGTGGTGAAATCCAAGAAAGCAGAAGATCATGTCAGGAATATCCAAACTGCTTTAACATTCTTGATCAGTATAATATGAAGCTCAACCCTTCCAAGTGCCACTTTGGGGTGCGAGCTGGAAAATTTATAGGCTACATGGTTACTGAAAGAGGAATCAAAGCAAGTCCTGAGCAGATCAAAGCAATCTTAAATTTGAAATCCCCATCAAATATAAAGGAGGTACAAAGGTTGACAGGAAGGATCGCGGCTCTCAACAGGTTCATCTCAAGATCCTCAGAAACAAACAAGGATTTCTACGATATCCTGAGGAAAAACAAGAAGTTTGAATGGTCTGAAAAGCACGAAGAAGCCTTGAGATGCTTAAAAGAGTACCTGTCAGCAGCCCCATTACTAATGAAACTAGAAAATAGGGAGCCGCTATATTTGTATCTAGCTATTTCCGGAAGCTCAGTTAGTGCAGTCTTGGTGAAAGACCACCAAGGTGAGCAGCATCCGGTATATTATGTAAGTAAAACTCTGCTAGACGTAGAGTCCAGGTATTCTCACCTTGAAAATTAATTCTAGCTCTTATAATGGCTTCCACTAAACTTAGACATTATTTTCAAACTCATATTATAATTGTAAAATCTAACTATACTATTAAGGCATATCTCAGGAAGCCAGAGATGTCAGGTAGGATGGCTAAATGGGCAGTCAAGCTGAGTGCCTACGAGATCAAATATGAGCCAAGGACAGCAATTAAGTCCCAAGCCTTGGCTGACTTTGTGGCTGATTTCAGCAGTGACATAGAACCAGAAGTTGAGAAGGAAGTCCAGCTACTTGAGAAGCTTGAAGAATACTGGATCCTTTACACTGATGGATCCTCAAATGTTAGAGGAATAGGGTTGGGCATCCTGCTAAAATCGCCACAGAGGGACATATTACCACTTGTTGGGTCCCTTGAAGGGCTCTTTAACAATGTTGGCACAATTTGATTTAAACAAAATAAATAAGTTGCGGAAAGTAAATTAAATTGAAAAACAACAATTCATAAAAGGGTTATTTTGTATATCTCAAATGTAAGTAATGGTTTACACGAGTTTATAGTATAACTATGTATCAACAAAAATAACTTTTTATTTGGGAGTGATGTTGTAATTGCTCTGAGAAGACATTGAATTGTATGCTTGATGACTTGCTTTGTTTGGTGAAGCCAGCTTGCTATTTATAGGCAGATGTAGCAAATTGTATTTGGATATGGTGGTTGAGGACGGTTGATGTTGGAGTGTGTCAGAGTATATAGAGAGAAATTGATCATATTCAATTTATCTTTTTTTCAACTGTCTTCAACTACCTTCTTGATTAATGTCAAGTTGATATTCATTTTGCTTGTTCTTCACATAAAGATAGAAATTGTTCTTCTCCTAATATTTATCTTCTGATAATCCAGAAATCCTTCTGGACTCTTCTTTGAAGACTGTTGATGCTTCTCTTTATAAGCTTTCTACAGAAATTGAGGATTTCTGTAGATTTTAGTCTGTACAGAACTACTTCGGAATTTCTGGAGTACTTCTGTATGAATACAGAAATTATGCAGAAATCCGTAATTCATACAGACTTTTGTATCCTTTCTCATCTAAGGATGTGTCTTATCTTTTCTTCTAATACTTGACTGTTCTTTTTTTTTCTTCTTTTTGTTACAATTACATTGTGTTCTAACAATCTCCCCCTAAGTATTTGAAGTTAATAAATAAAAAGAGAAAGTAAAGTAAGCATAGATCATTCTCGTTGATCGTTTCAAGGAATATGAAAGAAGTCTTGTCTATCATAATTTAAGGATTTACAAGTCTTTTCTGATTTTTGCGCTACCAGTGAGTGAGTTAATTTCAAAGTTGTACTCTATAATACATTCTTCTAGTAGGGTTTTGAAGAAAGTTCTTTCCTTTATCAGTGCATCAATTTCTGACTTGATGATTTCCTTGGTGCTGCTGTTGTTGGTCTTGCATTTCTCTAGAATGAATAGGAAGAATTCTAAGGCCAGATTTGTATACTTCTATTTTTCTTTTAGCCTGAAGAACCTTCTTTCTTCAGAGAGATCTCTGAAGCATATACCATAAATTAGGGTGAGAAATGTTGTACCGGATCCTCTCCATGAGACTTCAGGAGGGACAGTCTCATTTGGTTTTGTTAAGAACAGTAGAGGGATATTGGACTCTTTTGCTAATTGGACATCCACCTGTTCTTGTCTTCTGAACATCCTTTTACCGGCTTCAGTTCCTTGGTATAAAGCAGTGCTTACCCTTTCTGTTTTTGAGGGTTGATTTGAGAAGTACCTTATGAATGACACCAATTGTATTGGGTTAAATTGTTATAGGCCTTTATCAGTGAATTCCCTGATACTTCCATCTTTTTTCTTCACTGTGTAACAATTGAAATGGTCTACCCAAAGGTGTTTTGTTAAAGGTTGTGCCTTGATTTTTATGAACTCGGTGATCGAAGGCATTGTGTAGTTTGGATCTTCCTCCACTGGTATTTCGGTCGACCTGTCAAAAGCTTTTCTTGATAGAGGACTCACTGTGGGCCTGTCTTCTTCACTCTTGAGCAGTTTCTCTTGTAGTTCTCTAACTTCTTCCTAGATGACTTTTTTCATATTTTGCTTTTCAGAGTAATCGTCTTCAAAGGCTGATACAGATATGAAGGATCCAGCTAATGAGGATGATTGTATTTGAGTCTGCTTAACTGGGGTTTTCTTTGTTGTTCCGGTGGAGAGAGGTTGAGAGATAGTTATTTTTTGGGCAGTGTTTGTTGGTGGCTTAGGTGAAGAAGGAGGTGGAGGAGGTGGCATTCCTTCATAAGCTTGAGTTGAAGGTTTGCACTTCTTTAAGTTCTTTCTCTTGAGTTGTTCTGTTTCATCTTCTTCTTCACTTGGATTACTGCTTTGAAGTCTTGTCTACTTCATTGGCGGTTCAACAGAGATTGTGATTGGCTTTCTTTTCTCATCTGTTCCTTTTACTTTTTGTTTCAATTCTCTTTCCATCTTTCTCATCTGACCTAAGAGTGTTTGATCTCCAGGTTTGCAGAGATCAATTGATTTCTTGTCAGTTTGCTTCTGACTGGTCTTATTTCTTCTTGTGCCTTCTTTGCTTGATTTTTGCCTATATCTTCAAGAGTCTTTTTCTTGTTTAATAATTCTGTAGAGAAATTTTTAATGATTTGTTCATCATCACTTGTCTCTGCAGCTTGCAAATTTTGAAGACTTTTGCTGATGTCTTCTGAAATCTTGTTGGCCTCCTTGCTCAGTCGGCTTTCAGCTCATCTACTAGAGTGTTTAGCTGATTGGTGTTATGAGCTGTGTCTCTTTCCACCTTCATGAGTTTTTCTGAGTTTGAGTGCTTGAGTTTCCTAGTTCATGAAGGTTAATTTTCAGATCCCTCTTGTAGTTGAATATTTTCTCTCTAATTGATTGAGAGAACTTTAAGAGAACAGATTTGAGTAGGATACTGGGTAAACTTGGAGTTGGATCAACAGATGATCTTTCTCCTTCTAACATACCAGTGGACAACACATGTCCAGTAGTTTTACTAACAGTTTCTCTGTTGAGAGTTTTGTTAGTGCCTAGAATACCAGAAATATCTGATGTTCCTAGGTCTTCCACATTCATTATCCTTATCCTGAATGATTCAGACTCATGTGTTGCTTGATAATTCTTTTCAGAATTCTCATGTGTTGAATCCTCGGGGAACCAATCCCTGTGGGTTCTTTCCAAGTTTCCTTGACTCACTGAGTCTCCACTTGTTGGTGTTTGCTGATGACTCTCAGAATCATCAAACCGGCTGGGCTTGGTGGCTATTTCAGGAATGTGGATCTGAGTGGGTGAGCTTGGTGGGCTAAAGTTGAAGTTTTTGTAGGCTGAGGTGGTCGATTTTGATGTAGGAGAGTCAGGTGAATTTCTATTTAGATTGACTGATTTAGAAAAGTGAGATGTTTGTGGGCTATGTTTTGGGGTTGGTTGTTCGGGTTCAGATGAATTATGTTCTTGTAGTTCTACTCCTTCTTTGTATTTCATCAGAACAGGAGAACCATCTGGTATATTTAAAAGTAGTGACATAGGTACAGAGGATATAGAGTGAGTTGTACCTGATTCAAACTTTTTTAGAATTTTCAAAGTGGTTGACCTATGCTTAGCTCCCTTCATGGCCAACGATCCTTCCTGACATTTTTTGAAGATGAGTAGAGAAAGAAACCTCATAAATGGAATGTGGACAGTTTCTTTCTTTTCCTTTTGTTTATCTTTAATTCTTTTCACTAGACTCCTCCACAGCATAGCTCCATAATCTAATTTTTTATTCTGAATTATAGTGACCATTATGGAGTATACTGATTCACTAGCCTGATCTGATGAGCCGACTTTAGCAGTTAGGCTGTAGATGAGAGTGTGCATCATCAGTTTCCACTTTCTCTCTAGCTGGTTGATGTTTATACCTAAGATTGTGGTAAAACTTGTTCCTTTGTTCAAGGAATTAATGGTCTTGAGAATTTCTGATTTAGTTGGAGGATGAGAAGGGTCTTCTGGTGCTCTGAGGTCGGTAACTTGTCTGAAATCTTCTTCTGAAAACTGTAGAGTTGTTGTGGATCGATCTTCGATTTCGATTAGTGCTTTAATCCATACCTTTTTAGTTACAGTTTTAGTTTTTACTCGTATTGTTGACCATACATTCATAAGAGCCTCTTTGGTGATTTCTTCATCTTCATTGAGAGCTGTCATGAGAGGTGAATACCTCAATGCTTCTATGATGATCTGAACATCGCTTGAGTAAGCCGGTGGATTTAAATTTGCTCGCATATTGTTCTGTTCTATGTTGAATGTTTTGAATGGGGAGATTTGGGAGGATGAAGCCATTTTTGATTGTTCGAAGGAATGCTTTACTTGGTGAGGATTGGGGTATTGTGAACGGTGTTTTGATTTTTGGAATGAGTGAGGATTTTATAGTATGAGAGAGATTCTAAGGTTTTAACGGCTCTTTTTCACCGATTGGATTAACTGGGTGGTGAACGGATGTACGTTGGATCATTGATTTTCCTTGTAACTGAAAAAGTTACCGTTCCTATTTATTGGGAGCATTTGACGTCTTCATTGTCGGTTGGGATTTCTTGATGAAGAATTGTTTTGATCCCTATTTTTCAGGTTGAGATCGAATGTGTTTTCCTTTCAACAGTTCCATTTTTTTCGAAGCTTTTCAGTGATTCCCCCTCCTTTTTTTTTTATTTTTTTGTTTTATTCTAGCATTCAATCTTCTGTAAAGAACTAGTTCGGAATTTCTGGAGTTGTTCTGTATGACCAAAAAATTTATTTTAAAGATACAGAATCACTAGAAGAGATGTTTTAGCTTAGCACAACTTTGAGCATTTCTTGAATTAATCCCAAAAGATCCAGTTCTAACAACTTTTCCAACAACTTCTTAACAAGATACCTATTACAGAACTTATTTAGACTTCAAGTTTAAGTGAAAGTATGTAGTTCTACAGGTACAAGGTATGATGATTCTGGTGGGTACAGGAGGATGTGCTCTGGCTTCAAGTTGGAGAGGAATGTTGTTGTGAGAATGGGTCTCAGGTTCTCATCATCTTCCTCTATACTTTCATTTGGAAGTCCATTTATATGGAGACCAAGAAACCTTTGGGAGGGTAGGAGTTAGGTGTGATATTCACGAGAAATTCCTTTCCATTTCTTGGCATGGCAGATTATATTCGTCATGAAGCGAGGATACAGAATAACTCTCTCTTCTACTGGCAGATAGCAGTTCTTTTTCATGTTCTGTACAAGATAGTGAGAGAAGTTCATGTTAAGGCCGTGAATCAGAGCATGCATGATCATTTGAGTATCATGGTCAGCAAGATGATGATTATTGACCTTGGATGAGAAGCAGAGTTGAATTTGAGTGAAGAAGAACTGCCAGATGGGGGAAGATGCAATCTATTGGCCTGTTCTTCGAGAAATTCTCCATTATACCCAATTTCAATGAAGGTTTCAATGACTTGGGCCCTGTTGAAGTGAGTGGCTCTATTTTTGTCATTCAGACTGAGAGCAGAGCGAATGGAGTCCTTAGTGACTTCAAAGGTAAGATGGTTCACTCGTGTTCTTATGGGGCTTCCTAGTAGACTGGGGTCAGATCTTGCATTCACCCAAAATTCCCTCAGAAATTCGTATCTGAAGTGAGTGTGTTGAGTGAGTGCAAGGCCAATGGTGCAGGTTTGCAAAAACCTCATCATTCTGGTAAAGGTCAGCTGATGGTTAGATATGTGAACGCATAGATTGTGAATTTGGTAAAGAGGGATTTCATGGGCTTGTCTATCTAATAGAGCTCGAAGGTCCATTTTCGGATAAGGGATTTCATGGGCTTGGATGGGTACTTGGATGAGTTGGGAGAGATATCCATCTATGTGTAATCGGGAAGAGTTCAGAAGTTTGGAGATTTGGCAGTGAGACTTTTGGGTTTTGTCGGCTGCTTAGGCTCCTGACAGAGGTAGTTGGGATGATTTGTGAGAGGGAATTAACTCCTTTTTTTATCATTCTCCTAGTTAGAGCTATTATTACCCATTTTGGATGCCTTAACTCACAAAGATTTGTTTTCCAATATGCCTATTGCCTTTTAAATGTGTGATTTGATGGGCATCATTTCGCCTCAAGAGAGAAAGTCAACCCTTTTGAAAGAATTACGGATGCCCCTTATTTCATTGGAAAGAGAAAAAAACAGAAAAAAAGAAAAGGACTCCCCCTAGATATGTGCACAGAGGGAAATTCTTCTTGCATATGGAGGAGAGCCTCCCTTTTATTTTGGATTTTGAACCCATTTGTTTTTGGGTTTTTTGTTTATTATATTGGTGACTTCTTTTCTTTTTATTTTCAAAGATTTGGAAGATACACTCAAAGGGGTGCTAGAGTGCATTTGTTTTATGTTGAAGTGTCTTCCAATTAGTTTTACCATTTCATTGCACATGCAGTGCTTGTAAATGGTACTTTCCCCAAAAATTTCAAGATTTTGACTTGAGGAGCTTGATGACTCAGATCTGGCTTTGTTAGAGTCATAATGGTTGGATTTTTTTTTACTCAGAGTTTCACGAACTGGACTTTTGTTTTTGAAATTGTTGTTCAGTTGTGACTCATGACTGCTACTTTTTACAAAGACAGTCTTGGAACTTTAAAGTTCCTTATATATACCCGATTCCTTGTCCATAATTTCTTGGTGTGTTTGTCATTTTTTCAAGCTGATCATGGGCATTTATGAGACCATTTATTTTGTTCGTTTCCACATGCAGTCTTTGGTATAGAGTTGCACGTTCAGTTTCATAGTGATCAATTTTGGCTTTATTGCTCAAGTTTTGTGTTTCTAGTTGCCTTAATCTTAACAATTATTTTTCTCTATCCTCTTTTAGTTGATGAAGTTCAGAAAGGAGAGAGTTAATTTCTTCTTCAAAAGTTTTAAACTTGTTTTCATTTAAGAGTTTGTTTCTTTCAGAGTTTTCTTTGAAGAACTTTATAGTTGATTGACATGTTAATGAATTGAAAGATTTGATCGGTGTGAGATGAGCTTACCTGCTTTTCATGTGAGACTTCAGATAGATCAGTTGAAAGGGATTCATCGTTTCTCATAAGACATTTGTTGGATTGACATTCTTCATCTGATGATGACTCAGAGTCCCAGTTCTCCACTTTAGCCATTAATGCCTTTTCTTTCTGCATGGCTTGTTCATACTTCTTTTTGTATTATGCAGCATCTTTGAGTCTTTTATTCTTGCATTCTGAAGCATAGTGTCCCATTGTTCCACATTTGAAGCACTTTATCTCACTCTTGTCAACTTCAGGGTTGTTGTGTTTAAATGACCGGTTTTTGCTTTCGTCATTTTTAGAAAAATTGTTTTTGGTTGACCAGGAATGATTCTTTTTTAATCTTCCAAATTGTTTGGTCAGTAGTGCCAGTGATTTTTCAAATGACTCATTTTTTGTCTCATACTCAGAATATTCATTTTTAGAGTCACTTAGTTCCTTTCGTTTTGAGTGGCTTGGCTCTTGTTTGATATTTCTTTTTCTCTTTTGAGAGTAAAGGGCCAGTGTGTCCACTTTGGATTTTGAGATGTCCTGTATATACAGGATTTTAAGAGTCTAGAATGCAGAAGAGATCATTAAGACTTCTTTCTTCTAAATCCAAGGTTGATTGAAGAGTCATGGTTAGACTTCTCCATTCGTGAGGAAGACTTTTGATAAATTTGATGTTTGTTTCCTCATTAGACTTAGAAACATTGAACTTCCTTAAGTTTTTGATTATTGTAGCAAAGAGATTGTAAGTATTTAAAAGTGACTCGCTTGGAAGTGACTTGAAAGATTCATATTCATTTAGTTCTTTTGTTTCTTTTCATTTGATCCCCCCCCCCATCAAAGAGTTTCTCAAGGGCATCCCATATGCTATTGGCTGAGGTGTTGCAATCAACTTGACAGAATATTTCATGAGGAAAGGTCATGATAAGGACTGTCTTGGCTCAATCCTCATTTATTTTTTTGGTGTTGTCCTCTTCACTCCACCATTTCTTTTCTTTAGGAATGGTATGAGCGGGTACACCAGCTGAGGTTTCAGTTTCTTTTATCTCAGGAATGTCAACTGTGAGGCAATGGGGTCCCTTGGCTATGCATTCCAACAAAGAACTATCAACTTCTTTTAGAAAGTTGGTAATTCTGATTTTCCACTGTGGATATTCCTCCCTAGCAAGCATAGGGGGTTTTGCCAATGAGCCAAGAGATTTTCCTTTGTTCCAGCTTGAAGACATTTTTGAGAGAGAGTTGAAGAAAAGATGTTAAAGAGCAGGAACTTTGAATATTGTTAATTCAATCTAATTTAAAGAAAATAAATAAGTTGCGAAAAGTAAATCAAATTGGAAGACAACAATTCATAAAAGGGTTATTCTGTATATCTCAAATGTAAATAATGGTTTACACGAGTTTATAGTATAACTATGTATCAACAGAAATAACTTTTCTATGGGAATGATGTTGTAATTACTTTGAGAAGATATTGAATTGTATGTTTGATGTCTTGTTTTGGTTGGTGAAGTCAGCATGCTATTTATAGGCAGATGTAGCAAGTTATATTTGGATAAGGTGGTTGAGGACGATTGATGTTAGAGTGTGTCAGAGTATATAGAGATAAATTGATCATATTCAATTTATCTCTTTTTCAACTGCCTTCAACTGCCTTCTTGATTAATGTCAAGTTGACATTCATTTTGCTTGTTCTTCACACAAAGATATAAATTTTTCTTCTCCTAATATTTATCTTCTGATAATCCAAAACTCCTTTTGGACTCTTCTTTAAAGACTGTTGATGCTTCCCATTAGAAGCTTTCTACAGAAATGTGGATTTCTGTATATTTTAGTCTGTACAGAACTACTTCGGAATTTCTGGAGTAGTTCTATATGAATACAGAAATTATGCAGAAATCCGTAACTCATACAGACTTTTGTATCCTTTCTCTTCTAAGGATGTGTCTTATCTTTTCATCTAATACTTTACTATTTTTTTTGTTACAATTACATTGTGTTCTAACACCACAATCCATAGCTTGTGAATTCCAGGCTACCAACAACGAAGCTGAGTATGAAGCTTTGATTGCTGGGTTACAGTTGGATAGAGATATGGGCATCCGGTGTATTCAGTGAGATGGGAGAATCTAATCAAATATCTTGATATTGTTTAAAATTTATCTTTGCTTTTCAAAAGTTTTAACATTTCACAGGTTCTAATAGAAGACAATTCAGAAGCCGATGCTTTAGCAAACTTGGCTTCATCACTCAGGATCCCTAAGGATATCAGGATTCCTATAACACACATCCTGACGACGACAATAGCTCAACAGGAAGCTCATGCAGTTGATGACAGTGAGGAAGCAGGTGTTGGGAATCCCAAGGATATCCAAGAATCCTGGACTTATCCAATTATTAAGTATCTTAAAGACGGGGAGATTCTTAAGGGTGAAAATCCTAGGGCTTTTCGCGCAAAGGTAATACCTTATTTCATCTTAGATAATATATTATATAGAAAATCTCTTGCAGGTGTCTACTTGAGGTGCTTAGAGAAAGCAGAAGCTCTCGAGGTGCTTGAAGACATCCATACTGGAGATTGTGGAAACCACACTGGGGGCAGAGCATTTATCTCCAAGGTTCTTAGATTTGTTTGTTATTGGCCTACAATGAAGAAGGATACCATGAGCTTCTCACAAAAATGTGATGTCTGCCAAAGGCACGGCAATATATAGCATCTACCAGCTGAGCATTTACACCCTATAGTATCCCCATGGCCATTCATGAAGTGGGGCATGGATATTGTGGGTAAGCTTCCCAAGGCTCCTGAAGGAAAAGTATTCATGCTGGCAATGACAGACTATTTCTCCAAGTGGATTGAAGCAGAAGCCTATGTGCAACTGACAGAGAAAGAGGTGATATCCTTCATCAAGAGAAACATCCTTACCAGATTTGGGGTCCCAACAGAAATCATATGTGATAACGGCTCTCGGTTTATTGGCGAAAGAACAATAATTTTTTGTGCAAGCTAGGGCATAAAAATGATTACTTCAACACTTGTCCACCCTCAAGCTAATGGGCAGGCTGCAATAGAAACAGATTGTCAACGTTTGGGATTCTCAAATAAACATGCAGTTCAGGATCCTGTGAAAACTTACCAGACATCTCAGGAATGTGATCGGCTGAGTAGCTGTGTTCGCTGGCAGTTGCTTCGAGGATCAAGGCTCTCTCAGTGGCAGGAATCTGGTAGAGTGCTTCAAGCTTCCTGGGATCCGGCTGCGCCTTGACGAGATTCTCAAATTTGGGTGCTGCAAAAATAATAAAGAAGTTAGACACAGACCAAGGATTTAGTTACAAAAGAGAAATCAATATCCTACCCTTATCAACCCACTTCAATAGCAACTCCATACCCCCAGGAATCGAGTCACGCTTCACGAAAAAGAAAAGCTTCTTATAGTCATGGTCGTTATGGAAGCTCGAGGAATCAGCTGAGAAGTGGAGGTGCGAGCCTTTAGGATGAAACGGCTGCAGCCGTGGGTTCTGAGTTGGTAGGCTTCACAAATTTCAGGAATCCCAATTTCCAGGTTCCGAGTTTGGTTCAGTTGATCAAGGGAGTACAGGATTCTCCAAACCATAGGCATGGTTTGGGCATAAGAGAGTCGGGTGGTCTTGAAAAACTAGGTAACGAGCTCTGGGAAAGGGAATGACATGCCGAGCAAAAAGGGATAGTACATGAAACACACCCAGGTGGTGGAAGTGAAGTCGGATTTGGTCCGGGCATCGAAGGGTCAGAAAATCGTACCCGGAGTAAAAATTCTAGAGTTTCGAAGATCGTGGATGTCGCCATTGTCGAATGTGCAGGCTTCTTCTTCGCCGGGAATAATATACCCTTGGTCGTGAAAGTCGTCGATCACCGGAGTGTTCAACGGAGAAGACGACCGAGTGCTTTTCTTGGCCATGACCGAAAAATCAGAAGGAAATCGAAGGAGGACGGTGAGAACTGACCTGGATTACCGGAGAAGCTCGAGAGGGTTTCCGAAGAAAATGAAGGTTTAATGAATTCGGAATCTTGTATTTAAAGAGAAAGCAATGATGATCATCACATCACTCGAACGCCGTAAAAACCGTCCCATCTCAACCGCTTTTACCGTGATAACGCTGTGAATTCGACATATTTTGAATTTTGATAGCTGTTGA
>JBCNJP010000034.1:9997-27500 GCA_039602395.1 Deinandra increscens subsp. villosa | reverse complement strand
AAGCAATATTTATTATTTTAATAACGAAATTGAGTTACGAACCACATAATAATGAAAACCCAGTTCTTAAAACGCTTCTGAAAATAGGAGCATTCAACAATATTACCAAATTACACGATATAACCTAGGGGGAACAACTGAACTGCATTCGAAATTTAGGTGATGAACAATTATACTTGTATCCATATCAGACACCTTGTAATGGCATGTACTTACCGTTCTATCCGTTGCAGTCATAGATGCTCACGGAAACTGTCTTGATGCAATTTCATAAAAGCACTTATGAGTTATGTTGAAGTCATCTTAATGAAAAGTTAACCAAGATCCTTAAAACATGACAAAAACCAACAAACAACAGGTAATCTAAACCTATAAGTCACTGTTTAAAGTTGACTTTGAATGTGGGATTCAACTCTAAATAACAAGAAACAATACCTGAGCCTTTTAAACGGCTTATTTCACTTATGAATGCATAAAACTGAATAAAAAGTGTAAGAGTCAACTCTAATCAACCCCTGTTATAAAATTGATATCATAAAACTAAGAAAAGGATACATTGTTATGAAAAGAAAATCATAAAATAATCTCAAATATTTGCTTAAAAACCAAAGAAAATGATAGTATAAAAAAAATAAACAAAAGTTGTCATGAACCATTAATTTTTGAAAACTAAAGCTGGTGGTGATTATACCTGATCCGTTTAGAAGAGACGTAACACTTTTCAACATGATTATGTTTTAGTAAAAAAAATGGAAGCATAAACCAACAAATAAACACTCAAAAATAGAGACAGAAGGTTACAAAGCGGCGAGCAAATTTCGCCACCATTCTTCGATGCCACCGATGACCCAAAAACTGCTCATTTCACCACCATTCTTTGATGATTGTACTCGTTAAAATATTATACCAAACATCCAGAACTAAGCAAGTTCAGTTCATGGTATGCACTATAAAATCAAAACTTTAGAAAAGGAATATAAATTTGTTATCTTGTAAACAGATACAAATATTAGGGTGTGAAAAAAATAAATATTACCCGCTTTGCATGACAAAAAGAAAGATAATCCAAAAGAAAATAAATACATGTAAATTAAGAAATTGCCATGTTGAAAAAGGTTAATGGCTTTGTCCACAAATCCTCTTGACATTAAATAGATTTCTAACTTAAATGGTTGTGAATCACCTGATTCTTATATAAACATACCTCATCATGAATTTCTTCCATGTGTTCTTTCTGTTGGATTTAACTGAACCAACCAAAAATTAGTATACATTTAAAGTCCTGATATCTATTCCAAATTTAAAATCAGAGTTAATTTTCTCACTAGGTTTCTGAGAAAGAAAAACCATTGCTGGCAAATTACTCACTTGTGAGTTCACGTCATTTTGTTGGGGCTGATCTGGAAGTGAGCCCGTGTACGGGACAGAGTTGCAAGGAGCTGCAACAATTAGAACTTGATTAACCCAATCTGAGTGAGAGTTGCTAAAAAAAGAACTAAAAAAATGAAAAAAAGGACAAAACAATTAAAAACGGACTGTAAATCATCATCATCTATCAAAAGCAATAAATAACATAGTGAAAAAATAATTGAAAAATATATAGACTATATTAACCGAATTACTATTGCATCATTAAAGCATACCTTTTTACTTGATCAAATATTTCTAGTCACTCTGATCTAGATATAATCCAAACTTCATTACTTGTCTAACATCAGATAAATTTGTCTTGGAAGCTGCCAATTTGAGTAAAGAATTTTTAGATTAAACCTTGCAATCAAAACCCCTAAAAATCAAAAGACAAGAATCAAACCCATCTAGTTAATTGTGATGTAACATACACATAATAACAAATATAAATCATTTATGCAAACATCAATATCATTACCATGATGGAAACTATCTTCATTCTACCAACATACAAACATCGATCAGATTAATCAGAATTCAATATACAAAATTCATTAGTAAAAAGTAAAAGAATTAATACATTTCAATCGCTAACTTAAATCCTTGTTCAACGCATCGTTTAATGACACAAACAATAGCCAAAACCAATCCAAAAGAATGGGTTTCTAAAAAACGGTTAAATGGTTAACCCAACCATTTGTTAATAAGTTTGGGTTCCTTTAACCAGCAAAACTAAACCTATCAGATTTAAAACTAAACCATATAAACTTTAAGCAGATTCTGATTCACATATAATAGGGGTATAAAAAGAAAGCTAACCCTGCTAACTTTTTTCACCGACAGACATAATCATAATTCAAGACAAATAGAAATCAATAAATCTAGACAAACGGAAACACATAAATCAAGATATCAAAATCAAAACTGATACATAACTCATACTTCAAGATCTTGGTTACAGAGATTTGAAACACACTCATTACATGATAAATACACAAATGATTCATATATTTCAAGATCTAGTTTATAGTTCCTTTTTCTGATTTGAATGTTAAGAAGGTTTGTATCAGTTTCATCTTTTTTATTCCCTTTTGAGTACAAAGTTTTATAAAGTTAATATTGCTTAAACTCATTAAGCTTTTATGATTATTAAACTTATATATCAGTTTCATCTCCTCAATAGTGTACAGATTTTGGTTAAGGATCTAAGTCAAAAAAAGTTAAGTTAAAACTATTTAAAAATCTTGTTTTTAGTTCCTTTTTTTCTGATCTTAATGTGAAGGAGGTTTGGATCAATTTCATCTATGGTTCCATTCTAGCTTCAGTTATGAACCAGTTTGACCCATTTTGAACCCGTCATGAAAAAGCGTGAGCATCGAATCGTCTACTCGATCTAGCTAATCGGACATCGAAAAGTAATTAATCGATTGATTTATTGATCACAATGAACAATTACAATCAGTAAACACTCAGAAACAGACTCAGAGAAACACACTCAGAAACACACACTTAACAATAATCTCACACGCTCAGAACTAACTATTACAATATCCAAACTTCTATATATACCCAGCTGACCGAGCCTCGTCCGAACCTCAGGTTCGGCCAGTCCGAACTCCAGGTTCGGACCTGGTTTGGCCAAGCATACTTTGGCTTGATCTTGAACATTGCTTGATACTTCACACGACTCACATATCAGGTATCAACAAACTCCCCCTCGTCGTGTGTAGTATCTCTACTCTTCTACATCATCAAATCTGTATCTTCATCCAAGCTCCCCCTCAAGTGTAGAATCTGTTTGTCCGATGAAATGAATCTTCGAACAAACTCCTCTTCAATTTAATCGTAGCTTGATCTTGAATACTTGACAATGTTTGGTGTATCTCTGGTCTTTATCAACAGCTTCAGAAGACTTGAAGTTGTAATTACTGGCACCTTAGCATCCTGCATCAATACTTAAATAATCGTAAAATGTCTCTTCGAGACTCCAAGATATGACTTTTGAAAATTGAATTTTGTATCACGTGTTGATCAGATCGAAAATAAAAACAGACACAAAATCTTTTTGACTTTTAGAAAGTTTATGCTAAAACACACTGGAAATCTTTTTGTTCTTTTCTGAAATGAAATGAAATTACAATACAGAATCAAACACTATTTTTGGTATGAGAAAGATCACTATATGGGATCATATTGGTCATAACGCACTGAACTACACTTCAATTTCAATTAATTGAAACACATAAGTCATGCTGATTGCCAGTATAATTTGTCCATATTAAACTCAGGCATAAACGTACTCATAACATTTAGATATGTTCAAGTATTAATTAGATTTGCTTTGACTAGTGTACCCCATACTATCAGACATACTCAGACATTTTCTGTTTTTCTTCCTTTTTCCTTTTGTGTGATAGCACTTGTGAGTTTTCATAATGCATAACGACTTTCATGCTATAGTCAACTGTGTTCCATGCAAAAAGAAATAAGAATGTTAAATCGTCTACCTTAAGGTCGATCTTTCGATACGCAGATAAGGCCTCGAATTTAACAAAATAAGAAAAAATAAAAAAGTTGAAATTGTATAACCCAACAACAATCAGGTCGGTACTCCTGTACACACAGAGAAAGTCCAATGAGTTATACGAAACACCAAAGAAAATAAAGCAGAACGTCAAACGAACAACAATTAGGTCGATCTTTCGATACGCAGAAAAAGTCCGATCGTTTGACAAAATAAAGAAAATCAAACAAGTTTAAATTTTTGCAAAAAGAACACATGTATACACAGTGACTTCTCATTTTCTTTTTCACACTTACTTTTCTTTTGTGTCATGAAATATGTATCAAGATGTTATCCACATGGTCAAGCATTAGTATTTAATGTATATCATATCTGAATACTTTCTGATTGCCGAGCCTACCAAGCACATCAAACAATGATCTTATGGCTCTTTCATCTACTCTATCCATGAGTCAGATACGTAAGCCAATGTACCATCATTTCCCAATGATCAATTTCTCATAATTTTATATATATTGTGCATGTATTCACTTTCCTTCATTATTTATTTGGCATGTATTCACCTTCTCCCCATAACATGCTTGTCTCAATTACTCCCTCTTACTTACAATTCTCCCCCTTAAAATGAAAACTCTATTTTTGGATTTTCATTTTACACAAAAACAAAACTCTATTTTTGGCTTTTTGAGAAAAACTAGAAGCAAGGAAAATGATCAATCAACATGGATAGTTTGCAGATTTAGAATTCAGAAAATTTGCAGGTTAGAAAGATTTATCATAAAATTTAAGTTAAGAAGAATACTCCTCCATCAATAACTTTGCAATCGTCGATAGGTCTTCTAGAAGTACCTGCACACTGGTCAAACTGATTAGTTCATAAATGACCCGAAGCGGATTGCTTCTGGTCGACCAGTGTCCTGGTTTTGCTTAGAAACCACCTTAGGTTTCTATTGTTGTTGTTTTGGTAAGGCAGTTTGTGATGAACTTATCACAGGTGACTGTGATGATGAACCTACATTTTGAACCTTTGAGAACATTGGAACAAAACGTTTTTGTTTATGAAAGAATGTAGGTTCAACTTCATAAAACATTTTGCCTTGTTTATCAAAGAACATTTGTTTGGCAGGTTTACCAAAAACTGGGTTCTTATAAAACCGTTGTGGTGAAACAACAGGTAGTGGACAATCCTTGGCCATATGCCCTGGTCGGCGGCAAATATAACAGATTCGTTTCGTTTTGTCCCACCTTTGATGTACCCACTTGGATGTAGGACTTCGAGATTGAGAACTTTCAGAAGAAATTTTCGCTTTCACAAATACTTCAGCAATCTTTTGAGCATCAACACAATGAAGTGGAAATTATGTTTCAGAAAATAATTGTTCCGAACCCTTGAGTTTGTAGAAACGCTCGGGTTGAACTTTTTCAGCTTGAAAAACTTCCTTCTTCACTTGCTTCATCTTCAATTTCTTCAAATCTTGAGATGATGATGTTGGAATCTTCTCAGCTTTGTCTTTCATCCCATGAAAACCCAAATCCACATGCTTTCCAGAAATCTTCTCCTCAGGTGTAAAATGTCCATTCTTCGCTAAACGAGAAAATTCAGCTTTCACTTCAGTCACATTCTTCTGATCGTAAAAGATCTTTTCATCAAATCCAGATTGTGACTTCAGCTTGTCACTTGAAGTAGCCGACTTCTCATTATCAGCAGAAGAGGAACCAGATACAAATTTTGGAGCAGAAGAAACTTTAGATTTCTTTTCCTTCTTTTTCTTATTCTTCCTGTTCTTCTTTTTCATCACAACTCTCTCATCCTCAACAGTAGATGTTGAAACCTTTGTATAATCAAATTCGTCAACTTGTTCCTTCACTTCTTTGAAAGCTTCCTTGATCTGAGCAGGAGGTGAAGCTGTTTTATCAAACATCTTTTCAAAATTCTCATCCTTAGTAAGAAAACTTGTAAACACTTGAGAAGTAGAGACATTGTTCAGCAAACGATTTGCATCGATGACTTGAATTTTGAGATCAGAAATTTTCTGTTGAGCATCAGCTAACTCCTTCTCAGTAGCAATTAAATGCTTTGCAACTTTATGAGTTTCATATTTTTGCATCCGAAGATTGTCAAGTCCTTCATGTAACTCCTTCTTCAATTTATCCTCGTTGCGTTTTTGAATTTCCAAATTGGCCTTTTGAACTTTATTAACACTAATCAACTCTCGCTTCTCATCCAACAATTTTCCCATGTCAACTTGATATGCTTCAATCTTAGCAGCAGATTCTTCAGCATTCTGTGTAAGCAAATCAAGTTTAATTTTGGATTTATCAAACAAATTCGTGAAATCAGAAGCAGTATCCTCCACTTCATCCTTCCATTTCTTTACTTCTTTCACAACTCATCCCTTTCTTCACAGATCGTAGCTTTTGCAGCTTCAACATCCCTTTTATCTTGTTTAGAAATTTCTAAAACTTCATTCAGCAATTTAATTTCTTTTAGCAGATATTCATTCTTCACACCCAATTCCTTCTCATTTTCCTTAGAAATTCCCAACTCCGAACTAATCATATTTAAGTCAGCAGTAACTCTTTTGACTTCGTCAATCAAAAATACTTTTTCTTTCATCAGGGCTTCAATTTTAGACTCAAATTTCTCACTCTCAGCAGCATCATAGGAACTCGAATCAGAATATTGCTCATGTGTGACAATTAATGCTGATGTATCATATCCAAAATGTTGACCCCAATCATAAACACCATCATGTTGAGCTGTCAACGCTATTGTCTTTCTTGTGTTACTAGTAGATGGTTGAGTAAAACCAGGCTTGGGTGATTGAGTAAAACCAGGCCTACTTGCACGTTTCTGTTGACAGTCTTTGGCAAAATGTCCAAGCTGCGAACATTTATAACATTTTAACTTTGACTTGTCAAAACCCAATTTATCACCTGAAATATTTCTTCCATGTTTCTTGAAGAACCTCTTCGATCTTTGACATAACATAGCATATTACCAAGATATATCCAATTCAATTAATTGATCATCATCAAGTGCATCAAGATCATCGCTGGTTAACTTTGCATCAACAACATTCTTGATAATCAAACCAAAAGATGATGAAATCAATGCAGAAATCATTTTAGCACAATCATCTGTTGATTCAGCACAAAAAGCATTCTGATTTGAAAAATTTGGAATTGTAAAGCTACAACCCCGTGAAGACTTGCTATAAGAATTATCAGAAATTCCAATCAAGAAAGTTGTACTTGGTGCAGAACTCAGGCCTGGTTTAGCTTTAGCATTCATGCTTGCAGTATTCTCACCATGGTACAACTCAGGATTTTGTAATGTAGCAGTAGCCTTGTTTGAAGTCATCATCTCCATCTCTCTAGCATGAAGCTTTCCGGTTCAATCATGAAATGATAATGCAGGATAATCTTTGTCATGAGTAAGCAACAAAACATAATTTTCCCACTTTTCCGGTAATGCTTCCATTAATTTCTCTTTCAATTCCTCCTCGGTCTTTTCAATGTTCACAACCTTCATTTCACTAATCAGATGTGAAAATCTGGATACAAGTGCAAGAATAGTTTCTTTATCATAATGTTGAAAATTCTCAAATTCTTTGTTCAGCACTTTTCTTCTACTCTTCTTGTATTGATCATTTCCTTCGCATCTAGCAGACAATGCATCCCACAATTGTTTTGTGTAGAAACCAGGGTCGGTGAGCCAAGCCAAACCCCGATGGCACAGTGGAAGCGGATCGGTGACTTTGTGTGCTTCGTCTTTGTAGAACAAATATAGACACCCGGAAGAACATTACGGACCGGATCTTCTACTTGGGTGTTTGAGATGTGATGATGATGATGAGGATAATATAGAAGATGTGATGAACAAGATGAAGATGAATGGATAAATATAACCGAATGCTTACATTTACCTATCCCACACATGCTAGGTTCATGAACAAGTGTTCATGAACCCACACAACTTCAAAGTATCATGACTAAGCTCTCTCACTCATACACTCATACATGCATGTCTTTCACAAATGAAAGACCAAACTATATATCCTAACCTAACAATGGCAAACTAGTAAATAACCAACAACTAGTCTAGTGACAAAATAAATAATGTTACAATAAATAATAGTCACTAATGCCATGTCTTCGGTTAATGAGAGTCTCGAGTCATGAACTTCACCGTGTTGTGCGAACGGTCAAACGGTAAGTGGTACGTTGAGTTTCATCAAACCAAATCTCGAACTCGTCGACCTCGGAAATTCCCAACAATCTCCCCCTATTTGGTTGATGAACAAGCGGATCAATAACTCAACTCTTGTGACAATCAGTTCCCTTGTATTCTTGCAACTTGACTTCAAGAAGATCTTCATACGGTTTCATATCTTTCATTTAACCATTCTCCTTTGTGAAGCTCCCCCTAAGATAAATAATTGTTCTTCTTCTAGCCCCAAACCAATAAAAAAGGCCCATAGGGTGTTTACCAAAATTAACAAGCACACTACGTTTAAGGATGTCAACATGATCCTAAGTGTGGTTAAAGGTAAACAAGATAAAGGATCAAAGAAAAATTAGAGAATTAATCCCATAATTCAACCGTCTTGAAAATACTTGCCAAGAATACCAAACCGATGCATCACCCATAGAAAGTACCACTTCAAATAAATTACTTCAACAAGTCACAAGCTCCTAACTTTGCCTTTGTTTTTACCATCACGGTTATGGCTCAAGGACTCTTCAAAAGTTAGAACTTAATCCAACTTTTGCAAACAAATTCTTCAATGTATATAATCCCAAATTTGTGCACATTCGTCAATTTTCAACCAACTTCTAAACACGTCTGCTTATAATGAAGAGAGTCTCAAATAGAAAAATAATTTGTAATCTACAAGTGTACCTTGGTTGTACACCAATCTGTTGCAATGAATTTAACGGCTTACACTCCGTTAGACTCGTAGTAATTTTCTGCAATAAAACAGTGGCCCAGCAGCTTGATTCTTAAGCATTTCAGCAAGCCTAAACTGTTTTAATAAAACTGCCCAATATGTCCCCAAATCTGATCTGGCCCAAGTGAATTTCAATTAAATGCAGGCCCAACAGAAGAGATAGAGAACAGCAGGCCCAAATCGATATTAAGATTTAGCAGCCCATAAGAGAAAAACAGCTAGCAGGCCCAACCGGTTCCTTTGTATAATGAAGCAGTAGCCCAGTAGAAAGTAATGAGCCCAATTCGTGGTAGCCATGTCTCTATTATTAGGAATAAAGAAGGTAAACCTTAATAAAAGAGCGCTGCAAACACACAGAACGCGTACCAGGAGACTCATAAGGGCTCATCTTCCTCTTTTCTTTCTGTCGAAGAAAACCAAGGTAACCGGCGACCTGAAGGGTATTTTTTGGCGACCTAAGATGTTCCTCCAGAACTATCTGAGTTCCTCCGGAACTTTCGTTTCTCTCGGAAGTTGACAGGTTACTCCGGAAACAAGTTATTACTCCGGAACAAGTGGTTACTCCGGAACAAGTGGTTACTCCGGAAGAAGTTGTTACCTCGGAGGTTTTCGAGTTCCTCCGGAAGTTTTAAGTTCCTACGGAACTTTTCAGATTACTCTGGAACTTTTGAGTTCCTTCGGAATTTTTGAGTAACTGGTTCCCTCAGAAGAGGATGGTTGTACCGGAACTGGGTTTGGTTCTCTCGGACTTACGAGTTCTCTCGGAGAGGAGAGTTCATTCGGAAACGAGGCTCTCTCGGATGCTGAAGTTCTGCCGGAACGATGGTTGAGTCGAGGAGATTTGCCTCGGAACAATGGTTTCTTCCATGTTGGCTTGGTTCACGAAGATGAGAGACCTGGATATACTGTAGGTTGATGGAGACATGAGCCAAACATATGCAGAAAGTAGGTTTACTTTTTTGTTTTTCCTATGAAGGTTATAACAGAAAGACAACAAAATTTGTTTCTTTCTTCTATGCTCCACGACAAAAACAAGACATAGAACATGTCCCATATAATTTTCAGCCCACAATAATATTAACGACATCATATCCATATGGATTAAACCGAATCACAACTGTCGTTGATATCTTCATACCATCACCCCGTAAACCCAGTTCGAACCAACGACCAACTAATGATAACCCAGAACGCGAGCGAAACATCAACCCAGATCAATGCTTGAATAAAACCCAGATATCAACATGTTATAATAACCCTTTTTCTCTCAAATAAGAACCCGTAAAAACCGATGTAACGAGCTGCAGTCTCGTAGTTTTTAGTTCTTCATCACTTGTTAAAAATAATTTAACATAAACACTAACAATAATCAATAAAAAATTCTGCTAAAATGATTAAAGGGAGGTTGAGTGTTTAGGTGATGTGTGTAAGAGGAGAGAGAAACTAGGGTGGTTGACTAAAAGGTGAAGTAGAGTGGTTACTTTACAAAAGTCAGTAAAGTAAGTGAGTCCACTACTCTTTCACTATTCACCTTTATGGGCTTTTAATTTGTTTTCCAATTAATTTAATCCAACAAGATCAAATTAACAATCTTCAAACTTGAAGATCTCTGGGAAAACACATGAACAATTGGGTGAGTTTGAAAGAACTCAAGAACTCATCTTTTATATGTGTGACTATTTCTAACACAAAACCCAAAGTTCAAAAGATAAAAACATCTCTATTTGTTACAAAAACAGGCAAGATAACACAAAGTTGAAGAAACCAACCGAATTGTTGCGTTTTCTTCGACCATGGCTCTGATGCCAATTGTAGAAACTAGGGTCGGTGAGCCAAGCCAAACCCCGATGGCACAGTGGAAGCGGGTCGGAGACTTTGTGTGCTTCGTCTTTGTAAAACAAATATAGACACCCGGAAGAACATTACGGACCGGATCTTCTACTTGGGTGTTTTGTTAGAGCATATTCCTATGCTATGAGTGTCTCGTGTATTGTATCTATGTGAGCGTGTCTAAGTGATAGTTGTAGTGACTATGTGGTTAGTGGCGTACTACATGGTCCGGCGGACCATGTGGTCCGGCGTATCAGTTTGATACGCTGGGTGGTTAGTCACTTACTATAAATAGGTTTGTGTTAGAATGTGCAAGTAACCAGTTGAAACACTTATGTCATTCTACACCTTTCTGTGTGTGTTTCTAGAGAGAGAAACTAGAGAGTCTTCTTTGTATCTTCAAGTGATCAATAAGAATTCTCTTATTTACATCAGTTGTTACTATGATTGATTGATACACGCAGTAGTAAGATCGTTTCTCGTTTCTACATGTCTGAGATGTGATGATGATGATGAGGATAATATAGAAGACGTGATGAACAAGATGAAGATAAATGGATAAATATAACCGAATGCTTACATTTACCTATCCCACACATGCTAGGTTCATGAACAAGTGTTCATGAACCCACACAACTTCAAAGTATCATGACTAAGCTCTCTCACTCATACACTCATACATGCATGTCTTTCACAAATGAAAGACCAAACTATATATCCTAACCTAACAATGGAAAACTAGTAAATAACCAACAACTAGTCTAGTGACAAAATAAATAATGTTACAATAAATAATAAAGTCACTAATGCCATGTCTTCGGTTAATAAGAGTCTCGAGTCATGAACTTCACCGTGTTGTGCGAACGATCAAACGGTAAGTGGTACGTTGAGTTTCATCAAACCAAATCTCAAACTCGTCGACCTCGGAAATTCCAAATATTTTGACTTTTTGCAAGTACTAAACTGATGCAACAACTCAGTGGGCAGAGCCATTATTAGATAACCATAGGTTTTTCTTCAAGCTCATAAAGTTTTCTTTCATCACCATCAAAATCTTGAATTCTTTTAAAATCTCCATCTGCTTGTGGATGCATGTAAAGTTTGCGAATCGGAATCCATAAATCCACATTATTTGTGCTGATGTAAGCTGAAAAACGTTGTTTCCAATTGTGATAATCTTCCAACTTCAACAATTTAAGAACTTTCTGACTTGTTCCGATTTCATTATTAAAATTCAACATGGTTTGCATTGCACTTTGCATCGCAGCAAACGCTTGAAATTCCGACATCGTTTGAAAACTTTTAGATTCTGCCGACCGAACTTGCTCCGAACCTATCATTGACCTCCGAACTCCGTCCGAACCTAAATCCAACGTCCGAACTCTGTCCGAACTGGCTCCGAATCAAAATCAACTGTCCAAATTTCGACCGAACCTAAGTAGCTCCGATCTCGCACCGATCGACCTCCGAACCTCGACCGAACTAGACCAAAACTCCGAACTCTCACAGAAGATGGACCGCACGTCGACCGAACTTGAAGTTCGGAGCGGTTACACCGAACCTGAACAGTGAACTCCGAACCTCGACTTCTTTTTTCAAAAATACGTGAAAATGGACTGATTTTGACGAAACTCGTTACTGAGAATCAGAAAAACTGATAAGAAGTGATTTAGGAGCCGATTTGACACCAAAAACTCGATAGAATTGATGAAAAACACGAAAACCAAATAGAGAAACTCCAAAACGCTTCAAAAGTCCAAAAATAGCAACCACAGATCAGTAGAGTGAACCAGAAAGCTCTGATACCACTTGAAAAAGCGTGAGCATCGAATCGTCTACTCGATCTAGCTAATCGGACATCGAAAAGTAATTAACCGATTGATTTATTGATACCAATTAACAATTACAATCAGTAAACACTCAGAAACAGACTCAGAGAAACACACTTAGAAACACACACTTAACAGTAATCTCACACGCTCAGAACTAACTATCACAATATCCAAACTTCTATATATACCCAGCTGACCGAGCCTCGTTCGAACCTCAGGTTCAGACAGTCCGAACTCTAGGTTCGGACCTGGTTCGGCCAAGCATACTTTGGCTTGATCTTGAACATTGTTTGATACTTCACACGACGCACATATCAGGTATCAACACGTCATTCATGTTCCATTTTTTATGACAGAATTAGATAAAAAAATTAAAACATTCCATATAACAATATCTAAGTGTTTTGAGAAAACAATGAAACAGTGAATTAGTTTTTCATATATTTGGATCAATTTCACATATGGTCCCATTTTAGCTTCCATTCTGAATCATAGCTTTGGATCAATAAGGTATTTAATCAAACTCTAAGCCTAAAATTCTAACCTTTTGTTGGCCTTACGGTCTCCTGAATAAGAAAAATGACTAAAAAAATCGATGCATCCCATACCAAAAAAATAATAATAATAATTAGAGAAATATATGAACAAACATGACATTCATAATACATGGGTTACTTACAACTTCATATGTGTTGTTATATGCTTATCTCGCTTTAACTGTGTTTGTAGTGTATGAAAATGCAAGAAAGACTCCACCTCCCTATGTTCTAATTAGTTCAGTTGGTGAAAAAAAATTAGTTTGCTATATAAGATCCAACATAAGAAAATTTTGGAACAGAAATACATACCAAAACGATGCAGAAGAAAACGAAGTCACAGATCAGAATAAAATCACCACCAATCGATGAACTTGCTGAGCATGTGCTAATCTATAAACTTCAGATTCTCTGAAAATCAGTCAAAATTCACAAAATTATATTGTGTTGACAAGATGTGTAGAAGAAAACCTAAAATCGCAAGATAATATTAGAAGTAATTGTGCAAATGTTACCTCGTATTCGACCTTGTACTTTTCTAATTCTTCAATACTATGAACCTGATCCGCTCATTTAAGTTAACAATTCGCAAGATAATATTAGAAATAATTTAGCAAAATCAAGTCAATGAATCGATAAAGAAGGAGATAGTACCAACGTATGAAGCAGAGAATGAAGAACGGAGATTTTGCAGGTACTTTGTGTCAATTGTTTGAAGTACAAAATCAACGACCGCGACCAACTCTTGAAGCAGAAAATAAGAAATTAAAAAAATAAATAAGAATACAAATAGTACCAGACGATTGTGCTGAGAATCAAGAGAACAAAAACCCAAGATGCGATATTCTTCACTATAGAGAAAGTCGTTGTTGGCTGAGATCTAAAAATATTGCTCGAGATCAGATGCGTGAGAAGAGAGAAATGGAGATGGGCAGATGTGTATGAGAAGAGAGAAATGAGAGGTTCAAATTTTAAACCCCTTTTTGAATTTTTTTTTTCCCGAAATTTTTTCCTACAAGACTATGTTTCAGATCCATTTTGAATGAGGGCTTCTTTGAGCCAGGTTAAAGACAAAGATGAAAGGGGCGCGCATATGAACATTTCGGAAAACAGGGTCTGGCAGGTCTGATTACCAGGTCATAATAACCGGTTGCTTAAAACAACCCTAATTAAATGAATTGTGCATAATTACTTGTACATGTGCTTAAAATACTTGTTCATTTCTTAAACATTCAACTTTCAACATTCTCTCTCCAAACTCTATTATAAAGTACTAGCATGGTGCCCGCGCGTTGCAGCGATGGCAATTTATAGTGCGTTATTTTTCTTCTGTTCGCGTGTTCGGCGGCAACGATAATTTACAACGCGATACTCGTTTTTGTTAACGCGATTCGCGCAACAATAATTTATAATGCGGTTACATGCACAATCAACAACGACGACAACAATTAAACAACACCGTATTTGTAGCATCAAGTGTAGTCTCTATATGTAATGAGTATTGCATATCTCAGTTAAATAATAACGAACACACGAATAACTTGGATTAGTTTTTTTCCACTATGTAAACAAATATAATGCCTATGCATCCACTTCTTTTTACTTCTTTATGTAATATTTATTTCAAATTGTAAAAATATGATAAGATTTATATTCCTATTTATTAGTTGTATACATAAACTTTTATAATTCTTATGTGTTGCCGATGATCAAATATGTTATACTACAAAAAAAAAATCACACATAACAGACGGATTTATGTTCACCATATTGAACGTGTCATATTGGATGGAAAGTGTCAATGTTTGCAAATGGATCTTTAAAGGGGTTGAATAAAAATGGCATAACCAAAACTTAAATTGTAATCATAAGTGAATGTCTCCTACTTGAAAGATGGCAATATTAACATCATAGTAACTAAATTTTAATCACAAGCGAATGTGTTCTATGTGGAAGATGTCAATAATACCATCTGAAATATTCCCTATTTCGTATGTGCCCTCCCTCCTTCTCATGTTGCATGTAAGTACTGTATCCATTTGTAGTGGAGAAGTAGCCCTGCAAGGATTATCAAGGTAAATAAGTGCGGTATCCATTTGCAGCAGGAAAAAACAAAAAGATAGTTCAGTATCTACTATATGAGGCGCTGAAAACAGATCTTGACTTTTATGTGTAATCATCTGCCAATCTCGATTCACCAAATTTTTAAACCAGAAATTTATAACCATGAAAATGAATTAGACAAATACAACCACCAGTAACACTAAGCACCAACTTTTAACCTGCAAAACATTTAAACATTTGGATGTCAATTATGTATATATGCACTTCTAAACCAAAAAAAAAAACCAACATATGACGGATCCCAAAACTTAGATACGTAAGCTCTTTAACTAAATATACAAATCTGACCTGTTTAATTAGTATTATAAATAAAGATAGTTAGAGAAGTGATGAGAAAAATGTAACATGACACTAATATACATGGTTATAGCTATATGAAGCCTAAAATCAAAAATATACCCGAATGAAGCTCACCAAAGATCCGCTTAGGGTCTTCCTCTGGTACTTAAACTTACCACAAACAAACGGATCCATGATCATAATTATAATCTATTCATAGCCTGTGATGATGTATATTCATAACAACTAAAAAGATCAAGATTTGGCTCAAAGAACCCATGTCAAATTTGGTCTCGTGCATACAAATGGCTTGCGACAGTGTGTACATAGAATGATAGAACCAAAGATGAGGGATTTGAGCCACTCTCAAAATCTAAGAAACCTAGTAAGCGGTGATCTGCTTTGCACATCATATGTGGACTTGAAAACATACAAAAAAATATGATAAAAAAGTATGACATCACGTTAATAATCCAACAAATGACAAACAAACCATATTCCTCTTATCACTTTTAGATGATTTAGCATGATGTAGTGAACCCCTTGCATCTGTGCATCAAACAGGTATGACAACAAGTTAAAACAAGAAATTCACAAAGAATTATGGAAGATAAGACACCAATATTTTAATAATGAAATTGAGTTACCAACCACATAAAGATAGAAGCAATATGTATTATTTTATTAATGAAAGTGATTTACTGACCACTTAATAGTGAAGAGCCAGTTCTTAAAACGCTTCTGAATTTAAGAGCATTCAACAATATTACCAAATTACACGATATAACATAGGGGGAACAACTGAACGGCATTCGAATTTTAGGTGATGAACAATTACACTTGTATCCATATTAGACACATTGTAATGGCATGTAATTACCGTTCTATCCGTTGCAGTCATAGATGCTCACAGAAATTGTCTTGATGCAATTTCATACAAGCACTTGTGAGTTATGTTGAAGTCATCTTAATGAAAAGTTAACCAAGACCATTAAAACATGACAAAAACCAACAAACAGCAGGTAATCCAAACCTATAAGTCTCTGTTTAAAGTTGACTTTGATTGTGGGATTTGTTGGTACTAGAATTCAGGAGACACTGAGTAGCTCGCATCAGCTTGCAAGCACTTCACTGTAAGGATCCTGGACTGTATTTATTTACTAACAATTGCTTCTTCTTTCTTTGTTTGTTATTCACAGGTTGACTCAAGTATTATTCACGTGTCCTAAAGACCCGGTCAGCTGAGATAAACATGGACTAGGTAGACCTCAACGGTTACAAAGAAGACGTGGACTTCGTTGCTATTTTTTAGGATAGTTTGTTACTATGTAATCCGTATTTAAACTGAGCTCTAGGTTTACACACACACACCTTTTTTTTACTTCTTTCTTTGACAATCACAACTCTCTGCAACACTTAGTATACGTGCTCATTTCATTTGTACTCAACACATTTATTATGTAAAAGTTTTAGGAGGCAGGTACTTTGAACCGGCCCCCGAGGTTTTTTGCTAGGCTCCTTGAGGATACTCAAGGATTCCTGGATTTTCCCTTGTTACATCCTCGTGTCAATCTCCAAATTTACATTTCCATCTTTATTTACGTCAAACACGCTACCTCACTTACAAAGTTTGATCAACTAATTGCTTAGGCAGTTTTTGACCAAAACAATTTGGCGCCCACCGTGGGGCAAACGGTGTTTGAATTCGATTAAGAGCCTTGATCTTCTTCCCATAACTGATTCTTGAAAATGTCGACCCAACCAAAATTTACCTCAAAATCTATTTCATCCTCTAAGCCCACCGTCAGCACTGGTCCCCCCCTGTGACAACTGAGAGCTTAACACTTCTGAACACTTCTGTCATTTCTACATTTCTGTGTGTGTTTCTGAGAGAAACTCGAGCTTGTGTTTGTAATCTTCAAGTGATTCAATACAAAATCTCTTATTTACATCCGTGTTACTCTGTAAGAATTGATCAAAGCATGCAGTAGTAAGATCGTATCTCGTTTCTAC